>JAIFGZ020000764.1:0-372390 GCA_019925245.2 Oryza australiensis
AATGGAAGAAGATGGAAGATGAATTAGCCGCAAGAGGTATTGCTCGCCGCTGATTGGCTCGAATCGATCAAAGCATTGGTACTATGCTCATGAGGGCACACTAAATGCGGTTGATGGATCCCTAATGTTCAATGATGCCATACAATAGGTAGCTCACCTGTCTCTGCCGATGCCCTAGAGTCCTTTACTAAGGGAGATTCCAGCTCGACAGAGAGAAGGACGAAATGACCACGACACTACGACTTTCGAGCACCAGGGATGAACGCGAAGGCATGGTTCCATGGAAGTAAGGGTTTTACGAGGACATCCACACGTATAGGAGTCGCATTAGAAGCAAGACCGAGCAGAATCCGTGGTTTGAAATCTAGAAGCGATGGTCATGGGCTACGATCAAAGATTAACCGATTAGGTGGCAAGACAGCTTAGATATACGACTAAGCCGAAAAGCCAGAGATATATGGCTATTCGAATAGCTTTACTCGATCGAGGTGTACAACTATACCCACAAGACACAACCTCACAACACGGCTTCCCGTGCATTGGAATACCGCCACGGTACCCGGAAAGGACCGTGATAGGACCTTTCATATAACCCCGCTAACCAAGCGAACCACACCAAGGTTTTGGCCCCACTCCCATCCCCGGGACGTGCGCCCCGAGTGCCTCTGGTGAATTCGGCAGCTCAAAGAACCCTTATACCCGGGCCGACCGGAACTCCATCCCGCTCACCTTGCCTAGGTTCGTCGGCTAGGAAGAGCTATACTACAGACCCACCGTTGCCCATTCCGGCTTGTGGTTTGTACCTGGCCCTTCCGAGGGTTTCCCATGAACTACCCAATGCCATGGGCACCACTATCAAAACCACAACACCCACAAGCGCCACCATTTGTCATGTCTTAGTTATTAGTACGGTCCACAAAGTCCTCTGGACATGATCTTTCATTTTATGTGTCCAACATAATGTAGTCTTAGATGAAATTACCCATTTAGTTGCTAGAAAGTCTAAGGTGTCTAAGCCTAACTCCAGGCCTCCATAAACTAGTCATGTTGTTATCCTCAAGTTTATCAAAGAGATTGGGGGCAAGCCTAAAGCTTAGATCTAACCATACGGTGCAATATTCCCCATGAGATGACATTCGAAAATAAATGCAGCTTAATAGAATAAAACAAGTGTTTTAGCAAAAAAATAGGGAGCAATATGATCAATAATAAAGCATTATTTGCCTTCTCTTCGACTAGGGAAACTCCATGACAACTTCAAAGTACATCGGGCCTGAGGAACTACCAGGTCTACACGACAAACAAAGCATTTCCCAACAAACAGGCTAAAAGCTACCGAAACAGGGGACAAAACCATTTTTAATGTATTCTTTGGCATTTTTATGAATTTAATGAAATTTGAATGGGCTAAAATGGAGCTCTGACTGAAAAGATATGATTTTTAGAAGTTTTATGTTTTTACTAAAGCGTAAAAGTCCTTAATAATTTATTGCGCAATAAGCCCCGGAATGATGTCAAGCGGCTGTGGGCTGATGTCAACGGCCGATGTGCGACATCATCGGCCACGGAGCACCGGTCCAGCCTGTGGACCGGGTCCACGCGCCGAGGAGGAAAGGCGCACCACGTGGCGCACACGTGGCGCCGAGGTGGCGCTCACGTGGCGTGCCACGCGTCATGGAACGGACGGGCGCCTGATCCGCCGAGGCAATATCTCGACGACCCAGGAGGGCGCTGGTGGCACGATCGGCCCGCACCATTCGGCGGCAGACGGGGCGACGGAGTGCCACGGCTCACGTGCGAAGGGCCGCGCGCACCGCAAGCGACGACGCTGGATCGGACCGAGAGGGCGGGAGGGATGGCTCACCACGGGGACACCGAAGATGGGAAAGACGACGCATGGCGACGGAGGAAGGCGACAGGAAGCGGCGGGGAGGGGCGGCGAGGTGGCTCTAGCGCCTGGGGAGGCGGGAGGAGACGGCGGCGAGGTCCGGGACGCGCTCGAGGCAACAGGGAAATGAAGCGGCCAAAAGCCGGCGACGGCTCAGAGCCCTGGCACACGGTGCCGGAGCGAGAAAGAGGGAGGAGAGCTCGAGTGAGGGCGTGGGGAGGACGGGGAGGCCGAGGGACTTTAAAGGGACGGTGGAGGCCTCTGGGTGGTGGCCTGAGGGGAGTAATTCCGCTCTGGAGTTAAGAGAAGGAGAGAATTGGGGTTTAATGGTCGGCGATTAACTCCCGCCATTAAGGGCGCGTGAGTCGGCGGCCGAGGTGGTTAAAGCCACGGAGGCGGGAATAAAGGCGGCAAAGATCCCGAGGCGCTGAGGTGGGCGCGTGACATCCGCGCTACGGATCTGGCAGAAATGGAGCGGACGACGGAGGTCGAGGACGGATCTAACGAGTGGGCCCCACCCGTCGGGCCCGAGAAGAGGGGGAAATAGACTTATTTCGGCGCAAGGGGTTAAACGAGCCGTGGCCTTCGGCCGACCCGCGAGGGAGAGAGGGAGGCGCGCGCACGGGGAGAACCGGGCCGCTCTGGCGGCCGGCGGCCCACAGCCGGTATGGGCGGGAAAAGGACAGGAGGAGAGAGAAAAAGGAATTTCTTGGGATTTATTAATTCTGATTTCGATTTTAATTGGTAAAAAATTATTTTTAGTGCTCTCAAAATTCCACTAAAAATCCTGTTAGTGTATTTTGACATGTAGAATTTAGGAAAATCCTACCATGCCATTTCCATTTAGATTTTTGCTTTTAAAATTATTTGTTTGCAAGGCAGGTTAAATTCCAACTATTTTTCTTCTTTGCGATTTTTATTTCAATTTTTAAAAGGGGAAAACACCTCAAGGTGTGACAAACCTACCCCCTTAAACGGAATCTCGACCCCGAGATTCGAGGTACCGGCAAAAAGATAGGGATGAGCGCCTCTTAGCTTATCTTCCTTTCCCAGTGGCCTCTTCTTCGAGCGATGAGTCCACCGAACTCGACAAACCCGATAACCTTGTTCCGAGTTCTCCACTCGCCGGTTTAGAGGATACGTTCCGGTTTATCCACATAAGTCAAATCTTCCCGAATCTCTATCCGATCCGGGCTCGTCCGTTCTTCCGGTACTCTTAGACACTTTTTTAAGCCATGAGACGTGGAATACATCATGGATGCCGCCATGGAGGGCGGAAGCTCGAGCCGCAGAAGCTCTCCTTGCCGTCTCGTATCCCTGGATTTGGCCCCACAAAACGTGGTGCCAACGTGCCTTTCATTTGGAACGTGCACTCCCGAAGCGGTGACTCGAAGATACACATAATCACCGCCTCGAACGTTAGGGTCCCCGCGACGCTTGTCTCCGTAACTCTTTTGCCAAGACTATGCGATTCTAAGCCTCTCCCTTACCGTCCCGAACTTTTCCTCTCGCCTCGTTAACACTTCTGGCCCCAAACAACTCGGCGCTCACTAGTTTGGTCCCAAAAGAACGGGGTACGACACTTTCATCCATACAGCGCTTCGAAAGGTGCCATCTGCAGACTGGCCTGATAGTTGTTGTTGTAAGAGAACTTCGCGTAGGCGATCGTTGTCCCATGCTTTCCGAAGTTGAGAGCGCAGCCCGAAACATGTCTTCCAAAATCTCGGTTCACTCGCTTGGTCCGACTCATCATTGAGGGTGGCAGCCATACTAAAATTCAACTCGGTGCCAAGTTCCTCTTGTAGCTTCCGCCAAAACTTGGAGGTGAAACCGACTATCATGATTCGACACTATCTTCTTGGGTACCCCATGGAGACAAATGATCCTTGCGAGATACGCTTCGCGCCTTTCCCGTGTAGGCTGCACCGGGATGAAGCTGGCTACTTTAGTGAGTCGGCTCGATGATAACCTGTGGATGGAATCGCACCGACGATGTCCTGGTAACCCCGTGATGAAGTCCATCCCGATTTCCTCCCCACTTCCATTCCAGAATTTGGAGCGGTTGGAGTAACTCCCCGCAGGCCTTCGGTGTTCGCTTCACTCATTGGTACATCACACAACGCAACAAACTCGTGATTTCTTTTCATGTCGACCCAACAAAATTTCTCCTTAAGATCTTGGTACATCTTGGTGCTTCCCGGTGGATTGAATACTAACTCCGATGATCCCTGCTAAGGATCAACTTTTTCAGCTCCTTATCCTCTCGTACGCACATCCTTGCCCATCTAGATCGTTGCATGCTCGTCCTCCGTGAAGTCGCGAGCTTTTCCAACCCTCATGTTCTTCTTAAGCTCAGTTATGTTAGGGTCCGAGGCTTGAGCTATGCGAATTTGGTCTAAGAGTGTGGGTTGGGCTTCAAGAGCAGCCACAAATCCGGGTTCGACAATTCCTGTGTTTAGGCGCTCTAGGTCCCGTTGTAACTTTCAGCATCTCTCTTTATGTGGATAGAGCTGCAGCAAATCTTTTGGCTCAAAGCATCAGCTACCACGTTAGCTTTGCTGTGGTGATAGTGGTATACTTAGGTCATAATCCTTGATCAACTCCAACCACCTTCGCCGACTGGGAGGTTCAAATCCGGTTGGGTGAAAATGTATTTCGTGCTCTTATGATCCGTATATACTTCCACATCGACATCGATGAGGTAATGTCTCCATATCTTCGTGAGCATGGACGATCGCCGCTAGTTCCAAGTCATGGGTTGGATAGTTAGATTCATGTGGTCTCAACTGGAGGGAAGCATAAGTGACCACTTTTCCTTCTTACATTAACACACAACCTAACCCTTGGCGAGATGCATCGCAATAAACTTGGAAATCCTTGGTTTGATCTCGGCAGATCAATATCGGTGCGCAGTGGACACCGCTTCCTCTTGAGTTCTTCAAAACTATTGTCGCACTCAGCCGGTCCACTTAAACTTTTCATCCTTTTTCAATAGTTGCGTCATTGGCTTTTCAATTTTAGAGAAATTGTCAATGAACCGACCAATATCCCAAGTCCAAGAAAACTCCCGATTTGGGTGACTCGGTTTCGTGGTGGAGTCCACTTGGTTACCGCTTCCACATTGGAAGGATCCACCGTGACTCCTTGGGTGTTCACGATATGACCAAGGAATTGTACTTCCTTTAACCAAAAGCACACTTGTCGAACTTAGCATAGAGCCGGTGGTTTCTTAAATTTTCGAGTACCACCAAGATGGTGCTTGTCCTCTTCTTTCGTCTTGGAGTAGATGTAATGTCATCGATGAACACTATGACAAATTTGTCCAGAATTCCATAAACACCTTGTTCATCAAATTCATGAAAAGGTCGGGGCATTGGTAAGCTCCGAAGGATATGACCGTGCACTCGTACAAACCATATCGAGTGATGAAAACGGTCTTGGGGATGTCCTTCTCTTGAATCCTCAATCGATGATAGCCTCGACCGCAGTCTATCTTAGAGAACACTTTTGCTCCTTTTTAGTTGATCAAACATATCGCCAATCCGAGGTAATGGATACTTGTTCTTAATGGTGACCTCGTTGAGTGCGTGATAGTCTATGCACATCCTCTTGGTATTATTGTTATTCTCCACAAATATTACTGGAGCACCTGTGCGATGTGCTCTCAGCGGATATATCATATCTATAACTGTTCGTCCACTTGCTTCTTGACCTCTCGCCAACTCATTGGCTCCCATTCTATAAGGCCTCTTGTGGACGGAGCTAAGCTGCTGGATCGTGTCAATCCGAAACTCTATTTCTCTTTAGGCAAAGACGTGGTTAGGTTCCTCCGGAAGACTTTCTGGTACTCGCAAACCACGGGAATATCCTCTAACTTCTTTAGGTCTTTTCCTTCCCCTTCAGTTTCTCCTTGGCCGAGATCCGATTCAGCTTGCTACTCCTCGACGGTTTAGTGGAGCGGAAAATCATTTCCCTCCCTTCACCATCGGTCAAGGTGATCGGTCCGACTGCGCAATCGATCAAGCCTTTATAACGGTTAGCTGGGCTCATCCCAAGGATGACATCTAGGCCTTGTGATTCTAGAAGGATAAGGTTGGCTAGAAAGGCGGATCCTTGATTTGTATTGCCACCGAAGGATGTGTATGGGTGGTGTTCAAATGTTTCGGGGTTTGAACCCGCATGGGTATCTTAAGTTTCGCATCGACAACCCATGTGTCCCCACAAATGCTTTTGATATGAATGAATGGGTTGCACCCGAATCTAACAAGACTGGAAGCAGAAAGGAGTTCACAGGAACATACCCAAGATTACTTCCTAAGTGCATCTGGCTTCTTCTCACGACGCATGATTCACCCCGGCTTGGACAAACCGGGTGCACGCTGGGTTTTGGACACTTATCTACGAAATGTCCAGGTTCTCCATAGTTGAAATAGTTGCCCGGTTTAAATCTCGAGTCCTTCTTCTACAAGGTCCGGCTTGGGTTGCAGTGGGCGGCCGCGCCATTGGTTGATGCGGGGCGGGATTCCGTGCGCCGCCAAAGCTGGCTCCACTGTTTTGAAGTTTCTAGGTGGTAAGGTCGATGTTGGCGACGATCATGGTAGTAGGTCCGCCCCGACCTCCGGGAGTGAAACGCGGCCGTTGGGGGTCCCCTTGTTGAGGCCGTGGTCCGAACCGAATGTACCTTCCATTTCTTAAGCATCTTGTTGCGCTGATCTTCTTGACGAATAGCTTTGTCGACCGCTTTTTCAAAATCGGCGTATTCACTCGAGATGAGCTTGTCCGTTAACTCATCATCAAGTCCGGCCAAGAACTTCTCTTGACGCTCGCCATTAGTGCGCACGTCTTTCATCACGCCTAGAAATTCAAACCCGAATTTCTAGACTATTTTGTGTATTTAATCCGTCCGGTGCATCAACCAGTGGTACACAAAATGACAAATCAATACACAGCTCCATACGTATAAATAAAGCGTATAAATACTTCCAGAAAAGAGGCACCGAGTCCTCGCACTCGAAAGAAAACAAAGGATGCCAGAAAAGACTCCTAGCGGGGCTTCACTCCACTTCACAGCAAACTCAACTAGGTCCGAGCCTTGGTCCTCAAACACCGTCTTCAACTCGAAGCACTACACTTCAAGGAGGAAGAATTTGCAAGGCCGAGTACAACCAACGTACTCAACAAGCCACACCAAGGAATGCGAAATGCGAGGGAAGGCAAGGAGAGGCTTGAGACTACTTTAAAAGGCGGTTGCAAAACACTTTATTTTGGAAACTCGGGAAAATTGTTGAGTAGTTAGGTCAATATTAATCCTCCACTAAACAACGTTATCCCCACGTTGAATGTGCCCAACCATTTCCCACCCGGTCTAATCTAGATTATTAAGCCCAATTACTAAGGGTGGGACTAATCATGGTGAAGCTTGTCGATCTCCCATAACCATGGGCATGGCTATTCGAATAGTTTTTACTCCGATCGAGGTGCGCTACTTTACCCACAAGACACGATTTCACACATGTTGCCATGCCCCCAAAGTATCGCCACGATACCGCAAAGGGGGAATCGTGACAAGACCTATAGCATAACTCCTCCTAACCAAGCGAACCACACCAAGGTTTTGCCCTACTCCGACCCTAGGACGTGGGCAGCCCCCGAGTGCCTCTATGAACTGGACACCCCAGCAACCCTTATACCGGCCGACCGAAACTCCATCATGCTCACCCTTGCCGGGATCGTTGGCTAGGAAAAGCTATACTACGGATCCAAGAGTTGCCCATTCTTGCTTGTGGTAAGCATTGTAAGTCTTCCAGTGGGTTTTCCATGAACCGGTCCTTAATTGCCATGGGTGCGACAAGCCAAAACCATGCACCCACATCCCATCATTTAGTCATATTTTAGTTGGGATAATTATGACCAAAAGATATGGCCAGTGTTCCGAGCTAGCGCCTCATCCGAACTAATTATAGATAGTGTGATTATCCCATTTAGTGAGCTAGTGGTAATTAAGCATGGCTAAGCATATAATTCTAGCAAAAGTCACGTAAGTGACTAAAGCTAGTCAAATTATCACCCAATGTTTGACAAAGGATGGTTATCAAGAGGTATGGTACAAGCAAGCAGGTAGGTAATTGTTAACGCCAAAATTTAGTAAGCCCCAAAGTCCTTATCGGCTAAGGGTTAGGATCGGCTCAGAGTCAGTATCGGCTTGGAGTTCTGCATCAGCCGATGGGGGTTTTCTGTTATCCATATCTCCAGCAATGAATTCTTGTTAGATTCGGTTTGAGAAGATCCTATCCGGAAGAAACCGAGCCGAGGAGGATATGGCTTGTATCTATTAATTAGGAAGAGATTGTTAGTTTCCTATTTTGTCTTTAGGAAAGTCTCGTTTAGTGTCCGATAAGGACTTTATATATTTCCTTTTATCTTTAGGAAAGTTTGGATTGTAACTGCTAGGATCTTTGTCTCCCTACGGTATAAATATGTAAGCCTAGGGTTCATGTAAGATATCTCGATCAATACAATTCTTGCATCGCCACTCTTTTATTCTTCATCTTCGTTCAACATCCGACGAAACTTGGCATCCAAATACTGGGCTGCATCTGGCAGGTTTGACCTCCAAAGAAAGGAATAAGTCCAACGTTCGCTCGGACGATGATCATATTGACTACGTTGACGTTGTCCAAGGCCGCACCGCACGTTCGATCTCTTGGATTGCTCCGGTTTAGTTAGCATGTTTGCTCGACTATTTATCATATGTCTCTATTAATCCAATCTTAGTATATCGCCTTAGCTCTATCAACCGTCTCTCGTTTTAGGTCTCGTCATTATTGGCTAAACCGTTTACTAGATTAGATTGGTTTAGGCATCTACACTCGAAAATCAGCTAAGGGCTTGATTGTCTAGATATTGCTTTTCTTTTCATACTTAGTGCTGCATCAGTTTGATCTACTAAGTCGTGATTAGAACCGTAATCTCTAGCCTGCCTGTTGACTGCCACTAGGGGTTTCATCGGTGTTTCAGCCGATGAGCGATTTGGATATCGTGATCGGCTTGCAAGGAATATACACAAGTTGGATATAGCCGATTGCAAAGGTAGATTTCATTGAATATTTAACCATTTGATTTAATGACATCGGACTTCCAAACATGTATGTTTTAACCTTTAAATCCGCATTTATTATATCATGTGATTGCTTTGTGTCATATTACATTGCTATATCATCATGTTATCATCTGGCCGATCGCCTTTATATAAATATTCGCTCAGCGTACAGCCAATGGATTCAAACCCTAACACCATCGGCTGGCATCGGCATCGGCCTGGAATTGCACCATCGGCTTATCACCGATCGCTAGTTTTTTGGGTATTGGTCTATCGGCCGATGTGATTTATGTTCCGCTATTTTGCATAACTTGTCGGCTGGCAGGATCAAACTGACTTGCACGCCCACGCTTCATCAATTCTAGGACCTACACCGGAGCAAAGTAGATCTCCCAGCCGGGCATGTTGATTTTTCTCGTCAAAGAATCCCATCATTTCATGTAATTCGCAAAACATGCAATTTTATTTGCAAACAAAGTGAAAC
Source organism: Oryza australiensis (assembly GCA_019925245.2). Classification (NCBI taxonomy): domain Eukaryota; kingdom Viridiplantae; phylum Streptophyta; class Magnoliopsida; order Poales; family Poaceae; genus Oryza; species Oryza australiensis. The sequence continues at coordinate 9,472 of JAIFGZ020000764.1, forward strand.
ATTTGTAAAATAGGTTCAATATGCTTCAAGGGGAGTGTGACTTGCCTTACTTCTTCCAACAACTTCCGAACCCTTCGCGAGCGCGAACCTCAGAAAAGACGGAAACTACACGCTGACACCCAAAACAAGGAAAAACCCTAATAAAAACCAAATAACAAGACATGAAAAGTAAACCAACATGTAGAGCTCAATTTTAGATAAATTTTGCAATTTGAATGGCCCAATTTGCGCTTGTATGAATTAGATATGAAAATTTTAGAAGTTTTGGACCATTTAAATGAATTCGGAAATTAATTAAATTTATTGTGCCATTTTTAATTATTTTTGAACAAAAGGCTGATGCCGACGTTAGCAACCGAGGGCCGACGTCGCCGGCAAGGGCTGATGTCGACAGTGGCGACGACGCGGTCCATGGGCCTGGTCCAACGTGGACCAAGCCCACGGCGGTCCACGGGCAAAGCATGCCACATGGCGCACACGTGGCGCCGACGCGCAGCCACGCGGCGCCGAATAGACGCATCACGACCGCCATGAGGCGGACGGCGGTGGAGGGCGGCGATGGCCGACGAGAAGCCGACGATGGCGCGGCGGCAACGCACGTGGCCCGATGGAGCAAGCGGCGGCGAAAGCAAATGGAAGGTGGCGGAGGAGGCGGAAGAGGGAGGGCTCACCGGCCGACGGGAAAAGCGGCGGGCGGACGAACGGCATGGCGGCGATGGCCGCGCCGGACGACGGCACGGCGGCGGTCCGGCCAAGATTGGTGACGGCCGAGGGGTGGTCGGCGCCAGTGGAGACGCAGCTGGAGCCAAAGGAGAGGCGACAAAGGGAGAGCGAGAGGGGGCTCCTAAGACTCTGGCAAATTAGGGAAATGGGAGTAGGAGCGCGCGAGGCGTTTATAGGCCGGGAGGCGTGGGCGAGGTCGGTGCTCGCCGGATTTCGTGGGGAGAGGCGGTGGCTCTGGCAGCATTAACACGGCGAGCGAATGCGGCGATTAATGGCGGCGATTTTGGGGGAAAATAGGGAGAAACGCGGCGTGATTGGTGCGGCGTTAGTGGCTAGCCCGGACGAGCGGGCAAGCAGGAATCGCGCGGCGAGGCGCGCTTGCGGCAGCCATGGCGGACGGGTCACAAGGAAGGAGATGATAGGTGGGCCCACCGTCATCGGCTCGAGCGAGGGATGCTCTGACAGATTTGGGCGCGCGCGAGCGGAATGGGCCGTGGCCACGCGCCACCACCGAGGGAGAGAAAAGGCGCGCGCAGTGGAGGGGAGGAAAAAGTGGACTTTCAATCGAAAATGGGCCGAAACCGCCCGAGAGAAGGAGAGGACTTTTAAATTTGTTTTTCTTTTAAATTAATCATATAAATGGTTTTGAATTTTATAAATACTTTTAGTGCTCAAATAATTCCAAGAAAATTCTTGAAAAATATAAGGACACTCAAAGTATTTAATAAAAATATATCCATCATTTAGTGATTAATTTATTTATTAAATAATTACTAAAATGCTCTTTGTATCATTAAAAATTATTTCTGAGCTCCAAAATTTCACTAAAATTTCGTAGTATATTTTAGTGGCATGGAGAATATTTCAAAAATTATTTCACCATGATTTTTAAAGGAAATTTTAATTTCCTTAATACTTTCACTTGATTAAAAATTACTTTCTTTTGCCTTTTTGTTTAATTTATGGAAAATGATTTATTTAATGATTTTTAATCCTAACGAAAATCTAGTTGTGACATCTTCCTGAGCATAACGTGCCAAAGCGATTAAATTCGTGCAAGTACTCTATGACCGCTTGGTTGCCTTGTTCAAGTGATCGAACTCCCTTTTTCTATGCCACAATCCCTCCAGAATGTGTGCCTTCCGAATTGCTGTGCGTAATTCCCGGCCTAAGTGATCGCAAGTGCGTCTACCCAACGAGTGACTAGGAGATTGTCCCACCATGCCAAGGCGGGTCCTTGGAGTTGGTGGGTTGCAAAAGACACCCTTTCTTGGTCTCCGTGCACCGTAGTAGGTCCATCTTCCTTTCTATGGCATTGAGCCACTCGTTGGCTTCCATGGGATTTGTGGTGCTAGAGAAGGTTGGGGGTCTGACACGGAGAAACTCCGACAATTTGTTTTGCGGGGGAGCCGACGGTGCGAACCGGTCGTTGGTTGCCCGGTTCGCCGTTGAAACTATTGCATCATTTGCAACTGCATCTGTTGATGCTGCTGTTGCATTTACTGCATCATTGCAGCCATCATTTGGGGTTTGTTGGCTAAGACTTGAGCCAAGGTGATGTTCTCGGGTGGAGGACGTGGGGTGTTGCCATTAGCCCCGGTGTTCTTCTCTCGCCGACTCGTGTTGGTGTTTGTGCCGCTGCTCCCGGTGTTCAAGATCCTCAAGGAGCGGAACGAATAAGGCGAGAGGAGTAAAATAGATTGACCGAGAAGCCAAACTTTATTATTATTTTTTTGATCTCGTTCTTTATTAAGACACTTAAAACACGCTCAACATCCTTAACTGGACAACCCATACCCACACTTGATACAAAGTTGACCGCTACCCCACACACAACACTCCTAACACACAACAACTAAACAAGCAGAAAACTAGGAATAACAAAGAAACTAAGGGTGGCGACACTCTAGGGGCCGGAGCGGCTACGCGTTGGTGGAGTCGAAACCACTCCCTTGGGAGTTCCCGTCTTCCTTTCTCTTCGAGCGCTTCGAGAGCTTGCTAACTCTCTTTTCGCCCGGGATCTTGGAGCCGCCACCGTTACTACCCTCGCGCCGGACACGGAGATCCATCCTCCTCCTCTCCGCTCAGTGGTCGAGCGGGACCGAGCAGGAGTAAGAACTGCACTCGGTGCGGTGAGCCGGGGAAGGTGGCGAGCAGAAGGGGAATCCCGAGCGCCGCCGCATCCGCACTGTGGCCTTGGTGTTCTTCCGAGGCGTGATCCGATCCGAACGATGTTGGGGGATGGAAGCCCTTCAGGATGGCAATTTCTTTCTTGAGGCGATCCACCTCATCCTTCGTGCTCTTGATCCCAAGAATCTTCTCGGGTCATTCGGTGGCTTTGGCCGCCATATGAAGGTCTCGAATGCATCTTATCCAACCCTTCAATCACATCCTCATGTGAGAGAAGGTGGTGTCATTCTCCTTCGGCGGATTGGAAGGAGCCGACCACCGACGAGCTTCGCACGGGGATGGAAACGGTAGGAAGAGTGGCCGAGATGGTAGTCATGCATCTCCCTTATCCGGCCAAGATCGTGTAAGCACCTCTGGCGTGCATGCTCATCCGTTCCTCCCGGCGTTGACCACCATGTTCGGGATGTTGGTTCCAATGAAACCGTGCATCTCCAAACGGACTCGATGGGGCAACTCGCCGCCGAAAGGTGAGACGACGATGTACTCTGGTGCACCAGATAGCCTACATCGCCAAAGCCATCCTTGCTAGTTCAGCGACGAAACCCTTCGACCCCGACCATTGTGGGTGACAGTGACGGCTTGCCATCTAGAGAAGACAAGGTAGGGGATCAATGCATGCTCAAACTCAAGATAGATAAACGGTAAAGGACTCAAGTGAAGTAAACGAGAAAAGAAGGGTTTTTAAGAAACATTTTCATGAGGCTAAATAAAACTCTAACGACAACCCTAGATGATGTGGTAATGCTTAAAATAGATGCTTAGTAAGTATTAAATCAGCGGCCATTCCCTCCTATCTTGACTTAGGACTTTGTTCCCTTAGAGAAATCCCGACTGATGGTCGGATAAGATTGCAAATGTTTTTTTTCAACTTTAGCTTCAAATTCCTATCACTTAGACTGACCTGGTTTTCGAAATTTCCTGTTTTGAAATACGCTCAAAATTCTCCCTAACCCCGAGGAAATAGAGACCCATTTTCCGAAACGACGCCAAATGCCAGACTTATGCATATGAAGAAGCCCATAGGGCTCCTAGGTTTTTCCGCTTGGCTTTTCCTACTGTCCGGAATTGGCTCGATACCAACTTGTCATGCCTAGAAATTCACCATAATTTCGAAGCTATATGTGTATTAAAATCCCCGTACAGACCACAGGTACACATACGACAATTGTTGATCTTATAGTTCCACGTCTTAGAAACATTACCAAAAGATTAGAAAAGAGCAAGAAAAAAGGAGAAAGGGCCTAAGCCCAAACTTGACGCCTGGCCACGTGGCTTCAACCATTCCATGTGCATCTTCCAGAGTGTGACAAAGCCTACTCAACTTCATCTTCTTCTTCAAACTACTTGCTCAGTTCCGTGAAGAGGCAAGGATGAGTACTTCCACGTACTCAGCAAGTCATACCGGAAGAGAGAGGGTATGAATGCAAGGGAGAAGACAAGTATTTGGCTCGGGTTTGCTTTTAGCATAAACACTAGGGTTTTTGCAAAACAAAGGAGTTTTGAACACGACAAAATAGTAGCAGCTCAAGTATTTAATTCATATTGAAAGCCAACACTGTCCAACGTTATCCCCACGTTGCGATAGGCCCAAACCATCCAACTATACTAGTCATGTTCTATTAATCGTGTTTTAATCGTGTGGGACTAATCACGGTGAAGTCGGCTGATCGCCCATAACCGTGGGCACCGCTATTCGAATAGCTTTACTCGATCGAGGTGTATAACTATACCCACAAGACACGCCCCACAACACGGCTTCTCGTGCGCGAATACCGCCATGGTACCCGGAAAGGGACCGTGATAGGACCTTTCGTATAACCCCCACTAACCAAGCGAACCACACCAAGGTTTCGCCCCACTCCCGTCCCGGGACGTGGGCGCCCCGAGTGCCTCGGTGAATACGACATGCCCAAAGACCCTTATACCGGGCCGACGGAACTCCATCCCGCTCACCCTTGCCTATGTTCGTCTGGCTAGGAAGAGCTACATTACAGACCCACCATTGCCCATTCTAGCTTGTGGTTTGTACGGTCATTCTTCCGAGGGTTTCCGTGAACCGGTCCTTAAATGTCATGGGCACCAGTATCAAAACCACAGCACCCACAGCCCACCATTTGTCATGTTTTAGTTATTAGTCCGGTCCACAAAGTCCTCGGATTACATCTTTCATTTCATGTGTACAACATAATGTAGTCTAGATGAAATTACCCATTTAGTGTGCTACTAGGTCTAAGGTGTCTAAGCCTAACCTAGGCCTATAAACTAGTCATGTTGTTATCCCAAGTTTATCAAAGGGGTTAGGGGCAAGCCAAAGGCTTAGAGCTAACCATACGGTGTAATATTCCCCATGAGATGACATTCAAAAATAAATGAAGTTTAATAGAATAAAACAGGTGTTTTAGCAAAAATAGGAGCAATATGATCAATAATAAAGCATGACTTGCCTTGCTCTTCGGACTGGGGAAACTCCGCGACAACTTCAAAGTACATCGGGTCGGAGGAACTACCGGGGTCTACACGAAATAGGGGACAAACCCATTTTTAATGTATTCTAGGCATTCTTATGAATTTAACGAAATTTGAATGGGCTAAAACGGAGCTCGGATTGAAAAGATATGATTTTTAGAAGTTTTCTGTGTTTTTACTAAAGTAGAAAAAGTCCTTAATAATTTATTGTGCAATAAGCCCGAGAATGACGTCGGCGGCTAGGGCGACGTCAACACCGATGCCGACATCATCGGCCGCGGAGCACCGTCCCACGGTGGACTGGGTCGACGGCCGAGGAGGGCGCGCACCACGTGGCGCACACGTGGCGCCGAGGTGGTGGCCACGTGGCATGCCACGTGGGCATGGGGAACGGATGGCGTCGATCTGCCGAGGCAGATCGGATGGCTGGGAGGCGGCCCGGGTGGCACGATCGGCGGCGCCATTCGGCACGGCGGCGCGGGCGCGAGTGTCGTGGCTCACGCGCAGCGTGAGCCGTGCGCACCCACATGCGGCGACGCGGCTCGGACCGAGAGGGCGGGAGGGATGGCTCACCGTGGGGACACCGGAGATGGGAAGACGACGGCGGCTGCGGAAGGAGGAAAGCGACGGAAGCTGCGGGAGGGGCGACGAGGTGGCTCGGGTGCCGGGAGGTGGGAGGAGATGGTGGCGAGGTCCGGGACTCGGGCGACGGGGAAACACGGCCGAAAGCCGCGACGGGCTCGGGAGCTTGGGCGCATGGTGAGGGCGTGGGGAGGACGTGGAGGCCGAGGGGTGTCTTTAAAGGGGACGGGCCGTGGTGGCCGGGGGGGAGTAATTCCTCGTCGGAGTTAAGAGAGGAGAGATTTGGGGTTTCATGGCCGGCGATTAACTCCGGCCATTAGGGGCACTGGAGCGACGACCGGGTGGTTAAAGCCACTGGAGGCGAGGGAAAGGCAGCGCGGCCCGAGGCGTGGGGAGGCGGCGCGCAAGATCCACGCGGACGTGGTGGCGGAAATGGCGTCTGGGCGGCCGGAGGTCGGGGACAGATCCGATGTGGGCCCTACTTGTTAGCGTCCCGAGAAGAGGGGAAACAAACTTATTTCCAGGCGCAAGGGTTAAACGGGTCGTGGCCTTCACCGGCCCACGAGGGAGAGAGGGAGGCGCAGCGCGTGAGAGAACCGGGTCGCTCGGCGGCCGACGGCCCACAGCCGGTTTGGGCGGGAAAGGACGGGAGGAGAGAGAAAAAGGATTTCCCGAGATTTATTAATTCTAATTTTGATTTTAATTTGTTAAAAATTATTTTTAGTGCTCTGAAAATTCCACTAAAAATCTGTTAGTGTATTTTGACATGTAGAATTTAGGAAAAATCCTACCATGCCATTTCCATTTAGATTTTTGCTTTTAAAATTATTTGTTTGCTCTAGGTTAAATTCCAATTATTTTTCTTGTGATTTTTTTTCAATTTTTATAAGGGGAAAACACCTCGGGTGTGACACCCCCACACCGAGTTGGAGTACGAATCGATGGAGTCTTTTCGAAGGAGTAGGCTTCGTCCGCCGTCGAGGATGCTCTGAGTGGAGTTGCCATGTTGCAAGCGCCAAGACTATTAGTTTACCTCGTTTTTATTTTCTTTTCCACTGCATTTATGTAAGACTTTTATAATATTTTTAAGACGTGGATTCTGTACATACAATTTGTCATATGTGTACCCTAGCTGGTCCTGGACAGGGATTTTTAAATACACATTCAGCTTCGGAAATTTTGGGTAGGAATTTTTGTCCGTGACATGCATCGAGCTCGGTCGCTGCGTCGCCATAGGTTCCGTCGTCTGCTGCGCCAACAGCCAGCTCTCCTAGCGTGTCTTCGGTGCCCCCCCCAGTCACGGTGCTTCCCGCATGTCGTGCTGCCGCCCTCTAGTGCACAATGATCACATCATGGTCACTCGAGCGGAAAGCAGATTTCGTCATGTTGTTGGTCTCTCACCATTGCCCAAGACATACCGAGGTGCTCTAGCCAATCCTCACCGGCAAGAGGCTATGATTGATGAATTTATTGCACCGCAAGCCAACAATACTTGGGGGACCGTACCACCTCCTCATGGCGCCAATATTGTCTCTGGCAAATGGGTCTTCCATCACAAGCTACACCCTGATGGCTCTCTTGATCGCTATAAAGCCCGCTGGGTTCTTCACAGCTTTACTCAGTGTCCTGGACTGAATTTTGACGACACCTTCAGCCAAGTTGTGAAGCCCGCCACTATTCAGATTGTGCTTTCTATTGCTCTCTCCAATGAGTTATTCACCAGCTCGAAATCAAGAATGCTTTTTTGCATGGGACTCTCACAGAGACAGTTTACTGTGTTTAGCCATCTGGGTTTGTTGATTCCTCTCGTCCTAACCATGTGTGTCGACTGAATAAGTCACTTTATGGGTTGAAGTGGCTCCTCGTGCTTGGTATAGTATATTTACCACTTATCTTCAATCTCTTGGTTTCATTGGTGCCAAATCCGATACTTCGTTGTTTATTTTTTGTCGAGGAGCCGATGTGGTCTATCTCCGCTTTATGTTTATGATATCATCCTCACGGCTTCATCAACCGACCTTCACCGTTGAGTTATCAATGCTTTGACATTGGAATTCTCTATGAAGGATCTCGGCAGCTTTGCACCATTTTTTGAGTATCTTAGTCACTCAATCGCCGCCTCTGTTTCTATCACGGCGCCATTATATGCTTGAGATCCTCAAGCGCGCTGGTATGTCCGACTGCAAACCATGTGCTACTCCGGTTGATACTAGCACCAAGTTGTCTGCGGATGGTCCGCCTGTTGAGGATGCTACATGTTACCGTGAGCTTGCCGGTGCTCTATAGTATCTCACATTTACTTGCCCCGACTTGGCTTATGCGGCTCAACAATTTTTTTGCACATGCATGATAACGCCCGATTTTTGATCGGGATTAAAAATCGTTTAATAATATATTTTCTATAAATTAAATAAAAATAAAAGTAATAAGTCAAGTGAATTTAATGGGGAAATTAAATTTTCCTTTAAAAATCATGGCTGGAAATATTTTTGAAATATTCTCCATGCCCTAAAATACTCTCTGAAATTTTTGTGAAATTTTGGAGCTCCGAAATAATTTTAATAATACAAAAGCCTTAGAGTAATTATTTAAATAAATTATTTAATCAATAAATGATCTTTTATATTTTTATTAAATACTTTGAGTGTCCATATATTTCCAAAGCATTTTTCTTGAATTTATTTGAGCATTGAAAGTATTTATAAAAATACAAATGTTATTTATCCAAATAAATAAAATGAAAAACAATTTTAAATTTTTGTTCCTGTCCTTGGGCCGCCGTCGACCCACTCCTTTGTAAAGTCCGCAATTCCTCCCTGCGGCCCTCCTTCTTTCCCTCTCTGTCGGCCCTGCTCTGCTCCCTTTCGTGCGAGACAAGTCCAATTTGCCCCCTCTCTTCCCTCACTCATGTGTGGGTCCGGTCTATCAGCCTACTCCCTCTCACTACGAGCCGTCGACAGGTGGGCCCAACCTATCGGGACATCCCCATCCTCCCGCCTCTCTCGGCCGACCGCCGCCATGGCCGGCCACGTCCCGTTTTCCCGCACCACCGCGCGCAACCTTGCACCGCCTCGCTTCCCGCACGTGCATGCCTCGCCCCCGTGTCGTTTTCCCCACTTTTCCACAAAACTCGGCGCGGAACCGCCACCATTTCCCACGTCGAGCGCCCCACTCCACCACAAATTCCGGCCGCTCCCGGCCTCCCCACCGCCTCTCCGCTTTAAATCGATCCCCGAGCGCCCCGCTCGTTTTCCTCAAATCCCCAAGCTCGCCGCACTCCCCATCTCCCTCCTCGTGAACCCACACCGCCGCCGCCGTCGGCCGTGCTCGGCCTTGCGTTGCCGTCGCCTAGCCGTAGCCGTGTCACGCCACCACCACCGCTAGCTTCTCCATCCCGAGAGCAACCGCGCCGCCTCTCTTTGCCCAACCGCCACCGGATCAAGTCCTCCACCACGATACCGAGCGCCGCAGCCCCATTTTGCCTCCATCCACTCGTTTCACCACATCCGCCGCACACCACTCCAATTCACTCTCGCCATCGTGTTCGCCACCTTTAGGAGAACACCGGCCAACCTTTTTCCCCAATTTCCCGACACTCCTTCGTGTTATGCGCCGCCGTCTTCTCCATTGCCGACCGCTCTTCGGTGAGCCTTTTCCCCTCTCCTTCCTCCTTTTTTTTCTCTCCCGTGGCCGCCTCTCCCTCTTGGGTCGAGCCGTGCCGCCCCTCATCGGCACATCGCGCCCGAGCGCGCGTCACTCGCGTCGCTCCCGGCCGAGCGCCTCTCCTCGCGTGCCGCCTCTACTAGCGTCGCTGCCGTCGGCCTCATCCTTCCCCCCGCTGCATCACGTCGTGCTCGCCCGTGTTATTTGCCGCTCCGCCATCCTTCGGTGTGCGCCGCCACGTCGATGGCCGCCGCCAACGACCATCGGGCCATGCACGTTGTCGCCGCGCCACCCGCTCGGTCGGGCGGCGGGCTCTTTCCCGCACCATGCCCTCGGCCATCGGATCGGTCCGAAACCGATCCGAAGCCGTCCGATCCCCGTGGCCGCCCCAATCCCTTCGGCGGAGATCTAGGCCGTCCACGTGGTGGACCGGGGTCGGTCCATGAGGACTAAGTCCACCGTGGACCACCCTGAAGACCACAAGCCGCCGCGCCGACGCACCGCCCGCCGACGTCAAGATCGGCCACCGACGTCACCCCGCTTGTTGACGTCACTCCGCGCCGTGCCTGCTAACATCAGCCCTTGGCTACTGATATCAGCATCAGCTTTTTTCCTTGTAAAAATAAATAATAATTGCGCAATAAATCGAATTTAATTTCCAGAATTTAATTAAATGGCCCAAAACTTCTAAAGTTCATATCTAATCCATACGAACTCAAAATTGGGTCATTCAAATTGTAAAATTCATCTAAAATTGAGCTCTACATTTTCGTTTACTTTCCATGTACTGTTTATTTGGTTTTTATTGGATTTTTCCTTGTTTTGCATGCCAACGTGTAGACTTCGTTGTTTCGGAAGTTTGCGGTCACAGAGGAGAGAAGATTAGCTGAAGAAGCAAGGCAAGTCACATTCCTCCTTGACGCATGTTGATCCTAGTTTAAAAATATTTTATTGTTTGCCAATAAAATTGCATTGTTTTGCTAATTACATGGGAATCGAGTCTACCTATCCGATTGTGTGTGCCATATTTAATTGTTATCCATTCTTTGTCAACCTAGATGATTAATTTGACTAGCTTGTCACTTCCATGACCTTTCAAGAATTATTTACGCTTAGCCATGCTTAATTACACTAGCTCACCTAATGGGAGAACTATACTACTAGCTTATAGTCACATGAAATGATGGTCTTAGACCTGAGATACTATGGTACGAGATAATTGTTAAATAAATTATGACTAAATGGTGGGCTGTAGGTGCATTGTATTGCTTGTCGCACCCATGGCAATTAAGGACCGGTTCATGAGAAACCCTGGAAGACTTAGAGTACTTACCACAAGCCAGCATGGGCAATGGCTGGACTTGTAGTGTAGCTTTTTCCTGGCCGACGCATCCAAGCAAGGATGAGCGTGATGGAGTTTGGATGGACCGGGAAAGGTCTATGCAGCTTCCGGATTCACCTAGATATGAGAGGGGGTTGCCTACCTTGGATATAAAGGTAGGGGCGAAACCTAAGGTGTGGTGCCACTTGGTTAGGGGAAGTTATGCGAATGGTCTTGTCACGATTTCTCCTCTTGCAGTACCATGGTGGTGCTTCAGGGCATGGTAACATGTGTGGAATCGTGTCTTCTGGGTACAGTTGTACACCTCTAGCCAGAGTAAAACTATTCGAATAGCCGTGCCCACGGTTATGGGAGATCAACCAGATGCACCATGATTAGCCCCACCTTAATAATTTGACTTAATGGAAATGGACTAGTCCAGGTGGTTTGGTTGGGCCTGTTCAACGTGGAGATAACGTAGAGATAACGTTGTTCAATGGAGGATTAATCTTGATTAAATTAACCAACCTTTTCCCTGTTTTAAACTAGAAAGGTTTTACAACCGCATTTATGCAAAATAGCCCAAGTCATCTTGTCTCTCCCTTGCACGTCAGCATTTCTCTGTGTGGCTTGTTGAGTACGGTGGTTGTACTCAGCCTTGCTTTTTTCAACTTTTTCTAGAAGTGTAGTGCCTCTGAGTCAAAGACGAAGTTAGAAGAGTAAGGCTCAGACCCCAGTTGAGTTTGCCTGTGGAGTGGAGCTGAAGTCCCACTAGGATTGCCTTTTCCGCTGCTACTGCTTTTTTTTAGGTGTGAGGACTGAGTGTCTCTTCTGTAAGTATTTTACGCTTTATTGTACATTTGGATCTATTTATTGATTTGTCATTTTGTGTACCTCGGCTGATTCTCGGATAGTGATTTAATACACAAAATAGTCTAGAAATTGGGCTAAATTTTTGGGTGTGACAATGACCCCAGAGAGAACCACACTAGGTCGCCTACTCGATGCGATTGGGTGAGGTGTCCCGTCACCCCGTTAACGACCAAATTTGGTTACCAAATCCTCGGGTTTGAGGTAGAGTTTGAAGCGGAATCGGAGGGGATGCGCTATCTGCGGAGAAACAGAGGCCGCGGCTCCGAATCCAAATCGGCTACTGAGCCGCTTGGTGAGTTCGAGTTGGACCAGATAGCCGATAGCCGATCCCGCGTGAAGATAGAGATGGAGCAAGTCTCGAAGAAAACTTGAAGATAAAGCATAGGATTCGGTATCCAAATTGTGCGTTTAAGATATTGTCATCTATGGATAAGGTCCTGCAAAGGCAATTGTATCTCAGAAATAGGGAGTTGTATAGATATTTCTTTTGTAATGCAGCATGGGACTGCGTCCTGAGATATTGTCGTACTGTAAATAGTAGATAAGGTAGAAATCGTGTCCTTCACGGATGTCGTTATGCCTGGGTATAAATAAGACCCGAAGGTTTTTTGTAGATATATCAACAACAAACAATCAATCAACTTCGGCACATCGTCACCCTTTTATTTTCTTTTCGACGAATTCTTGATTTCGCTCAGGCTGCATCGGCTTCGATCTCCAAACAAGGTGATTCCTTGTCACAAGTGGTTTCTATCGTCGGGGTTAGTGCTTCCATCGTCATGATACTCTAGTTTCAATGTTATAAACTGCTTAATCTATCATACGCGGCATATAATCTAGAGCAATGTCTAGATCTGTCTCGCAATCGACTGATTTCTCCCTAGAGACAGCAGCCGATAGAGTTAGATCCAGAGGTTGAATTAGATTATATGTCGTATCCATCGTCTCGACGGATTTTCATTAGCTTATACAGATCTAATATTTCTTTTTGTACTTAATGTTGCATCTAAACGAAGTATTAAGTCGCTTTTAGAATTATCAAGATCTCGTTTGGTTCAATGTTTATCATAAGAGACAAGTGGGGTTTCACCGCCTTACTGTTTTAGTTATCTTTTAGTGTTAATTGCTAGTAGATATATTAAAGTCATCTTTTATATTATGATCTCAATCTATTTAAATGCCCTAAGCCGATCAATTTGTTAAGTCACATTGACAATGATTGATCTAGGTTTAACGCATTTAGACAATCGGCTCATAAGATGAAATGGCTACTTCGAAGAGCAGGATACTTTTGGCCGACGATGCTAAAAGACTGTTTCAAATACTACAAGGGATGCCAGGACTGCTAGAAATTTGGAGCTATCTAGAGGGCACCAGCATCGGCTATGAACCATGTCATCAAGCCTTGGCCATTCAGAGGTTGGGGAATCGACATGATCGGCCAAATTAATCCACCCTCAAGCAAAGGACACAAGTTTATATTGGTGTCAACCGATTATTTTACCAAGTGGGTGGAAGCAATTCCTTTGAAGAAGGTTGACTCGGGGACGTAATCGAGTTTGTTAAAGAACACATCATATACGATTCAACGTCCTCAAATAATAACTACAGCATCGTGGATCTATCTTTGTCTCCGACGAGTTTGTTCAATTTGCCGACGGCATGGGAATCAAGTTGTTAAAGTCTTTGCCATACTATGCTCAGGCCACCGGGCAAGCCGAGGCTTCTAATAGAAGCTTGATCAAGTTGATAAATAGAAAGATCGCTGAGTACCCGAAGTAATGGCACAGCCGATTAGCCGAATCACTTTGGGCCTATCGGATGGCTTGCCACGGATCAATTCAGGTGCCCCCGTATACACTGGTCTACGGACATGAAGCATATCTGCCATGGGAAAATATCATCGGCTCAAAAAGGATTCAACTACAGGACCAGCTGACAGCCGATGACTACTATAACTTAATGGTAGATGAATCGGAAGACCTAGTTTTCTCAAGGATGCGTGACTTGGAAAAATTGACCAGAGACAAGGAGCGGGTAGCCCATCATTATAACAAGAAAGTTGTGCCTAAGTCCTTTGAGGAGGGCGAGCTCATTTGGAAATTAATATTGCCGATTGGGTCAAGGGATAACAAATTCGGCAAGTGGTCACGTAACTGGGAAGGGCCTTTCAAGATCCACAAATGCGCTGATGGTCTATTATCAGCAATGCCGGGAATTAATGGACGGTTTTCGGCTAGTTACTTTGAAACATATCCCCAGAGAGCAGAACACAGAAGCTAACGATTTAGCTCAAGGGGCATCCGGCTATCGGCCGATGTTGAAAGAGATTGACATAGAAGTTGCCGCCATTACAACCGATGATTGGAGGTTTGAAGTTTACAGCTACCTCAAAAATCCCTCTCAATCGACTACAAGGAAATTACGACACAGAGTGTTAAGATATGTGTTGCTCGATGAAGATCTGTACTATCGGACGATTGATGGTGTGCTACTCGGGTGTTTGGGAGCCGATCGTGCCAAAGTGACCGTCGAAGAAGTCCATGAGGGAATCTGCGGCACACATCAATCGGCCCACAAAATGAAGTGGCTGCTTCGTCGAGCGTGGTATTTCGGCCGACGATGCCGGAGGATTGTTTCAAGTATCACAAGGGCTGCCAGGATTGTTAAAAGTTTGGCGCCATACAACGAGCACCAGCGTTGGCTATGAACCCAATTATTAAGCCTTGGTCATTCAGAGGATGGGCATTGATATGATCGGCCAGATCAATCCACCCTCAAGCAAAGGGCATAAATTTAGTCTGGTGGCGACAGATTACTTCACAAAGTGGGTGGAGGCGATCCCCCGAGGAAAGTGGATTCTAAGGACACAATCGAGTTTGTCAAAGAACATATAATCTACCGATTTGGCGTTCCACAAACGATAACAACAGACCAGTGGATCTATCTTCGTATCGACGGGTTTGTTCAATTTGCCGACGGCATTGGGATCAAGCCGCTAATTCTTCATCGTACTACTCATGTGCCAACGGACAAGCCGAAGCCTCAAATAAAAGTTTGATTAAGTTGATTAAAAGAAAGATCTCTGAGTACCCTAAACAGTGACACAGTCAATTAGCCGAATCACTGTGGGCGTATCTGATGGCATGCCACGGATCAATTCAAGTCCCTCCGTACAAGCCGGTCTATGGGCATGAGGCGGTGCTACCATGGGAGAGTGTCGTCGCTCAAGGCGCATTCGGCTACGGGATCAACTCACAGCCGACGATTATTATCACTTGATGGTGGACGAATCGAAGACTTAGTTTTATCAAGGATGAGGGCCTTGGAAAAAGTTACAAGAGATAAAGAACGAGTAGTCGACATTATGATGAGGACATCAATACTACCGATACATCCACGCCTCCACACGTACAACTTCATGGCCCAATAACCCGCGTCGTGCACGTCAACTCAACCATCGGTGAGTTCATTCTTAAGTTTATGTTCCTCTTCTTTATACCCTGGAGGCGCGTGCACTTTTGTTTTACTCAGAACGATGGAGAGGATCCAACGGGAAGAGGATTCACGCGGGGTGGATTCGGACTGCAGCACAGTGCCAAGTTCTAACGGCCTCCACGACTTCATGCAAACTCCGATTTGGGCGTGCAAGTACTTGATGGAAAGGTTATCAAGTCTACTTTCAAATGGATCCAGCCCCATGTCAATATCTGTCCTGGAGCGGCCGCAATTGTTCTTTTTCTACCGAGTGTTTTCTGTCTTTGGTGCTGCGTCACCTCTTTTGGCCCAATGGGCCGTGTATCAAGTTGGGCCCATTAGGGCGCGTCCTAGGGTTTAGCACGACTCCGGCACCCATGTGGTCATCTCTCCCCTCTACTTAATCCTTTAGCCGCCACCAAGAAGGGCGGGTTTTGTTGATTAGAGTTAGCCTTTTGCTACTTGCACACGCGCGCGTGTCGGCTAGACCGTCCGTCTGTTTGTCTTCGGAACTCCACCATATCGTCGTGTATTCAGATTGAATCTTTCATCTTAATATATAGCAATTTCAGTGCTTGTTATACTTGTTCTTGCTTGTTCTTCGATTGCTTGCAGGACGAGTGCCCTAGTGGCCGGGTTGTCGCGCACCGCAAGATCGCGTCAACCATCGGAGACGGTGTATCGGTTGCTAAGGCGCATCGTCCTTGGACGGTTGTAGTCGGGCCGTGAACGTCGCCTCCGTTCCCCAATCGAGTTATCCTCCACCTCTCATCGAAAGATCGGGACTAAACCCTAACGGGATCGCATCGTTGGTATCGTAGCGCGTTGATCGGTGAGAGATTTTTTTGCTCTTCGTTGTTTAATTTTGTTTCCTATAGTCCGTAAAAGCCAAAAATAGTAGATTAGATCAATCCTAAAAACACTTTGAGCCTTTTTTTTACTAGGACTGCTTAGTTAGGGCTTGTTAAATCTTCGATTGCATGGTTGTGTCAATGTGCTGGTCTTAGTGTTTAGGCGATTAGAGTTTCGAGTTCTTGCCACCACATACCGCCACCTTCACCATCGCCACCATCACCTTTGTTTTAGCCGTCATCACCACCATCGCTGCCACCCACCAATTACTTTCCTTCCATAGTTTGATCTGTTTCGTCTCGTAATCTGCCTTGCCTTTGATCCAGCCATCTCAAGAAAGGAAATAGAACCCCGATTCGAGTTGCCGGCCTTAAAACAGCGATATCTTTCTCATACGGGCTCGAAATTAGGCAAATAAGATATCCACGGACATCTACAGAAAAAGTTACATCCGTCTCTTTCCCGCTTTGCCAGGTTCGGCAATCTTAAAATCGCCAAATTCCGCTTGCAAAATTCTGTTTTCGTGGCGAGAAGCTTCGGAACCCCTTTCAAGTAAAACTTTGAAAAATTCCACGTGCCTCATATTTTGTCCGTTTGAGCTAAGAATTTTTGTGGTTGGTTCTAGTGTGCCCCTGGTTGTGAAAAAATATCAAAAAAATAAAAAAATAAAAAAGTCGCATCTCTCTCCTCGCACTAGAGAGAGAACAAAAAAAAAAAGAGAAAAAAGAGAAAAAAAGAAAAAAAGAAAAAAGAAAGAAAAGGGGCCAACTCGTGAGAACCTTCCTTTGTCTCCTTTGTCTCCTTCCCCTTAGTCCCCTTTGTCTCCACCTTCCCGTGATCGTGTCTGTTTGGGTTTGTATCTTGTGGCGTCCTTTGTGGTTAGGCTCGCGTCTCTATTTTGTCTAGCCTAGGACCAAGCACGGTACCGACCTTGAGCGTTTACTCAATTTGCTTTGACTAACGTGGTTGCTAGTACTTCCTTGTGCATTACTTTCAGCCCTCCTATAGCTCCACACATACGACTACGGCTTGACAACGAGCCTTGTTGCTTCGGCGCCGATACACCTCGTTCCACGGTTGCGACTTGTCGGTTGTCGTCACCCTCCCGTGAGCATGGTAAGAACGGTAAGAACTTGTGAGATAAGCCGAGAGCGAGCGCCTTTCATAGCCACACCCCAATAGTTGTAGGGATTAATTCTCGTCAACTATTTTTGTTTTTGTTTTGTTATATTAACCATGGCAGGCTCGGAGGAAGAAGAAGGTGCATCCCATTCTCCACGCACCGACGCATCATACAACATTTTGCAAGGAAAGTGAAGCGGCACACGTAAGGACTTGATGCAGATCTGCGGTGACGAATGACAAGATCGGGCAATTGGAGGCCACACAAATCGATGCCACAACTAGGCTCGCCGGGTTGGAGGCATCGGTCGCGCGTATTGACACCAGCCTTGCTACACTTGTGAGGCATTTTGATAACCTCAATGCTCGGGGCCATGATCAGCGTGATGAAGACGACGTTGATGGTGAGTACGGTGAGGACAACTTCGATGGTGACTATACCGCTGACACTGAACATGATGACCACAACGCTTGTGATCGCCGTCGGCTACGTAACAACCGTAGAGGCATGGGAGAACACCGCCGACGAGAGGTACGCAATGAAGATGCTTTTCTAAAGTCAAATTTAAGATACCTCCTTTTGAAGGAAAATATGATCCTGATGCATACATTACATGGGAGATTGTTGTTGATCAAAAATTTGCATGCCATGAATTCCCTGAGAACTCTAGAGTTAGAGCTGCTACTAGTGAGTTCACTGCTTTCGCCTCTGTGTGGTGGATAGAACATGGCAAGAAAAATCCTAACAACATGCCACAGACTTGGGATGCTTTGAAACGGGTCATGCGGGCTAGATTTGTTCCTTCTTACTATGCACGTGATTTGTTAAATAAATTGCAACAATTGAGGCAGGTGCTAAAAGTGTAGAGGAATATTATCGGGAATTACAAATGGGCATGCTTCGCTGTAATTTAGACGAGTCTGAGGATGCTGCTATGGCAAGGTTTTTGGGTGGTCTAAACCGTGAGATCTATGACATTGTGGACTACAAAGATTACACTAATATGACTCGATTGTTTCATCTTGCTTGCAAAGCTAAAAGGGAAGTGCAGGGACGACGTGCTAGTGCCAAGACTAATGTTTCGCGGAAAATCGACATCATGGCTGCCACGCACGCCTTCTACTCCTTCACCATCTTCCACACCCGGCGGTCGGCACCTTCTCCATCCAGCGACAAGCCACGTGTCCCGCTGTTAGTGCACCGACTAAGACAGCCCAGCAGCCCGCCGCGAGTGCTTCTTCGTTGCATCCACTTGGAAGAACAAGAGATGTCCAATGTCACCGTTGCAAGGGCTATGGGCATGTCCAGCGTGATCGCCCACAAGCGTGTTTTGGTAGTAAAAGATGATGGTGAGTATTCCTCGGCTAGTGATTTCGATGAAGATACACTTGCTTTGCTTGCGGTGACCATGCGATAAAGATGAGGGAACGGAAGAACATATTGGTGCTGATGTTGCGGAACGCTATGACAGCCTCATTGTGCGGCGTGTGCTCAGCACACAAATGGAGAAGGCCGAGCAAAATCAGCGGCACACCTTGTTCCAAACAAAGTGCATCATTAAAGAGCGTTCTTGCTGCTTGATCATCGATGGAGGAAGCTGCAACAACTTGGCTAGCAGCGAAATGGTGGAGAAGCTTGCACTCAAGCACCAAACCACATCCCCACCCATATCACATTCAATGGCTAAACAACGGTGGTAAGGCAAAGGTAACCAAGCCGGTGCGTATTAATTTTGCAATTGGGACATATCGTGATGTTGTTGAGTGTGATGTTGTACCTATGCAAGCTTGTCATATTCGTTAGGTAGGCCATGGCAATTTGATATGGATTCTATGCATCATGGTAGATCAAATCAATATTCTTTTATGTACCATGATAAGAAAATTGTGTTGCATCCCATGACCCCGAAGCTGTTTTTGAGGATGATGTTGCTAGAGCTAAGAATGAGAAGAATCGGGTCCATGCTATAAGTGAAAATCAGATTGTAGCCAAAGAACATGTGCAACATAACAAGAGAGAATCTAAATCTAACAATAAAAATGTGATTCAATTGAAAGGTTCTTGCATGCTTGCTGTTAAATCGATGTTGCCAATTTGGATACAATCGAAACTGTTTGCTATGCTTTGTATGCAAGGATGCTTTGTTTTCCTTTGAGGATGTACTGCTTCTTTTCCACTGCGGTCACTAATCTTTTGCAGGAGTATGAGGATGTTTTTCCCCAGGATGTACCACCGGGGCTGCCACCGGTGCGTGGAATTGAGCATCAAATCGATCTGATTTCGGGGGCTTCACTACCCAACCGCGCGCCATACGAACCAACCCGACGAGACCAAGGAAATTCAGCGTAAAGTTCGGAGTTGCTGGATAAAGGGTACATACGAGAGTCTCTTAGTCCATGTCTTTGTCGGTGATTTTGGTGCCTAAGAAAGATGGATCTTGGCGTATGTGTGTTGATTGTAGAGCTATTAATAACATTACCATTAGATATCGCCATCCAATTCCTAGGTTGGACGATATGCTTGATGAATTGAGTGGCTCTACTGTCTTCTCTAAAGTTGATTTGCGTAGTGGATACCACCAGATTCGTATGAAGTTGGGAGATGAGTGGAAAACAGCTTTCAAAACTAAGTTTGGATTATATGAGTGGTTAGTGATGCCTTTTGGTTTAACTAATGCACTTAGCACTTTCATGAGGTTGATGAATGAGGTTTTGTGGGCTTTCATTGGCAAATTTGTGGTGGTATACTTTGATGATATTCTGATTTATAGCAAATCTTTAGAGGAACACCTTGATCATTTACGTGTCTGTTTTTAATGCTTTGCACGATGCATGTTTGTTTGGTAACCTTGCGAAGTGCAGTTTTTGCACCGATCGCGTATCGTTTCTTGGCTATGTTGTTACTCCGCAGGGAATTGAGGTTGATCAAGCCAAGGTCGAGGCAATTCAGAGTTGGCCGCCTCCTAAAACGGTCACACGGGTTCGAAGCTTTTAGGACTTGCGGGATTCTATCGGCGCTTCGTGCGGGATTTCAGCACCATTGCCGCACCGCTGAATGAGCTTACAAAGAAGGGAGCGCCTTTCACGTGGGGCACCGCACAAGTGAACGCCTTCAACATGTTAAAAGATAAGTTGACACATGCACCTCTCCTCCAACTTCCAAATTTTAATAAGACTTTTGAACTCGAATGTGATGCTAGTGGGATTGGATTGGGTGGTGTTTTGCTACAAGAGGGAAAACCCGTTGCATATTTCAGTGAAAAATTGAGTGGGCCTGTTCGAATTATTCTACTTATGATAAAGAATTGTATGCTCTTGTGAGAACTCGGAAACATGGCAACATTATTTATGGCCCAAGGAATTTGTCATACATTCTGATCATGAATCTTTAAAACATATTCGTAGTCAAGGCAAACTGAATCGTAGGCATGCTAAATGGGTTGAATTTATTGAATCTTTTCCTAATGTCACTAAACACAAGAAGGGAAAGGAGAATATCATTGCGATGCTTTGTCTAGGAGATATACTTTGTTGACACAACTTGACTACAAAATCTTTGGCCTCGAAACAATCAAAGCCCAATATGTGAATGATGATGATTTTAAAGACGTGTTGTTGCACCGTAAGGATGGAAGGACATGGAACAGATTTGTCTTCAATGATGGGTTTATTTTTAGATCTAACAAGCTATGCATTCCAGCTAGCTCGTTCGTTTTGTTGTTCTGCAGGAAGCGCATGGCGGTGGGTTGATGGGGCATTTTGGTGCCAAGAAGACGGAGGACATCCTTGCTAGCCATTTCTTTTGGCCGAGGATGAGAAGAGACGTGGAGCGATTTGTGGCTCGCTGCACGACATGTCAAAAGGCTAAGTCACGCTTAAACCCCCATGGTTTATATATGCCTCTACTGTTCCTAGTGTTCCTTGGGAAGATATTTCAATGGATTTTGTGTTGGGCTTACCTAGGACCAAGAGGGGGCGAGATAGCATTTTTGTGGTTGTGGATAGGTTTTCTAAAATGGCACATTTCATACCATGTCATAAACCGATGATGCTACTCATATTGCCGACTTGTTCTTTCGGGAGGTTGTTCGCTTGCATGGTGTGCCAAACACCATTGTTTCAGCACCGTGACACTAAATTTCTCAGCCATTTTTGGAGAACTTTGTGGGCTAAATTGGGGACTAAGCTTTTGTTTTCTACTACTTGTCATCCCCAAACCGATGGGCAAACTGAAGTTGTGAATAGGACATTGTCTACTATGTTAAGGGTTGTTTTAAAGACAAATATTAAGATGTGGGAAGAATGTTTGCCTCATATTGAATTTGCATACAATCGTTCGTTGCATTCCACTACAAAGATGTGCCCTTTTGAGATTGTTTATGGATTTTTGCCTTGTGCTCCTATTGATTTAATGCCTTTGCCATCTTCTGAAAAACTGAATTTTGATGCTAAACAACGTTTGAGTTGATGTTAAAACTCCATGAAACAACTAAAGAAAACATAGAGCGCATGAATGCTAACTATAAGCTTCTTGGTGACAAAGGTAGATGTCAATTGAATTTTGAACCTGGTGATTTGGTTTGGTTACATTTGCGAAAGGAACGGTTTCCTGATTTGCGAAAGTCTAAGTTAATGCCTAGAGCTGATGGACCTTTTAAAGTACTTGAAAAAATTAATGAAAATGCATACAAGCTTGATCTCCCGCAGATTTTGGGGTTAGTCCCACTTTTAACGTTGCAGATTTAAAGCCACATTTGGGAGACGAAGATGAGCTTGAGTCGAGGACGACTCCAATGCAAGAAGGGAGGATGATGAGGACATCAATACTACCGATACATCCACGCCTCCACACGTACAACTTCATGGCCCAATAACCCGTGCTCGTGCACGTCAACTCAACCATCGGTGAGTTCATTCTTAAGTTTATGTACCCGGAGGCGCGTGCACTTTTGTTTTACTCAGAACGATGGAGAGGATCCAACGGGAAGAGGATTCGCGCGGTGTGGATTCGGACTGCAGACAGGTGCCAAGTTCTAACGGCTGCCACGACTTCATGCAACTCCGATTTGGGCGTGCAAGTACTTGATGGTAAGGTTATCAAGTCTACTTTCAAATGGATCCAGCCCCATGTCAATATCTGTCCTGGAGCGGCCGCAATTGTCCTTTTTTTCTACCGAGTGTTTTCTATCTTTGGTGCTGCGTCACCTCTTTTGGCCCAATGTGCCGTGTATCAAGTTGGGCCCATTAGGGCCACGTCCTAGGGTTTAGCACGACTCCGGCACCCCTGTGGTCGTCTCTCCCCTCTACTTAATCCTTCAGCCGCCACCAAGAAGGGCGGGTTTTGTTGATTAGAGTTAGCCTTTTGCTACTTGCACACAGCGCGCGTGTCGGCTAGACCGTCCGTCTGTTTGTCTTCGAAACTCCACCATATCGTGTATTCAGATTGAATCTTTCATCTTAATATATAGCAATTTCAGTGCTTGTTATACTTGTTCTTGCTTGTTCTTCGATTGCTTGCAGGACGAGTGCCCTAGTGGCCGGGTTGTCACGCACCGCAAGATCGCGTCAACCATCGGAGACGGTGTATCGGTTGCTAAGGCGCATTGTCCTTGGACGGTTGTAGTCGGGCCGTGAACGTCGCCTCTATTCCCTAATTGAGTTATCCTCCACCTCTCATCGAAAGATCGGGACTAAACCCTAGCGGGATCGCATCACATTATAACAAAAAAGTGGTTTTTGAGGAAGGCGAGCTAGTTTGGAAATTGATACTGCCGATTGGATCTAGAGATAACAAATTCAGCAAGTGGTCACCAAATTGGGAAGGGCCTTTCAAGATCCACAAATGCGTCTCTAAAGGAGCTTATATGCTAGAAGGGCTAGATGGAGAAGTATTTGGAAGGGCTCTTAATGGAAAATACCTGAAGAAATACTACCCAAGTGTATGGATGAACTCATGATTTGGCTCTGGTTGCTTAGCGATTTATGACGCCGATGTCTTGCTTCAATAAGGCATCGCCTTTAGGCATTTTTATGCAACATTTATCCTGGGTTTCCTACGATCGGCTAATGATTGGCTGATAGCGACGGCAATAATACGCGAACGGCTCGAATTCACAATTTTGTTGACACCGAAGCTATCAACAAAACTTGGGGGCATATACACACACGAGCCGATTGCAAAATTGGGCGTCAGGAATTTTTAAACTTTTTAAGCTTCGTAATCGGCAATCCAAATAAAAGCGTTGGAAGTGATTCGGATCGATGGCCGTGATTCAAGTGTTAACATCGACGGTTGTGGTGTGGTCTCGGAATCGACGAATGTGATGCGATACGGACGGCTAGGGCCGATTTCAGCATGAGCAATTCAAGATACTACGTGCGGCCGAAGCCAATCTCATCCACGAGCACAGCTGCAAAAGATTGATAGACTATACTACACAAAAGTTAAAGCCGATTACAAAGTTCGAGCAAGCTGATCAAAGTTCAAGCCCATTACAAAAGTTTGACAAATATATTACAGAGGCAGTAGCCGATTTTAGAATGTTAAAATATTACAAGCTCATTGTTTCAAGAAGTCGGCTATGGCCGACAACGCCGTCCGCCCGATCCGGTCTATCTCCTCAATGGCCCTGACGTTGTCGGCCTCAGACCCAGCCACCGGCCGGATGCCCTTCACCAGGTCCTGTAAGTGTGCCACAGCCGCCTTGATACTTTGGCGTTGAGCTTCGATTTTGGCTGGCAAGCTGGCCATGTACTCCTTGTGGACATCGATCTCGTTCGTGACTTGAACGAGATCGGCCATCGCCCGATCTTGGCGTGCGGGAGTTGCTCAAGCTTGGCCGCCGGCTCGTCTTTAGGCGGTCGAAGGTGGCTTTCCGGCTCTCAATGGCATCCTTGGTTGACTGCAGGGTGGCCGATCGCGCCTGGTTCTCGCGGCGATCGGCTATCCGCTGCAGTGCCCGTTCATACTTGAGTTGGTGGGCTTCCATGAAGGTGGCCGGCACAATGGCGTCGACTAGAGCTTTCGGCAGCTGGCCTTGGATTTCCCTGAAGCGCGCACGTATTGAACCCACCTGTCGACCACCGCGCATCCGGCGAGGCCTCGGCACTGGTTGCCGATGTCGGCCGAGGTGGCCCTTAGGTCCTCGGCCGACGTCACCAACGCCTCCTCGTCGATTTCACCGGGCTCCCCGAACTCTGACAAGTCAAAGTTGAGGAGGTCGGCTATGTTCTGCAAAGAGGAAGATGATCAGAAGATATTGAGCTGACAGAGCCGATCATCAGATTCAGTCGGCTTACCGTGGGCACCGGGGTCGGAATAGTCGACTCGGCTGGTTCGCCGCCCGCAGCCGGCGGGACCTCTTCGTCGGCGTCGTTGCCGCGCCCGCGGCGTCACAACATGCTCGCCGGATGTTTGGGGCGCAGCCGACGGAGATCGTGGGGGGCTGCAAAAGAAGAGTAAGCGATCGATTCGGCTAATTTCTACAAATCAAGGTGCGAGAGACGATTACCGATGGCACGTGACGTGGAGTGCGGCCGGCCAATTTCTTGACCTGAAAAGAATTGTTCGGTCAGATGCAAGTGATATCATTGTAAAGCCGAATTTGGTGAAGTGAGGGCTTACCCCGATTTTTTTGGGACTTGGGACCGACGGACGTCGGCTAGAGCGTTGATGACTCATGGCTCGAGCTCCCGGGTTCGGCCACCGCTACAGCCGCCGGCATTTCCTCACTGGCGACGGCGTCGAGGAACTACGTGACGGCTGTTAGTGATATGCCCTAGAGGCAACATGGAGATGTTGGATATCACGTCAATGTTTATGTATTTATGAATAAAGTGTTATTCAGTTCCATGAAATAGACATCTTGTATTGATCAATAAGTACGTGACTTATTTATGAGACTCTTTATGTATGAATCTATTTCTAAATGATCCTCGATCATATATCATATTGTTGGAACAAATATGATTCTAAGATCGGCATGTTTATTGATTGATGATCATGTCTCATAGATCATGGGTATGGAGATACCAAATCAATAAACATGGACACATGTGTTGGAGAACACATTGTTGGATAGACCCACCATGAGACACTACAGGAATTAATGTGCCATTAGTTGGTCTCGTAGTGTTGGTACAAAGTCCTTAGACCTGAGATCACCATGGATTCCAACATGTGTAGTAGCCTACTTTGGGACTACCAAACGCTATTCCGTAATCTGGGTAGTTATAAAGGTAGTTTTCGGGTTTGCTATGAAACATGGAGTGGGATGTGAGTGATCAAGATGGAATTTGCCCCTCCTTTGGAGAGATATCTCGGCCCCTCGAGGTAATGGATTATGAAAATGCATGGCCATGCTAAGTTGATTGAGGAGTCAATCAACGGACGATAATCCAATACGGTTCGAGTGAATGGTTAAGCTATTGAAGGGATGGCACACATCTTGCCTATAGCTTAACCGGTATCATGAGGAAAAGGGATTTGTGTACACATTACAGGTTCGAGCCGATATTATATTCTTGTATACTATGGTGTCAATATGTGCTGCTAGGCGCCGTTGTGACATGTGTCGGTGAGTTGGACTCGAGCCGACGATCGGCTAAGTTGGACTATAGCCGAAACCGAGTATACCTGAACCTACAGTGTCGCACGCATAAGGGGATAGAATAGATATTCGAGTTGGACTCGGATACGGCTCGATCGGATAGGGATCCGATCGGATAGAGTCCTATGGGCTTACGACGTGTGGGCGGCCAACTCTATGAGATACGGATGAGATCCGATTCAAAATAGAGTCCTGATCGGCCACTAGTCCCAGTCGGCCAACTCTATATAACGGGGCGAGGGGTGGAGAGCTACGACACATCAGTTGGATCGCTTTAAACCGAATCCACAACAGAAGTCGCCGAGATCAAACTCCACGGAAACCCTCCCCACTTTCGAGCCAAACCCTAGCCTTGCATCGTGTGCTAGCACACGGGTGTTTGGCGTTCTGTCCCCGGACGTGTGGATACCGGTAGAGGCGCTGCTACGTTGCACGCTGTTGATCGGTCTCGGATCGGCTACGGCATCTGCGAATCGGCTGATTGGTGAATCGGCTGTCCCCAGGAATCGGCTGTCATTGGCTACACTGTTCCAGATCGGATAGCCCTGATTGGCTGTTTCCGCTGCACACTCCAATCGGTAACGATCTATCGGCCCTTACTTGCAAGTGTTCCTGGTTTGCGCGGTAAAAAGTTTTTGTTTTCGGCTAGCGTAGCCTCCGCGTAACCCTTCAACGGCCAGGTCCAAGGGGATGCTATCGGTTGCGCTGCCGTTCCTTCTCTTTCACTTCTTGGGGGCGGGCGCGGCGACGGCTGTATGAGTGGTGCAGCCCTTTTCTTCTCGGGCAATCGACTCGCGCACTTGCGCTCGTAGCAACGACGCCAGCTTCGGTGCTCCCCAGCCGATGGCCGACGGAGCGAGGCCGTCCCCATCCAGAACACCTAGACGGTATTCGATGGGGGGTCCAGAGTCGCTCACCGTCGGCCGCTCCGTCTCTGTCTCCTGCAAACCAAAGGGCGAATGTTAATCGACTATATCAGCCGATGATAAGAAGAGGAAAATCATTTGCAATTTGCTTACCGAAGGGATTTCTTCGGGCGGAGCATTGACGTAATGAGATGACCGCCGGTGAAAGATATGTCGTTTGATTTCGGCCCCGATGCGATCCCGCTAGGTTTAGTCCCGATCTTTCGATGAGAGGTGGAGGATAACTCAATTAGGGAACGGAGGCGACGTTCACGGCCCAACTACAACCGTCCAAGGACGATGCGCCTTAGCAACCGATACACCGTCTCCGATGGTTGACGCGATCTTGCGGTGCGCGACAACCCGGCCACTAGGGCACTCGTCCCGCAAGCAATCGAAGAACAAGCAAGAACAAGTATAACAAGCACTGAAATTGCTATATATTAAGATGAAAGATTCAATCTGAATACACGACGATATGGTGGAGTTCGAAGACAAACAGACGAACGGTCTAGCCGACACGCGCGCCGTGTGCAAGTAGCAAAAGGCTAACTCTAATCAACAAAACCCGCCCTTCTTGGTGGTGGCTAAAGGATTAAGTAGAGGGGAGAGACGACCACAGGGGTGCCGGAGTCGTGCTAAACCCTAGGACGCGCCCTAATGGGCCCAACTTGATACACGGCACATTGGGCCAAAAGAGGTGACGCAGCACCAAAGATAGAAAACACTCGGTAGAAAAAAGGACAATTGCGGCCGCTCCAGACAGATATTGACATGGGGCTGGATCCATTTGAAAGTAGACTTGATAACCTTACCATCAAGTACTTGCACGCCCAAATCGGAGTTGCATGAAGTCGTGGCAGCCGTTAGAACTTGGCACCGTGCCGCAGTCCGAATCCACCCCGCGCGAATCCTCTTCCCGTTGGATCCTCTCCATCGTTCCCGAGTAAAACAAAAGTGCACGCGCCTCCGTGGTACATAAACTTAAGAATGAACTCACCTGATGGTTGAGTTGACGTGCACGAGCGCGGGTTATTGGGCCATGAAGTTGTACGTGTGGAGGCGTGGATGTATCGGTAGTATTGATGTCCTCATCATCCTCCCCTTCTTGCATTGGAGTCGTCCTCGACTCAAGCTCATCTTCGTCTCCCAAATGTGGCTTTAAATCTGCAACGTTAAAAGTGGGACTAACCCCAAAATCTGCAGGAGATCAAGCTTGTATGCATTTTCATTAATTTTTCAAGTACTTTAAAAGGTCCATCAGCTCTAGGCATTAACTTAGACTTTCGCAAATCAGAAACCGTTCCTTTCGCAAATGTAACCAAACCAAATCACCAGGTTCAAAATTCAATTGACATCTACCTTTGTCACCAAAGCAAGCTTATAGTTAGCATTCATGCGCTCTATGTTTTCTTTAGTTGTTTCATGGAGTTTTAACATCAACTCAGCACGTTGTTTAGCATCAAAATTCAGTTTTTCGAAGATGGCAAAGGCATTAAATCAATAGGAGCACAAGGCAAAAATCCATAAACAATCTCAAAAGGGCACATCTTTGTAGTGGAATGCAACGAACGATTGTATGCAAATTCAATATGAGGCAAACATTCTTCCCACATCTTAATATTTGTCTTTAAAACAACCCTTAACATAGTAGACAATGTCCTATTCACAACTTCAGTTTGCCCATCAGTTTGGGGATGACAAGTAGTAGAAAACAAAAGCTTAGTCCCCAATTTAGCCCACAAAGTTCTCCAAAATGGCTGAGAAATTTAGTGTCACGGTCTGAAACAATGGTGTTTGGCACACCATGCAAGCGAACAACCTCCCGAAAGAACAAGTCAGCAATATGAGTAGCATCATCAGTTTTATGACATGGTATGAAATGTGCCATTTTAGAAAACCTATCCACAACCACAAAAATGCTATCTCGCCCCTCTTGGTCCTAGGTAAGCCCAACACAAAATCCATTGAAATATCTTCCCAAGGAACACTAGGAACAGTAGAGGCATATATAAACCATGGGGGTTTAAGCGTGACTTAGCCTTTTGACATGTCGTGCAGCGAGCCACAAATCGCTCCACGTCTCTTCTCATCCTCGGCCAAAAGAAATGGCTAGCAAGGATGTCCTCCGTCTTCTTGGCACCAAAATGCCCCATCAACCCACCGCCATGCGCTTCCCGCAAAGAACAACAAACGAACAGAGCTAGCTGGAATGCATAGCTTGTTAGATCTAAAAATAAACCCATCATTTAAGACAAATCTATTCCATGTCCTTCCATCCTTACGTGCAACAACACGTCTTTAAAATCATCATCATTCACATATTGGGCTTTGATTGTTTCGAGGCCAAAGATTTTGTAGTCAAGTTGTGTCAACAAAGTATATCTCCTAGACAAAGCATCAGCAATGATATTCTCCTTTCCCTTCTTGTGTTTAATGACATAAGGAAAAGATTCAATAAATTCAACCCATTTAGCATGCCTACGATTCAGTTTGCCTTGACTATGAATATGTTTTAAAGATTCATGATTAGAATGTATGACAAATTCCTTGGGCCATAAATAATGTTGCCATGTTTCCGAGTTCTCACAAGAGCATACAATTCTTTATCATAAGTAGAATAATTCAGAACAGGCCCACTCAATTTTTCACTCGAAATATGCAACGGGTTTTCCCTCTTGTAGCAAAACACCACCCAATCCAATCCCACTAGAATCACATTCGAGTTCAAAAGTCTTATTAAAATTTGGAAGTTGGAGGAGAGGTGCATGTGTCAACTTATCTTTTAACATGTTGAAGGCGTTCACTTGTGCGGTGCCCCACGTGAAAGGCGCTCCCTTCTTTGTAAGCTCATTCAGCGGTGCGGCAATGGTGCTGAAATCCCGCACGAAGCGCCGATAGAATCCTGCAAGTCCTAAAAAGCTTCGAACCTGTGTGACCGTTTTAGGAGGCGGCCAACTCGAATTGCCTCGACCTTGGCTTGATCAACCTCATTCCCCGCGGAGTAACAACATAGCCAAGAAACGATACGCGATCGGTGCAAAACCGCACTTCGCAAGGTTACCAAACAAACGTGCATCGCGCAAAGCATTAAAAACAACACGTAAATGATCAAGGTGTTCCTCTAAAGATTTGCTATAAATCAGAATATCATCAAAGTATACCACCACAAATTTGCCAATGAAAGCACGCAAAACCTCATTCATCAACCTCATGAAAGTGCTAGGTGCATTAGTTAAACCAAAAGGCATCACTAACCACTCATATAATCCAAACTTAGTTTTGAAAGCTGTTTTCCACTCATCTCCCAACTTCATACGAATCTGGTGGTATCCACTACGCAAATCAACTTTAGAGAAGACAGAGAGCCACTCAATTCATCAAGCATATCGTCTAACCTAGGAATTGGATGACGATATCTAATGGTAAAGTTATTAATAGCTCTACAATCAATGACATACGCCAAGATCCATCTTTCTTAGGCACCAAAATCACTCGGCACAGCATATGGACTAAGAGACTCGTATGTACCCTTTATCAAGCAACTCCCGAACTTGACGCTGAATTTCCTTGGTCTCGTCGGGGTTGGTTCGTATGGCGCGCGGTTGGGTAATGAAGCCCCAGAATCGATCGATTTGATGCTCAATTCCACGCACCGGTGGCAGCCTGCGGTACATCCTGGGAAAAACATCCTCATACTCCGCAAAAGATTAGTGACCGCAGTAGAAAAGAAACAGTATATCCTCAAAGGAAAACAAAGCATCCTTGCATACAAAAGCATAGCATACAGTTTCGGTTGTATCCAAATTGGCAACATCGATTTAACAAGCATGCAAGAACTTTTCAATTGAATCACATTTTTATTGTCGATTTAGATTCTCTCTTGTTATGTTGCACATGTTCTTTGGCTACAATCTGATTTTCACTTATAGCATGGACCCGATTCTTCTCTTTCTTAGCTCTAGCAACATCATCCTCAAAAACAACTTCTGGGGTCATGGGATGCAACACAATTTTCTTATCATGGTACATAAAAGAATATTGATTTGATCTACCATGATGCATAGAATCCATATCAAATTGCCATGGCCTACCTAAGAATATGACAAGCTTGCATAGGTACAACATCACACTCAACAACATCACGATATGTCCCAATTGCAAAATTAATACGCACCGCTTGGTTACCTTTGCCTTACCACCGTTGTTTAGCCATTGAATGTGATATGGGTGGGGATGTGGTTTGGTGCCGAGTGCAAGCTTCTCCACCATTTCGCGCTAGCCAAGTTGTTGCAGCTTCCTCCATCGATGATCAAGCGGCAAGAACGCTCTTTAATGACGCACTTTGTTTGGAACAAGGTGTGCCGCTGATTTTGCTCGGCCTTCTCCATTTTTGTGCCGAGCACACGCCGCACAATGAGGCGTCATAGCGTTCCGCAAAGATCGCACCAATATGTTCTTCTGTTCCCTCATCTTTATCTCGCATGGTCAGCCGCAAGCAAAGCAAGTGTATCTTCATTGAAATCACTAGCCGAGGAATACTCACCATCATCTTTTACTACCAAAACACGCTTTGCGGGCAATCACGCTGGACATGCCCTGCCCTTGCAACGGTGACATTGGACATCTCTTGTTCTTCCAATGGATGCAAAGAAGAAGCACTCGTGGCGGGCTCTGGGCTGTCTTAGTCGGTGCACTAACATGGGACACGTGGCTTGTCGCTGGATGGAG
Organism: Oryza australiensis; assembly: GCA_019925245.2. Taxonomy (NCBI): domain Eukaryota; kingdom Viridiplantae; phylum Streptophyta; class Magnoliopsida; order Poales; family Poaceae; genus Oryza; species Oryza australiensis. The sequence continues at coordinate 40,986 of JAIFGZ020000764.1, forward strand.
AAGGTGCCGACCGCCGGGTGTGGAAGATGGTGAAGGAGTAGAAGGCGTGCGTGGCAGCCATGATGTCAATTTTCCTGCGAAACATTAGTCTTGGCACTAGCACGTCGTCCCCGCACTTCCCTTTCAGCTTTGCAAGCAAGATGAAACAATCGAGTCATATTAGTGTAATCTTTGTAGTCCACAATGTCATAGATCTCACGGTTTAGACCACCCAAAAATCTAGCCATAGCGCATCCTCGACTCGTCTAAATTACAGCGAAGCATGCCCATTTGTAATTCCCGATAATATTCCTCTACACTTTTAGCACCCTCGCCTCAATTGTTGCAATTTATTTAACAAATCACGTGCATAGTAAGAAGGAACAAATCTAGCCCGCATGACCCGTTTCAAAGTATCCCAAGTCTGTGGCATGTTGTTAGGATTTTTCTTGCCATGTTCTATCCACCACACAGAGGCGAAAGCAGTGAACTCACTAGTAGCGCTCTAACTCTAGAGTTCTCGGGAATTCATGGCATGCAAATTTTTTGTCAACAGCAATCTCCCATATAATGTATGCATCGGGATCATATTTTCCATCAAAAGGAGGTATCTTAAATTTGACTTTAGAAAAAGCATCTTCATTATTGCGTACCTCTCGTCGGCGGTGATCTCCCATGCCTCTCACGATTGTTACGTAGCCGACGGCGATCACGAGCGTTGCGGTCATCATGTTCAGTGTGAGCGGTATAGTCACCATCGAAGTTGTCCTCACCGTACTCACCATCAACGTCGTCTTCATCACGTTGATCATGGCCCCGAGCATTGAGGTTATCAAAATGCCTCACAAGTGTAGCAAGGCTGGTGTCAATACGCGCGACCGATGCCTCCAACCCGGCGAGCCTGGTTGTGGCATCGATTTGTGTGGCCTCCAATTGCCCAATCTTGTCATTCGTCACCGCAGATCTGCATCAAGTCCTTCGTGTGCCGCTTCACTTCCCTTGCAAAATGTTGTATGATGCGTCCGGTGCGTGGAGAATGGGATGCACCTTCTTCTTCCTCCGAGCCTCGCCATGGTTAATATAAAGAAACAAAAACGAAAACAGTTGACAAGAATTAATCCCTACAACTATTGGGGTGTGGCTACCTGAAAGGCGCTCGCTCTCGCTTATCTCACAAGTTCTTACCAGTTCCTACCATGCTCACGGGAGGGGTGACGACAACCGACAAGTCCGCAACCGTGGAACGAGGTGTATCGGTGCCGTAGCAACAAGGCTCGTTGTCAAGCGTGTAGTCGTATGTGTGGAGCTATAGGAGGGCTGAAAGTAATGCACAAGGAAGTACTAGCAACCACGTTAGTCAAAGCAAATTGAGTAAACGCTCAAGGTCGGTACCGTGCTGGTCCTAGGCTAGACGAAATAGAGACGCGAGCCTAACCACAAAGGACGCCACAAGATACAAACCCAAACCGACACGATCACAGGAAGGTGGAGACAAAGGGGACTAAGGGGAAGGAGACAAAGTAGACAAAGGAAAGATTCTCACGAGTCGGCCCCTTTCTTTCTTTTTTTTTGCTCTCTCTTTTTTTTCTCTTTTTTTTGTTGTTCTCTCTCTAGTGCTGAGGAGAGAGATGCGACTTTTTTTATTTTTTTTATTTTTTTTTGATATTTTTTTCACAACCAGGCGCACACTAGAACCAACCACAAAAATTCTTAGCTCAAACGGACAAAATATGAGGCACGTGGAATTTTTCAAAGTTTTACTCAAAGGGGTTCCGAAGCTTCTCGCCACGAAAACAGAATTTTGCAAGCGGAATTTGGCGATTTTAAGATTGCCGAACCCGGCAAAGCTAGGAACAGACGGATGTAACTTTTTCTGTAGATGTCCATAGATATCTTATTTGCCTAATTTTGAGCCCGTATGAGAAAGATATCATGTTTTAAGGCAGCAACTCGAATCGTGGTTCTATTTCCTTTCTTGCGATGGTGGATCAAAGGCAAGACAGATTACGAGACGGAAACAGATCAAACTATGGAAGGAAAGTAATTGGTGGGTGACAGCGATGGTGGTGATGACGGCTAAAACAAAGGTGATGGCGACGATGGTGAAGGTGGCGGTATGTGGTGGCAAGAACTCGAAACTCTAATCGCCTAAACACTAAGACCAGCACATTGACACAACCATGCAATCGAAGACTCAACAAGCCCTAACTAAGCAGTCCCTAGTAAAAAAGGCTCAAAGGGTTTTTAGGATTGATCTAATCTACTATTTTTGGCTTTTTCTGGACTATAGGAAACAAAATTAAACAACGAAGGGCAAAAAAATCTCTCACCGATCAACCGCGCTCCGATACCAACCGATGCGATCCCGCTAGGGTTTAGTCCCGATCTTTCGATGAGAGGTGGAGGATAACTCGATTGGGGAACGGAGGCGACGTTCACGGCTCGACTACAACCGTCCAAGGACGATGCGCCTTAGCAACCGATACACCGTCTCCGATGGTTGACGCGATCTTGCGGTGCGCGACAACCCGGCCACTAGGGCACTCGTCCCGCAAGCAATCGAAGAACAAGCAAGAACAAGTATAACAAGCACTGAAATTGCTATATATTAAGATGAAAGATTCAATCTGAATACACGACGATATGGTGGAGTTCCGAAGACAAACAGACGGACGGTCTAGCCGACACGCGCGCTGTGTGCAAGTAGCAAAAGGCTAACTCTAATCAACAAAACCCGCCCTTCTTGGTGGCGGCTAAAGGATTAAGTAGAGGGGAGAGACGACCACAGGGGTGCCGGAGTCGTGCTAAACCCTAGGACACGCCCCTAATGGGCCCAACTTGATACACGGCCCATTGGGCCAAAAGAGGTGACGCAGCACCAAAGACAGAAAACACTTGGTAGAAAAAGAACAATTGCGGCCGCTCCAGGACAGATATTGACATGGGGCTGGATCCATTTGAAAGTAGACTTGATAACCTTTCCATCAAGTACTTGCACGCCCAAATCGGAGTTTGCATGAAGTCGTGGCGGCCGTTAGAACTTGGCACTGTGCTGCAGTCCGAATCCACCCCGCGCGAATCCTCTTCCCGTTGGATCCTCTCCATCGTTCCTGAGTAAAACAAAAGTGCATGCGCCTGCAGGGTATAAAGAAGAGGAACATAAACTTAAGAATGAACTCACCTGATGGTTGAGTTGACGTGCACGAGCGCGGGTTATTGGGCCATGAAGTTGTACGTGTGGAGGCGTGGATGTATCGGTAGTATTGATGTCCTCATCAGGCCCACCATTGGTCGTAGGTCGTGCTTTTCCTGAGCGCCAGGGTCATCACGCCGATGTCGCCGAGGGGAGGGCCGGCTATATTCAGCAGCCGATGCATTATCAAGTCTTGGTTCACCACTCCCCTCGTTTCAATCTTATCAGCATAATAAAAGCCGATGGGCAATTGCCCAAGACCAAACTGTCTCGCCACCGACACCGGGTAATAGAACTTGTAGCTCTTGGCCACTGATCGGCTCTGGTGGATCCCGGTCAGCAAGATGCAGGGGGACAGAGCGGCGATGAACAGCTCCCTGCACCTTGGGTTGTCGGCTGAGTTAATGTCCTCCCAGTTGAAATCGGCCAGCAACTCGAACAGTCCCCGGTCCCGGTAAAAGTACCAGGCGTGGTTCTTGCGAGACAGCCCGTCGTAGAGGGCAATGAACCATTCGACCAGCAGGTCGGCCGATTGCCTTGAGCCCGCATGAGCAGTTGCTGCTTCTCCGTAGCTCATCCATCTGGTGGTGGTGATTTGGTTGTCGTCCTCGTCTTCGATCGGCTCCAGCCTTGGGAAGACGGCCTCGGTCAGGGGCAGCCGACCGGCTATTTTCTACGTTGCCAGCACCAGCCAGATCTGTAAGAACCACCAGGGGCCGCCGGTGTTGATTGGGGCGTTGGCGGCTATCTTTGCGGCGGCCTGATGCAGCATTTAATACAAGTAGCCGAGGAGGTACTTCCCCAGCGCGAGCTTGCCCCCGTCGGCCAGGATTTCGGCTACGACCTGCCAGTTGGCGGTCGGCCCGCAACTCGATCCACAGAACAAAAAATTTTCGAGCCACATCACTAGAAATGCAGCGTGCTCCCTGTGGCCGACGGGTCCATCTTTCATGTTTTGGGCAATGAAGCCGCTCCACCCGTCGATGGCCTTGGTTTTGAACTGATGCTGCCCCTTTCAGCTCAGGTTGCTGGGGTTAGCCGACGACTCGATGTCCATCCCAGTCGTCATGTACACGTCGGCCAGTGTGACTGTCATCGGCCCTTGTCGGAATATGAAGGCGTTGAAGCTGTCATTCCAGAAATATGTTGCAGCCGACAGAAGCGGCTTGTCCTTTTCCATGCTGGCAACGGACAGAGCCAAGCACTGGGCTATCCCGGCCTCCTCCCATTGAGTGTATTTGGCCGATTGCATCCTCTTGTACCATTCGACCCAGGCGGCGTCGGTGGTCGGCCATGATTTAAAGGTTCCGTTCCAATGGGCGAGGGATGGCTTGTTGGTATTGAAGGGAATCCTGTTGGTCTCGGCCATAATAACATCGGCTGGATCGGTGTTGTCGATGGGGCCGAGAAAGTACCTCTATGCTTGGGTCAAATTGGGGATGAATACCTGATGCGACAGGTGCTACAGTGTGAAAGAAAGAAACTCTAATAGGGATGGCTAAACGCTACAGTTTGAAAGGGGAAAAAGTGCTAATCGAAAACGGCTAGAAGTAGGATGAATGCAACGAGGCTGGAGACATAACTAGAGAAATAAATCTGGAGAAAAAGAGTTATGGACTGCGGGGTACCTCAGGGAACTCGACGATGGCGGCGGCCGGTGCGGCAGCGATGGTCGGTGCAGTGGCAACGGCTGGTGCGGCAGCGGTGGCCGGCGCGACGGAGGTGCTTGACGCGGCGGCGGTGGAGGCCATCTGAGTTGTTGGAGATGAAGCCGGGTTCTGATTTGCGGAGTGCACTGAGATCTGGCGAAGGATGCCGGTGAATCGTCGAAGAGGAGAGAGAGGAGGCTTGTTTGCGGAGTGTTTTGAGTGGGTTTTGAAAGCGTGATTGTTTCGGTTGAAGCGAAGGGCTATTTAAAGGGCACTCAGAGCAGCCGAAACGGTTTAGGTCAAGAAAAGAGCAGGAATTTGAACAGGCAAGCAAATCTGTAACACTTCGTATCACGGACTTGGGGGCATGTATTAACACCGAAATTTGGTAATTGAATCCTTAAGTCCTGGCAAAGGTGAAGCAGAATCGGATCGGCTGGTTTGGCGGAGAAACAGAGGCCACATCGGCTGAGAAGCGATCGGCTATGAGGCCAATCGGCTAAGGTTGGATCGGACAAGGGCGACCGATAGCCGATTCTAAGATCAGAGAAGATAAAGCCGTTTCTGATGCAGCAGTTTGAAGATAAATAGAAGATTCGGTTATTAGATTGCGTGTTAAATGATATTGTCATCTATGGATAAAGTCCTGTAACGGCAATTGTATCTGTAGTTTAGGAGTTTGTTTAAATTGTTCATTGTAATATGGCGTGGGTCCTTCCCGGGATAACATTGCGTTTTAAATAGTAGTTTAGATAGAGTCCAGGGTTTGTACGGATAATGTATCGTGGGTACAAATAGGACCCGAGACCCCCTGTAAAATAGATTCAATACAATCACAATCAATCAACTTTCGGCGCATCGCCACCCTTTTCTTCGACGAGCAATTGACTTGGCCACGGGCTGCATCGTTTCGATCCCCAAACCTAGATAAATGTTTGTCATTAGTGGTATAATTTGTCTGTTTCTAGTGCTTCCATCGTAATGACACATTAGATTCAGGAGTTCGTACTGCGTCATTTATCATATAGCGCATATAAATTAGATCAATGTTTAGATCTAACTCACAGCCAATAAGGCTAGTTCTATCGAGAACTCACAGCCAATAAGGCTAGATCCAAAGGTTGGCTGGTTTATATGCGGTATCCATCGTTTCGAAGAGATATAAATCGGCAACGACAGATCAAGATTGTTCCTTTTATACTTAATGCTACATCAGGTTTGAACTATTGAGTCATTTTTTGAACTGCCAATGATCTATTCTGTTAGATTTATATATTTAAGAGACAGTCGGGGTTTCAGCGGCCTTATCTCGCCCTAATATATTTATTTTAATATATTTATTATTAGATTTATATTAAGACCGCCTCTTATGTTAAGATCTTGTTCTTGTCGGACCTTGTGAGCCAAAATCGGCGGCCATAGACAAATGACACCGATTTCCGAGCTAAGCCTCTGGTTCAAGGATGATATCTTTTCATAAGAACCATCGGAGTACTAGCCAATTTATTGTTAGCTTTCCGGTATCGGCTAGGTTATCAATACATATATATATTATCCTTTTACCGTATTTAGGTTAAACGGCTAATCTTTGTCTCGGTATCGCCGATCCATTCTAGTCGCTTGGCTTAAATATATTTTAGGATAGCAGATATATGCTCATGGATTCCCTTAGCCGATTCGGGGGATCTAACCTAACACATAACGCATGTTACTTTGTTTTTCTTGTTGGTTAACAGGTCAAACCAACTGGCACGCCCTGCACCGCACTGAGAAGGACCTGCACTGGAGTCAAGCAGATCTCCTAGGCCAGCGCGTGAGTGAAATTTCTGATAATAGACTGGGTGTGCCAAGAAGCGTGTTGACGAGAAATTTCTCTCACGCGCTGGCCTGGGAGATCTGCTTGACTCCAGTGCAGGTCCTTCTCGGCTGCCTGAAAACTTTGCAGTCGTTGGTGGCATGGGATGTGGAGTTGTGCCACTTGCAATATTTCTTCTTCTTTAATTCCTCGGCCAACGGGATTACGTGATTCTCAGGCAGCTGAATCTGCTTCTCCTTGAGCAGCAAGTCGAAAATCCTGTCGGCATTGGTGATGTCGAAGTCGTATCGTTCTTCTTTGACCATCTTCAGCAGGCATTGGCAGACGATGGCCTTTTTGTTCTTGGCCCATTCGGCTGCTGCCACTTCTACATCATCGTCGTCGGACTCGCAGTCTGATTTGACGATGACCTGAGTTATGTTTTTGACGGCCTTCCTGGTGTCTTGGAATCGCTGATCGTGGGCCGTCACCTTCTGCGCCAAGTGTGCTAGGCTGTCGAAGTCCTACGTAGAGAATCGCTCTCGGATCGGCGCGATCAGACCATGAAAGGCCAAATTGGCCAGTTGGGCATCCGATAGCACCAGGCTGTAACATCGGTTCCTCATCTCCCTGAAGCGTTGGATGTATTCCTGAACCAATTCGTTGTGCTTTTGCCTGATGCTGGTGAGGTCCGACAACTTCATCTCATGGTTGCCGGAGTAAAAGTAGCTGTGGAATTGTTTTTCAAGATCGGCCCAGCTCTGAATTGAGTTGTAGGGCAATGAGGAGAACCAAGTAAAAGCCAATCCTAAAAGAGAAAGAGGGAACAATCGGACTCTCAAGGCGTCTGTAGCTGATGCTTTGCCGCACTGTGCCAAGAATTGGCTAACATGCTCGTAAGTTGAAACGTTGTCTTACGCTGAGAGCTTCAAAAAATCTGGGACCTTGTATCGGTTGGGCAACGGAATCCGCTCGAAGTGCTCTGGATAGGGATACCGATACATGTTTCTTGAGTCTTTCGGCTTGAGGCCGAATTGATCGCGCATGACATCTGCAATCAGATCGGCCTAGGTCCGGTTGTCCTACTGTATCGGCTCGTATGGTTCGTACGGTGCGGGTGCTTACCGATATAGCGGTGGTGGCGTCTGAGGCCCGTAGTGATGATCTTGATGGCCTCCTTGGTACTGGTAGTGGTGATCAGCGGGAGGTGGCCGAGGCGCCGGTGGTGGCGTTGGTGGTCCTGGGAACAGCTGTCGGCCACCAGTGTTGTACCGTCTGTCCGGGTCAATCTGGGGAATTGGCTCTGACTGCCGATTGTCGTTGAACATGTTAGCAATCTGATCCTGGGGCAGCGGTTGTTGTCGGTTCAGCATGGTAATCATTGGTTTTGTAGCCGACTCAGTTGGGTTTGGCCGGCTGAGGATCCCTCCTGGCAGCCCTCGTTGTGCTAGTGGTGGGATCGGCCGATTCTACGTGACAAACGTCCCGTAACCGGGAAATTGGCCGTCTATGAAGTACGTCGGCCCCGTTGCAGCTAGTCGGCTATCTTGGCGTCGACCACGGTAGCGATCATGTTGTTGAGAGTGTTGACCAAGATGCTACTTTGGTTGACTAGCGCGTGATGGACGGCCGAGTCGATCCGGTCTTGTAGGGAATATAGAGCCGAATCGTCCTGTTCCTGGATTGGCTCCTCCACCTTCTGTTTGCCTTTTGTCTCACCAGAGGAGGATGCCTTGAGACTACTTGCTCGCCCAAACAAGATCCGAGGCCGTGCATCAGAAGTATAAATTCAGGTCCACGCTGAATTTATACTTCTGATGCACGGCCACGGATCTTGTTTGGGCGAAAGATTGCAAGTAGTTGGCTTGGAGCTCTTCCACCATCTTCTTGTAATCGGCTTGTTGCTCAGCCGATAACTGCTCCATTTTCACAGGCACGATGTTGTCCAGAGAAACATTGGGGCTCTTGTAGTCGACCATCTTGCCGGCTGAATCTATGCCTCCGAGTCGAGCCAAGAAGCGTGTTGACGAGAAATTTCTCTCACGCGCTGGCCTGGGAGATCTGCTTGACTCCAGTGTAGGTCCTTCTCGGCTGCCTGTGCGGTGCAGGGCGTGCCAGTTGGTTTGACCTGTTAACCAACAAGAAAAACAAAGTAACATGCGTTATGTGTTAGGTTAGATCCCCACTGAATCGGCTAAGGGAATCCATGAGCATATATCTGCTATCCTAAAATATATTTAAGCCAAGCGACTAGAATGGATCGGCGATACCGAGACAGCATTAGCCGTTTAACCTAAATACAGTAAAGGATAATAGATATATGTATTGATAACCTAGCCGATACCAGAAAGCTAACAATAAATCAGCTAGTACTCCGATGATTCTTATGAAAAGATATCATCCTTGAACCAGAGGCTTAGCTCGGGAATACTGTCACTGTCTATGGCCACCGATTTTGGCTCACAAGGTCCGACAAGAACAAGATCTTAACATAAGAGGCGGTCTTAATATAAATCTAATAATAAATATATTAAAATAAATATATTAGGGCAGATAAGGCCGGCTGAAATCTAACAGAATAGATCATTGGTAGTTCTAAAAACGACTCAATAGTTCAAACCTGATGTAGCATTAAGTATAAAAGGAACAATCTTGATCTGTCGTTGCTGATTTATATCTCTTCGAAACGATGGATACCGCATATAAACCAGCCAACCTTTGGATCTAGCCTTATTGGCTGTGAGTTCTTGATAGAACTAGCCTTATTGGCTGTGAGTTAGATCTAAACATTGATCTAATTTATATGCGCTATATGATAAATGGCGCAGTACGAACTCCTGAATCTAATGTGTCATTACGATGGAAGCACTAGAAACAGCAAATTATACCACTAATGATAAACATTTACCTAGGTTTGGGGATCGAAACGATGCAGCCCATAGCCAAGTCAATTGCTCGTCTGAAGAAAAAGGGTGACGATGCGCCGAAAGTTGATTGATTGTGATTGTATTGAATCTATTTTACAGGGGGTCTCGGGTCCTATTTATACCCAAGATACATTATCCGTACAAACCCTGGACTCTATCTAATCTACTATTTAAAACACAACGTTATCCCGGGAAGGACCCACGCCGCATTACAATGAACAATTTAAACAAACTCCTAAATTATAGATACAATTGCCGTTACAGGACTCTATCCATAGATGGCAATATCATTTAACACGCAATCTAATAACCGAATCTTCTATTTATCTTCAAACTGCTGCATCAGAAACGGCTTTATCTTCTCCTATCTTAGAATCGGCTATCGACCGCCCTTGTCCGATCCAACCTTAGCCGATTGGCCTCACAGCCGATCGCTTCTCAGCCGATGCGGCCTTTGTTTCTCCGCCAAACCAGTCGATCCGATTCTGCTTCACCTTTGCCAGGACTTAAGGATTCAATTACCAAATTTCGATGTTAACAGGGTGCCTACAGGTTGGAAGGTTTGGACGGAGAGGTATTTGGGAGGGCTCTCAATGTCAAATATCTGAAAAAATATCATCCCAGTGTTTGGATCAACTCATGATTCGGCTAATGCCTGGCCGATTCATGTTAGCCGATGTGGTGGGATACACGCATCGCCTTTAGACCATTTTTTCTAAGTTTTTCCCCTCTGGTTTTCCTAAATCGGCTCGATACAGCCGACACGCCTTGGTCTGTTCGGAATACTAATTTTATCAATGTTGCAGTCATCATCGACAAAACTAGGGGGCATATACATATACAACATAGGAATCAGACCTAGCAAGTTTTCGAAATTTTTCAAGGCATTCAAAGCTTGGATCGGCAGAAGGAGTAAGATCAAAATCAGCAAGCCGATTACAAAAAATTGTTTAAACACAGTTAATGTAATACAAGTTTCGAGATCAAAATCCTATTACATGCCTAAGAATACATCTATGGCCGAGATCGCTGAGATTTTGATGGCCTTCACTTTATCAACCACAGCCTGGTCTTCCTCATCGGAGCCGAGGACCACCTTAGCCGTCTTATGCAGCTCTTTAAGGTGCTTGATCGTGGTCGTCAATCTGCTCCTTTGATCTTCAGTTGCTTTGGGCAGATTGGCTAGTAGCTGTTCTTCGGCAGCGATCTTCGTTCCACATTGTTCCAACTGTAGCAACAGGCCGGCTTCTTCAAATTTGAGATCGACAATCTAGGCCTGTGAAGTCGATGGACCGGCCATCAGTTCGTTCAGCTTCGCCTTTTCAGCTTCCACGTTGTTGACCGTCTCTTCGATCCTGGTTGCCACATCGGCCTGGGCTATTCTTTCAAGCATCCTTTGCATCGCACGCTCTAACTTAGGCTGATGCAGGTCAATGTAGATGGCCTCAGAGATTTTGGTGGCCAGATCCTCGGGGAGTTGGTCCTCAATCTCGAAGAACCGTGACCTCGCCGATCCGCACTCCACAACCAGGCGATCCACGTTAATATCCAGCCGATTGCGGATATCTTGAAGCTTGCTCTTGAGTTCATCGGCTATGGTTTTATCCGGACTGTTCGCCTTCTTCATCACCAAGGAATTCCTTGAGGTCAAAGGATAGCAAATCGGTCAGGGCCTGCAAAAGAGATGGAGAGATTAGATCATAGTCAAGAATGGCCGATCATCCAAGGACCAAAGAGAAGAAAGGAACAAGGCTTACTCTTGCTGCAGGAACTGGGGTGACCACTTCCTCGGCTGCCGGGCTGGTTGGAGCGATGGACTCCCCATCGTGATCGCTGACCGAAGTAGCCACCTCCTCAGCGTGCTCGCTGGTCGGCCCAGCAATGTCTTCGGCATTGCGACTACCGATAGCCGATTGAGTGTGCTCGCCTGAGACTTGGGGGGCAGCCGATGGAGACCGAGGAGGCTGCACAAGAGACAAAGTGTTAGTCCAGATCAGCAAGGAAAAGACAGGGTTAGAAGTTTACTGGTGAAGCAGGACATGAAGGGCGACAAGCTAGCCTTTTGAACTACAGAGGAAAGTTTGGTTAAGGATTAAGGTGATCAAAGTTCATGGGCCAGATTTGATGAGAGAAGGACTTACTGACCGTTTCTTGGCAGGAGGGCTTGGAGGAGATGGGTCATCGGCTGGTGGGCTCACTGACTCGTGACTCGAATCACTTGATTCGGTCGCCTCCTCGATAGCTCGAGACATTTCCTCATCCATGACTTCCTCGTTGAGGGCCTAGTCGATGCTTGGGTCAATGGATGGGAGGTTGTCGGCTGGTGTGGCAGACTTCTTCTTCTGCTGCTTCTTGGCAGGTTTAGCCGACGGCTTTATAGTAGGGGCGGCCCTCTTCTTCCGTGCAAGCGGTTCGCATGTTCGCCCGTATAGCAAGGTCTTTAGCTTTGGTGCTTCCCAGCAGATCGCTGAAGGAGTTAATCTACAACCACCGGGGAGAGTGCCTAGGCGGTACTCGATGGTGATCCCAGAATTGCTCACTTTTGGTGGATCCATTTCTGTCATATGCAAGGAAGAAGAAGATTTAAGTGTTAGCGAGCCAGGTTAGCCGATCGCTCGGAGAAGGAAAAATCTTCAAAGTCAAGAGCTTACCGAGGGGATCTCGTCCGGCAGCAAGGAGGTGATGTAGTAGGAAGACCGTTGATGGAACAAGTGTCTTTTGATCTCTACCCACCATTTGTCAAATGATGTGCTCTTCTTGTAAGATAGCCGCAAGGTGCCGATGCTGCCGAGAGGTGGGCCTTCTATTTCTATTAGCTTGTTCATGATCAGCCTCTCGGTCACCACCCCTCGGGTTTTGATTTTGTCAGCATAATAACAGCCGACGGGCAGTTGCCCAAGCCCGAATTGCCGAGCAGCCAACGCCAGATAGTAAAATTCATAAGTCTTCGCCATGTTTCGGCCTTGGTGGATCCCTGTCGGCAGAATGCATGGTGCAAGTGCTAAGGTGAAGACCTCTCGGCATTTGGGGTAGTCTTCTGAATTGACTTCTTCAAAGTTTAGCTCGATTGGCAGCTGAAAAAGTGTTTTGTCCCTGTAAAAGTACCAGCATCGGTTGTCCTTGGCGAAACCGTCATATAGGGACATGAACCATTCGCCTAGCAGTTCGGACGATTGCTTGGATCCAATGTGTGTAGCCGCTGCTTCGCCATAGCTCAGACATCTCCTGGTGGTTACCTCGTCACCTTCATCATCTTCGGTCAGCTCTAACAAGGGGAAGCGGGCCTCAGTCAATTATGGCCGACCGGCTATCTTCTGTGTCATCAACACCAGCCACAGTTGAAGAAACCACCAGGGGCTCCCGGTATTGATGTTGGCGTTGGAGGCGATCTTGGAAACGACTTGATTCAAGGTTTGGTACAAGTAGCCGAGCAAGAACTTGCCTAATGGGATTTTCTTCTTGTCCACTAAGGCTTCGGCTATTACTTGCCAATTTGCCATCGGCCCGTAGCTAGCCGCAAAAGAAGAATTTCTCCAGCCACATCATCAAGAATGCAGCATGCTGTCTGGCACTGATTGGCCCTTCTTGCATGTTTGCAGCCACGAAGCCGTTCCAACCCCCTATGGCTTTAGTCTTGAATGAAAATTGGCCTTTGCCTTCCAGATTGTTGGGGTTAGCCGATGACAGGACATCTAATCAAGTTATCATTACTACATCGGCTAAGGTGATGGTCATTGAGCCTTGTTGGAAAAAAAGCATTCTAGGTGTTGTTCCAGAAATAGGTTGCAGCCGACATCAGTGGTTCGTCTTTTGCCATATCGGCTACAGACAGGGCTAAGCATTGGGCTATCCCAATTTCCTCCCAGTGGCTGCGCTTGGCCGGCTCCATTCTCTTGTACCATGCTGGCCAAGACTTGTCCATTGATGGCCAAGACTTGAAGGTGCCTGCCTAGTAGCTAAGACTTGGGTTTTCATCCTATAGGGCATTCTATTGGTTTCGGCTATTATGAACTCTGTGGGGTCCTTGTTGCCGATCGGCCCTAAAAAGTATTTGTCGTTTTGCAGGAGGCTGGGGATTGCTACTTGGTGAGCAATATGCTACAATCGGAAAAAATGCAAGTTTCAGAATGGTAAACCCTAGAATTCAGACCTACAAAGGGGAAGAGGCAAAAAGAAGGGTTTTAGCCGATTATGGCATACCTCAGGGAACTCGACAGGGGACGAAGCCGACGGAGCAATGGAGGTCGCCATGGGGACGCCTGGGGTCATCGGAGGAATCGCCGGCGCAAGCTTGGGGACGCCGGAGAGGTCACCGGAAGACTCGAAACGTTTGCTGGAACGGTTAGCTGTTGACAGCGTGAGTTGTTCGGCGGGACGGCGGGCATTATTTAAAGAGTTCTCATAATGGCCAAAACAGAGTCGACCTAGAGTTGTGTTTGGAATTTGGATTGCACAAAATCCGCAACATTTTCATATCGCGGACTTGGGGGCATGTGTTAACGACCAAATTTGGTAACCAAATCCCCGGGTTTGAGATAGAGTTTGAAGTGGAATCGGAGGGGATGCACGATCTTTGGAGAAATAGAGGTCGCGTCAGCTGAATCCGAGTTGGCTACGGAGCCAGTCGGCTGAGTCCAAGTCGGGCCAGGATAGCCGATAGCCGACCTCGCGTGAAGATAGAGATGGAGCCAGTCTCGGAAGAAAACTTGAAGATAAAGCATGGGATTCGGTATCCAAATTGTGCGTTAAAGATATTGTCATCTATGGATAAGGTCCTGTAACGGCAATTGTATCTGTGAAATAGGGAGTTGTATAGATATTTCTTTTGTAATGCGGCATGGGACTGCGTCCCGAGATATTGTCGTACTGTAAATAGTAGATAAGGTAGAAACCGTGTCCTTCACGGATGTCGTTATGCCTGGGTATAAATAAGACCTGAAGGCTTTTTATAGATATATCAACAACAGACAATCAATCAACTTCGGTGCATCGCCACCCTTTTATTTTTTTCGACGAGTTCTTGCTTTCGCTCAGGCTGCATCGGCTTCGATCTCCAAACAAGGTGATTCCTTGTCACAAGTGGTTTGTATCGTCGGGGTTAGTGCTTCCATCGTCATGATACTCTAGCTTCAATGTTATAAACTGCTTAATCTATCATACGCGGCATATAATCTAGAGCAATGTCTAGATCTATCTCGCAATCGGTTGATTTCTCCCTAGAGACAGCAGCCGATAGAGTTAGATCCAGAGGTTGAATTAGATTATATGTCATATCCACCGTATCGAGGGATTTTCATTAGCTTATACAGATCTAATATTTCTTTTTTACTTAATGTTGCATCTAATCGAACTATTAAGTCGCTTTTAGAATTATCAAGATCCGTTTGGTTCAATGTTTATCATTAGAGACAGTGCCGGGGTTTTAGCCGGCCTTACTTGTTTTAGTTATCTTTTAGTGTTAATTACTATTAGATATATTGAAGCCACCTTTTATATTAAGATCTCAATCTATTTAAATGCTCTAAACCAGTATCAATTTGTTAAGTCACATTGACAGCCGATTGATCTAGGTTTAACGTATTTAGATTAGGTTAATATCTTTTTATAAAATGTATCGGAGTATTAGCCGATTCACATTAGACCTACCGTATCGGTTAGGTTATCAATGCAGATAATTATTATCCTAGTGTGCCTTTAGCCTAAGTGATTTATACTGTCTCGGTATACTACCGATCTATCCCAATCACTTAGTATAAATGTGCTTTGGGATAGCAATTATGTGTTTATTGATGTCTTCAGCCGATCCGGTAGGATTTAATTTTAACTTAACGTCTATTTCTTGTTCTGGTTGGTTATAGGATCAAACCAACTGGCACGCCCTTGACGACACCAGAGGCGACCAACTTGGACCTGCACTGGAGCTAAACAGATCTCCTAGGCCAGTGCGTGGGAATCGAAATTCTCATCAACACACCCGTCATTCTACTTCTGGCATTGCAATATTTGTTGGTGATAATTTGATCTCCTGGTCATCCAAGAGACATGCCACTATGTCCCGCTCCAGTGCCGAGGCTGAGTACCGGGCCGTGGCTAACACGGTTGCTAAAACTTGCTGGCTTCGACAGCTCCTTGGCGAGCTTGGTGTTCCGATTCAGCGCTCCATTTTGGTTTATTGTGATAATGTCAGTGTTGTCTATTTATCAACTAATCAAGTTCAGCAACAGCACACCAAGCACATTGAGATTGATTTGCACTTTGTTTGAGACAAGGTGGCTGCAGGTGTTGTTCGGATTCTTCATGTTCCGACATTATCTCAGTACGCCCCGACGTCATCTCAATACGCTGACATCTTTACAATGGGGATATTCTCTTCTATCTTCACCGAGTTTCGTTCCAGTCTGAACATCTGTACTAGTGGCTGAGTACGACGCTGCGTCTACAGGAAAGTGTTAGACTTGTATTAGGTTTTTTTTCTCCGTGTTAGTCTTGTATTAGGTTTCCTTGACTTTGTAGGACTACGTGACTATATATTTGTAACAGTGACACTTTATTTATTGAGTTGAGATTATTGATCTTCCTGACGCGAAAGGTGAAGAGGTGACTGAAAAACTGAAAAATGGATCATCTCATCAATTTGATTCAATTTTCGGTATTTAAAAGAGAGATTGATTAGGGAGAGAAAGACATTGATTAATGGTTGAGGAGAATTTGAACATAAGGCAGTGCTTGATGGAGCATATAAGTGTCAGTAACTGAGGAGGAAGATGGAGAGCTTGGAGAGGAGGGGTCACCATGAGAATACGAAAGGGTGGGGGAAGTTCACCGACAGTGAATTGAAATGCCTCCTGCTGCCCTGCAGTGCAGCATGATGCTGCAGAAAGTATAACTCATGCACATCAAACCACATCTTTTCCAGGACAAACAGACTGTCATCCGGTTTAACCTTATTATGCTACAGCCTAGGATGCCAACTCAGTGTTTTGTTTTTATTATGCATAAGTTAAAGAAACAACCTTCTTAAGTACACAAATAATTCTGACACCCCAATTCACTCAATTGGTTTGATATGGTTGCAATGTTATGTAGTACTGTACCTCAGAATTTATATGCTGCCAAACGCAATTTGAGGGCTCATTCATTCCGATCACAGGCTTTCCGGACAATTTTTATAGAAAACCAGTTCCTAAGGATTTATTATTGTATATGCATTCGGAGGATAGGGTTTACTATTCTATTCCTGAGAATTATTGTAGCTTTTTAGTACTTTTGAAAGAATTCCTTAGGAAAAAGACAATCCACTCTAACCTCATTTTTTTATGCTGGCTACACGTAGGACCGAGGCAAGAAAGAAATAAATCAACTCAATTGGCCACTGTAACAATGGTTTATTGTTCATTGGCCCACACATCATATGCTTACCATCCAAGTACAGAAAATTAGATAATATATTATCACGTTATAGCTTTTAGGAATGAATAAAGATTCCTAAATTTTTTCTTTGCACTATCTGAACGATTATCTTTTCAGTTTTTTATCTTTTCCCATCATCTGTTTCACACCTACTACAATTTTATCATATTCTATGTTGTATTCCGAATAAACCCTTATGCTCTAAACCTTCATGTAAATCCCTTGTCATTTGATGGCTAGAAGGATATAGAAGCACCTCTCTTTCACGGTTTTACCGTTAATGTTCTTCCACCTATAAATCAGATCAAATATATTCATCCCCACAAAATTAATACCTTGTCTTAATTTGATTATTATATACATGATGCATGTTTGTGCAGGATTATGAACTGTTAATGCACAACAAACCATAACGATCTAGGGAGCGTATTACACATAATTGTGTGGTACGCCACAAAGCTTTAGTGCCACTACAAAATTAGCAGTAATTTAGACGAAATTAAATTTGGAACCGACAGCGGACAGTATCTTCATCTCCAGGACCACCTCACTGTCCAGACAGTACAAATAGGCAAACCCCCACCTTACCAACATCATCTATGGGAATGAAACAGTTTGGTTTCAGAATTTTGCATAAATACTAAGTGCCAACTGCTGTAAGATGTTATGATGCACAGGATTTCTGTCCAGGAACACTATACATATTTTCCGAAATTCGGACAAATATAGAAAAAACACGATGGCAGGCGATATACGTTGAAGATAACATCTGAAACACTATTTTTTTGGAGGAAAATTACTGTAGGAGAGTCTCGATACCATGAAATTCAGGGCGGTGAAGCTAGCAGTAGAACATGAGCCTCTTTACATTGTCTCTGAGCTTAGGTAGCGGCACAGTCTGCAACGGATTGACTCTGTACATAGTTGTATCTGACCTCTCAAGGTACAGCCTGCCTCTATATGCCGCGAGATGGGCATAGTAAGCCGGTGGGACAAGAGAAACTGGCCTAGTGCACCGAGCAAATGTGTAGCAAAGATTGTGTATCAGCTGCTGCACTTCGTCGGAACGGAAGTTATTCTCATCCCACAGAACGTGATAATGAGTTGGCCGGCTCGTCCCCTTGGTGCCCCAGTGGCTGCACAGATAGAAATCAAATTCCCTTGGATGTGTAATCACCGTGTCCACAACTGTTCCTGGTGGTATGTTCTGATCAGAATAGTGTGATGAGCTGCCATTCCTCTCCCTGTGGAAGAGTCTAGTGTGATGCCTCTTCTGAACTACGATGAATGTGATCAAGGGTTTGTAACCCGGATACCTCGAACAAGTTGTGCGCACTGCTTGCATCTCCTCCTTCAGCACCTTGTAGAACTGTGTCTCGCTCACACCATCTCTGAAGAATATGATTCTGCTTGGGAGCTTCCCCACTTCTTTTAGAAACTCTTCAAGTAGTTCACCAGCCATAACATCCAGTTGCTCAATGATTTCTTTCCGGTGTGTCTGTGATCTCATCCTGGAGATGTACTTATTTGCTGATGGCCAATTCATACTTGCAACTACAGCAACCACTGATGGACTTGAATCATCAAGGGGATGCGGGTGTGTGACATCAGCACCCATGAACATCACCTGCTCCTCTGACGAAAATATTCTAGGAATTTGGCATGGCAAGCTGCTGTATAAGGCAATATTGCAGCCACCGAGCTTCACATTGATCTTCAAAGCCAAATTCGTTAAGAATTGGGAGGTCAGCTTGCTCAAGTTGGAGTAAAGGCAACATTGTGTCACAACACCAATGGATGTTTCTGCAATTCGCTTCAGATCAGCATAGCCTTGGTGCCTCCTCTCCATGACACAGATTAGCAACTGCAAGTTGCCCGATGCAGCTTCTTGAATTTTCTTGAGCTTGCCCTCCAAAATTCCCACGTTATTGAGTAGTTGAATCATCTCAAATATTGGGCTGATAATGGTCTTCTTGTTTAGCAGAATTCCTAGCTGCTCACACCGATTTGATAGCTGGTTCACAAACTTTGTAATGCAAAAGTGCTGCTCCGGGGTGCCACCAAAACTTATTAAGGCCCAACTCATGATCTTGGAACCCTCTGCAACATGGCTATCCAGAAAGCTCCACTGTCGATCAAATCGGTCTGGTGTTATGTCCTTGATGCGCCCACTGCTGCCAAGCTTTAATTTTGGTGGCAAGAGAACCCTCCCAGAGAGTTCCGTCATGTGTTTCGACACTTGGAGATTAAACTGATCAGCGTAAGTATCGCTGCAATAAAAGAAAGTTAGCTATGCTTACATTTATGTGATTTCTATAGCTCAAAACTGCTGCAAAAGAAAATGACAAGAATGAAGAACCATACCGTCTTGCATGAAATGCACCTTCGACAACACCCTTTATGATTCCCTTTCTTTCACCCGGTCTTTCACAACCCATTTTCAGAATCTTAGAAGTCTGTTCGTCAGACAGCTTGCCAAGAAACTTCTGTCCCTCACAAACTACACAGAGCTCCATTGGCACATAACATGGCTTGCTCCTGCCAATCTGCAAGCACGGAAGGTTCCTGAATTGTATATCATGGTTATAGTGCTCCTTGAAGTAATCCACCACCATAAGATCCTTCCCACTTCGGTCGCGAAACTTGAGGTTCTCCGTTGTCTCCTTAGTCAAGCTATGCACATGGTACCTTTGATTACTCTCACGATGGCACACAAATACCCGGATATTTTTCAATGCTTTCTCCACCTCCCTGTGCTCCTCTTCTGCCAAAGCCCTTGTTTTCTTCTGTGGAAGGTCCTTCAAGAAGTCACAGCGCTTCTGCAAGTATGAAATTATGCCTGTGCTCTCATGGAAAGCTGAGAGTGAGAGATCAACATTAAGGGCAAGGCCTTGCTTGGTTGGCCTCAATCTCTGAAAGAAGCCTCTTAATCCAACAGCACCACCACCAATGTCCCTTGCTTCCCCCATGGAGCGTGCATACAGTGACCGTCCCACAAGGATAGAACTTTCCATAGCACCTTCACGCAAGATAACATCCAATGCATGGAGATAATCTTGTGGAAGAGGAATGCCATCCTTGTCCTCTTTCAGATATTTGTTCAAGTCCTCACCACATAACTTCGAAACTAACCGAACATTCACTTTGAAAGTCTTGAGTTTCTGTTTGTCAAGCATGTGGCCAGTATCCTCTTTAACTACTGAACATCGTGCTAACGCAACTAGGAGGCTGACAAAGAACTCAATCCTGTCCTCCTGAAATCGAACAGGACTATACAAGTTCTTGCGGCCATCAAAGGCTGGTTGGGAACCCGAGAGAACACTTGAGTTTTCTTCAACTATTTTTTTCTTGATCATTCTTGCTGTTTCTTTCGATGGACATGGAGATATGTCGATATTGTAATGGAAAATCTTCTGGCCAGGATCAAACTGGACAAGGAAATGGTTTGCAGAAAGAGGGATCTCGGCCCCCTCAACACCACCCATGTCAGGTCTCCGTGCTATTGCATTATTCTGTGGTGCAACAGTAAACTTCTCATGGGTGTTTACATTTACCTCCATTTCAGATGTTTTTCTTTCATCTGCGAAGCACATTTTCTGCTGAAGCGCCTTGGCATCTGTTAGCAAATCAATACCTTCACGTAAGGATCCAGAAGAAGAAATCTGAACAGCTTTACCGTTGATTAAATCTAAAGGGAGAAAATTATAAATCAAAAGACAAGGTTAGTAGGAAATATCATTCAATAATAAATTAATAAGTAGAAGAACAATCAATTCTATGGCATGCACAAACACCAAGATAATGGTACATCATTTGTTAAAAAAAGGGAGTACCTTCCTAAAAGATGGTCAGACCCTTCCTTGAGAGGGCAAGGGGTACTAACTTTCAAAAGAAAAGGTATCATCAATAATCACACAATATTGGCTGTCTCAGGTAAGTACAGTATGATAAAAACGACACAAGATGAAACATAATAATCTCAGCAGGAATCAATAAAATCACAGCTTCCTAAGAAAACTTGCTGGCACTGTAGCATTGATCACAAAATACTGTTGCAAATCATCCTTCTATGACCATTATAATAACTGATGCTACATACATCAACCACTACTTGAGATATATATATATATATATATATATATATATATATATATATATATATATATATATATATATATAGACATTATCGGAAGAAGAGAAAAAATGAGCTAAAAGGCAAGGGTAAATGGATCAAGAATCCAACAAAAGCAACAGCAGCTAGCGTAGCATGGACGACGGAGTAGATGCTAGCAGTAGGGATGAACTAGTAGTGGTTATTGTGTTTGCACGATGTTTTGTGAGGTGTTAAATGGGTAGCCGCAGCGCAATGCGGCGGGAGGTAACCAAGAAAAAGGCGCCTTCCTTACCCCGCGGGAGCGGCAGCAGCGCGGCGGTGATGGCATGCGGCGGCGGCTTCTTCAATGGCCTATGCCTCCACATTGATCCCCTCGGCGCCGCGCCGGCCGCCTTGGGTGGCTTGCCGTAGACCGTGGTGGCGGCGACCTTGGGGAGCAGGGGCAGCAGCGGCGGCGGCGGCGGCGGCGGCTGCAGGTACAGCAGCACCGGCGGCGGCAGCGGCAGCGGCAGCGGCAGCGAGAGCGCGCCGTTGATGTGCGCGTGGCCGGTGGTGCCGTTTATCGGCAGCGGCAGGAGCGCCGGGTAGGCCTGGATGATCGGGTGTTGCCTATACCCGCTGCTGCCGCCGCCGCCGCCCCTCCATCTCCTCCGCCCGTTCGCGCCGCCGCCACCACCATTACCACCTGTACCTAATCCACCACCACCTCGGCCGGCATTGTCCTCGTTGTTGGCCACCATCCCCTCCCGCTCCCCCTCCATGGCCGCGCGAGTCGGCGGTAAAGCGCTTTAAGCTGCCCGTGCGCAGCTTTTTGGTGCTGGTAGTAAGAAGATCAACAAGCCATAGCAGCAACCTTGAGTGTCGTTTGTTGCTGAAGAGGAAGGGGGGAGGGGGTTTCTTGGATGGTTGGAAGGTAGGGGGGCAAAAGGAAGGGAAGGGTGAAGGGGGAGGGGAGTGGAGTACTACTTGAGTGGGGACTGAAGTGGGAGAGAGATGGGGTTGCTATTAATGAGGGTGGCAGACATCGGCACAGTCAGGAAGCAGAGGGAGAGGGAGAGAGAGAGAGCGCGCGCGCATCTGTGTTCATGTGCAATTTTTATGTTCATCTGTGCAAAGGAAGGTGGGGAAGGGAGCCAAAGGGGATGGGTCTGTTTGCATTGCAACAACTTGCAAGTTGCAAGCAGAGAGTAGTAATAAGCGTGCGATGCAACGTTATCCATCCTCGCTGCTGCTGCCTTAAAAAGTTTCCTCCATTCTGCTGCTTCTGCTGCTGCCCTCCTGCCCCGTCTTCCGAAATTCTCACTGTGGCAAGTGGGGGATAATTTATGGCTCCACTTAAGAGAGGCTCCCTCTGCGGCTCTACCCCCTCGTCCTTTTTCTTGGATGTCTCTCACTAGTGAGTAATGGGAATATTTTCTAGAACAAAAAGTCGATAACGATCAGTGACGAAAATCTGATTTTAACTATATGTCGTCAAAAAAATTTAGCATAAGATTTTAGTAACCTATAACTATCTATAAAGACTTTTTATTTATCTGGCTATTTTGTAAAAAAATCTTGAGTATTTATAAAATTAACTCGCAGTCTCAAGGAAGGGTTTGGATGAAAAAGTTAGGTTTGTGTCTATCTTATGTGCAAAGTTAGAGTTAGTCACATTAGATTTTTTATATGATGTTGTTTATATACTAGCTTTAGTTTGTATTTTACAAATAAAAAACAAACTCACCTTTGATATCCAAATTAAATTAAATCTAAATCACTCGCGCAAGCATTTTAGTATTCTAAGTGTGCCAGACAATAGGTCTCAGGTGAAGACATAAAGAAAAAAATATAAATTAAAATTACATGAGACTTCAACTTTGGAATAATTATGATAAAATTAAATGACGTCCATTGTAACGCACGGGCATATTTACTAATTATAAAATTAATAACTTGATTAGGTATATGTGATAATTATAGAATTAACAACTTGATTAGATATATGTGTACTAAGTAACACGATAAAGTTCTAATTCTTATATTAAATAGAAACGATCTACTAAATACAATGTAATAGTTTAAACAACATACTGATAATTGAAAATATATGCATAAAAGAGTACCAGAGACTTACAATGCTACTTTTTTATTAATTTATTTGATATTTTTGAAGGAACATGAATGTCTTAATTTATTCAGGAGCCTGACACACGAGCGGCCGGTGCATGGGCGGCGCGAGGACGGTGGCCGACGCATGGGCGCACGCCACGGGCGACGGCCGGCGCATGGGTTGGGCGGCACTGGTTCGGACGGTCAGTGGCGGTTTTCGTCTTTCATTCTTCTCGAGTTTCGACTTTCGAGTTTCGAGGCGACGAGTCGTACTGCCGTAGGCAACAGCAATTGTGGACTTGCGATTGGAGTCCCGAGTCTTCAAGCGACGTGATAGACGAGACGAGATTCGTGCGGGAGAGAAGAAATATTGTCATAATTTTTAATTTTTTAATATATATATATATATACAAGAAATATTGACAAGAAATATTATCTTTTACGCGTGGACCAGTATACCCCTGCATCCGCTCCTAATGATGACGCACCTATTAGAATATGATATCCTTCGGTTTGTTTCATAACCGTCCTTCCTTTCGCACCGCTAGAACATATGAACATAAAAATTGATGAAGAGGCTAAAAGGGCTTTACTGCTCCGACAGGGTATGGGGGGTTAAAGCCCCCAGCCCCACCGCCAAATCCGCCCCTGCCTCCCTATACTCCCTCCCCGACCTCTGTCAGAGGGTGAACTGGTACCAACGACGATGCAACCTATAAGTACTCTATTTTTAAATACTCTATCCGCTTCATAGAAAACCAACTTAACGTAAGATGTGATATGATATTTTCTACTATAATAACATATTTATTATACTAGAAAACATAATATTTCATCCTAGATGGTTTTTATGAGAAGGAGGAAGAAATTGTCATTTTAGATAGTGTAGATTTAAGAAAAAACTATAGTGCCCTATTAAATTATGTATGGTTAGGAGTGAAGTGATACTTTAGGGTAGATTAGAGAGAAATTTCAATGAGAGGTGATGAATGGGACAAATAATGCTTTAGAGTGGCTTCGAGATAAATTCCCAATCTTAAAAAGCCAACTATTTTGATAGTAGTATATTGTAGATTCAAAGATTATCCCGAAACAAATATAATCCTATAGTCCTACTTATCCTATCACATGTTATTCAATTTTTTTCTCATCTTTCCCTCATCTACTCTTCCATCATCTACCATCCCTAATATAATGTGAGGCACCTAGGTAATTATTTTCCTCTCTTTTAATTTCTCCGTACCACTCCTAAAATTACACCTATATTGCAGAGATAGAAGTATTTCTCTTGTTTTGAATATTAAAAACTCAAATTAAACCCACTCATATTTTGAGACATTTTTGAACCTCTCGAGGCGTATCAAATTGAAATTTCACTAGGGATTTCAAATGGATTAATGCAATTTTCAAATTTGAAACAAAAATAAAAAAATAAATCCGAGAACAATATGACATTGGTAGTAATAATAGGAGTAAAATTATTTTTAAAAAGTTAATATTTATTCTTTTTCACTCTTCCCAACGTATTCAACTCTACCTATACCAATACTAATTAGATATTTTCAATGAGTTTTCATATTTACCAAAATAATCTGATCACTGATCAGATCGTTTGTGTTTTATCTTCACTATAGACTGTACAATCTTATAGTATGTGTTTTGTGTTGTGGGTTTATTTTAAAGTTCGTTCAATCTACTATATGATGGGGAGCGTCTCCTGCATATAGTTTGTTTGATTAAATAAGACAATAAAAAATTAATGACATATCATAAATGTGCAGGCTGCCAACATAGAATGTTTTCTCGTGAAATCGAACTTTTTAGCACGGCGAGAATGCCGAAGGTGAGAGAAGACTTGCGAAGATATTTGGATGGAGGGAAGTTTAGTCCGTGTCACGCTGGACGTTTGAACATCAACTTAAACAATTAAACGTGAGCTAATTATAAAAATAATTACAGAATCGAAGGATAATTTGTGAGACGAATATATTCAGTCGTCACATCGTCAAATCATGACGTAATTAGACTCATTAAATTCATCTCACGAATTATTTTTCAATTATAAATAAATTTTGTAAATAGTCTATATTTAATATTTTAAAATAGTATGACCCGAACTAAACTTCCAAAAAATAAACAAGCCCTGATGCTCCTCTCATATAGGACAACATGAACATATGCTTTTGAGACCGTACAGACCAAAATGAACATCAAGAGTTGTACTACTACTAATAGTTCGTAGATAAATATATTCAGGCTTCGTTCGAATATGATATTATTGTATAATCTATACTACATAAGAAAATAAACGTGGTGGTGGTCTTGACCGCTCACCAAACAGACACGCGCAATATAGACCGTCCGATCACCAATGACTCAGATTGTGTCTCTTTCTCTGTGTCGAGCACCTCTTCCTCCCTCTTTTTGCGCATGGTTTCTCCCCTTTCTCACTCGCCATTAGAGCATCCACACTAGATATCTCTATTCATCCTCTAAACAAAAATTTAAATGTTTTTTGAAAAAACTATCTACAGTAGATCACTCTTCCCATCATCTAAAATAGTCTCATCCCAAATCACAGCTCCCGTCACCCAAACCCAGGGTACCGATTTGGTCCCCTATCTCCCGAGCCGAGAGTCCTTTTCCTGTCTCCCGCGCACGCCGAGTGTTCTTTTCCTGTCTCCCGCGTGCGAGGAAATATTGGCGCGTTTTGTTTTTTCCTCCTGCCGGTGGCACGCGCGTCGCCCAAATCTCCGCCGCGTCATCCCCTTGTGCGTTGCCCACCTCTCAGCCCGCACCTCCGCTATGACGCGTCGGCACATCTTCCCCTCTTGCGCTGCCAAAATCTCCACCGCGCACCTCTCCGCTGCGCCGCGCAGGTACATCTGCACCTCCCGCTGCGCCCAACTCTCCGCCACCCATCTTCCCCTCCTGCGCCGCCCACCTCTCCGCCTCCCACATTTGTTGCGATGCGCCGGCCCATCTTCCCCTCCTGCGCCGCCCAACTCTCCGTCGCGCCGCGCAGGCCCATCTGCCCCTCCACGCGCCACCCATCAGTATGGAGAAACAGATGCCGATGGTACGCCCTCAAAACACCATTCAATCGTGTCCTGCCATGGGAGTTCATGCATGACATTTGGATGTGGAAGGCGAGCAGGAGACCTTTGAGAATGATGGGAATAACCATTTTTGAAGGTGTACTTGAACTACATTTGTATGTCAATTAGTGAGATTGCTTGAAGATCTGCCAAATTGAATTAGATGTTTCATATGCACTATGAGGCAGATTTGTTATGCTTGAATGATGACAATTTTTCAGATACCATTTTACTGATCTTGTTTGGTCTGAAAATTATTAAATTTTATATACTACTATCATTAGAATGTATGCAACTGAATTTTGATTTTTATGCAACTGTTTTTTTTCAGGATCCATGTATCCCAATATGAATTTCACTGTACTTCTGGATGAAGAAAACAATGAACAAATTTTACTGAATCAGCTTGGTATTACTACGGAAGCCTCTCAGGATGCTTTGTCACATGACATAAACATTGGTGACCCTGCTTTTGTTATGCAGAAATAGAAACAGACAAAAAATTTCAGTGAGCAAGAAGATCTCTTGTTGGTGTGTGCGTGGATTAATGTTAGTCAAGATCCTATATAGGGTAGCAATCAGAATAGGAGTACCTACTGGGGTAGGATTTATAAGTACTTCAATGATCACAAGACATTCCAGTCAGATCGTAATCAGAACTCGCTTAACAAAAGATGGGGAGTTATATAAGAAGCGGTGAATAGATTTGTTGGATGCTTAAGCCGAATTGAGGCTAGAAAGCAAAGCGGCAAAACAATTGAGGACAAGGTACCCCCTCTAACTGCATTTTGTAAATTAATAGGTGATAGTGTGGTTGTCTTATTATTTGTGCTATTGTCTTTGTACATAGATTGTTGATGCATCGAGTGTTTTCAAAGAAGAAGATCCTAAAAAAATGGGTTCACTTTCATGCATTGTTGGAGAGAGCTTAGGCACCAAGAAAAATGGATTCAGAGAGAACGAGAGTTGGCAGCCCCTAAAGCATCTAACAAAAGGCGTCATGCTCAAGCAGATTCTACTAATCCAATATCCAATCCAATGTCTGCAGTGAGGCTAAATAAATTAATTATTAATGATTACACACAGTAACACAAATTATTACCTGCGTCTGAACATGTTCGGGCCATATGTAGGGTCATCGGCAAAGTAATCTGCAAACAACCTACAATGAGTAGCTTCTCTATTACGTTCGATAACTCGACAGGGATGAATAGAACGCACGTGGTGCCCATCATTTTCACCATCAATTTTCTCATCTGCGGCATTTAAAATTACCGTGACAAACTCGACATCATCATCATTCAATGGGTCCTCTAGATAGTATCGCATCAAAAGGCTACGTCGACTCATCGTATGAAAACAAATTCAGGATCTTGAGCTCCTTGCGAATCTGTCGTAAAGAAGATGATGCATCTCAATTTCAAAGGCATACACAGGGGAGCACCTGGCCGGATCCATGCAGGGAGGTGAACTGGGCGACGTAGGAGAGTTGATCAACAGGGGAGACGATGCGTCGTTGCCTCGTCGCTGATTCACGCAGGCACGAGCTGCCCTACGGCGCGATGGGGCGGCCGTCCGAAGGCCAAATGCCAACAATTCCACAGCAGATCGACATGCTCCTGGGCCAGACATGCTCCTGGGCAGCAGGAAACAATGCCTGTTTGCTGGGCCGTAGGAAGCAATGGGCCAGGCCGCAGTGACCCTTTTTTGTAATTTCGATCTAAGGTACAAAATAGATGATCTGCTATACACAATATATATATATATACTAGCAATTGTGCTCGTGCGTTCCAACGAGTGAAGTCGAGGCGCGACGCGGATGGGGACGGCATGGAGGGGCGCGGGAGCTCCAAGCAGCGATGGGAGGGAGGGGCGCAGGGAGGGAGGGGTGAAGGAGGTCTTTTTTTAATCGAAGCCATTCCTTTCTTTTCAGCATTGGGACTGCGAGTAGGGCTGACGAAATACTCGTGGCTCGCTAGCTTGTTCGGCTCGTGGTTGGCTCGGCTCGGCTCGTTGAGACATGCTAACGAGCTGCGTCAAGGGTTTAGCTTGTTAGCTATAACGAGTCAGCTCGCGAGCTGCTCGTGAGCTCAACGAGCCAGATGTAATGTACAAAGCAGGACCTAATGTTTTGCTTGTTTTTGCTATTCTTTTTCTCTTTTTGTTGTTGATGTGGCAATAAATCAATAATTTTTATGATTTTGTGATGGTCAATATGGATCTAATGCTTTAGATTATAATAGAATAATATCTAATCTAGTTGTATCATTATATTTGTATGGATAATTATCGATGGACAAGTGTTATTACGTTAATTATGGACTTAATATATCGCTTTTTACTTTTTTCAATTGTATATTTCCATGTTTAATAGACAAAAAAAGGAATATAATTTGTACATAAATTGCACTGTACTAGCAAAATGCCCGTGCATTGCAATGGAACGATGACGCAGGGAGGAAAGCAGGCGGAGGGCGAAGGTACAGACGGCGGCACGGGAGCTCCGAGCGACGACGGGGGGAGGGGCGCAGGCGCGGCGCAGGGCACGGCGTGGATGGGGACGGAAGATAGGGACATAGGAGGTCTTTTTTTTTCATCCAAGCCTTCCCTTTCTTTTTAGTCAAGGGGTTTTCTGCAAAATAACCAGAGACGAACGAAAAATTTGGATAGAAACACTAATAGCTTTATAGATAGTTATGGTTATATATATACATATATAACTTTGAAAGCAATAGTATCTTCAACTTTATGTACCACTGGATCTTGATTAAGAAATAGTATCAGATAGACATTTAGTCTAAGTTAATTTAATTTCACAAAATTAAGTCAAAAATATAATAAAAATAGATATTGACTTACTAATATTTTAAATCGATTAGACATTTGGTAAAAGTTTAAAATATTTATAATTCAGATATTATTAGTTAAAAAGTATATTGATGAATAGGATAAGTTGCATGTATATCGACGGCGGCGCGCTAGCTCACGTGTGCAGCGTGTGCTCGGCCGCCGCTCAGGGCAATGCACGGCGACGCAAGAGGCGCGTAAGTCGGGCTCGCCTGCTGGAAGTGAGGAAAGTAAGGCAACAGTGGAGCGAAAGGTTATACGGATCGAAAATTTTATAGATTTGGAGGAAAAAACGATTTGATGATCGAAAAATTATAGATTTTTTAAGTAGTTAAGATAAGCTCTATCATACGTATAACTGAGTTTTTTTTAAAAATAGTTTGGTGGATTGCGAGTTAATTTTGGAAAAACTCAAGGGGTTTTCTGCAAAATAGGCAGGCAAAACAAAATTTTGGTGGAAACACTACTTGCTTTATAGATAGTTATAGAAGATTATAGATATTAAAGTGGCTCGCGAGCTAAACGAGGTGGCTCGAGCCGGCTCACGAGTCGAGCCGGCCTCCTAGCTCGGCTCTCTACTGAGCCGAGCCGAGCTGAGCCAGTATCCACCCCTAAATGCGGGTTAATTTTGGAAAAACTCAAGGGGTTTTCTGCAAAATACCAAGCAGAACAAAATTTTGGACAGAAACACTACTTGCTTTATAGATAGTTATAGATATACTAGCAAAATGCATGTGCGTTGCAATGGAACGATGACGCAGGGAGGGAAGCAGACGGAGGTCGAAGGTACAGGCGGCGGCGCGGGAGCTCCGAGCGACGATGGGGGGAGGGGCGCAGGCGCGGCGCAGGGTGCGGCGTGGATGGGACGGAAAAGAGGGACATAGGAGGTCTTTTTTCATCCAAGCCTTCCCTTTCTTTTTAGTCAAGGGGTTTTCTGCAAAATAACCAGAGACGAACGAAAATTTTGGATGGAAACACTACTTGCTTTATAGATAGTTATGGTTATATATATACATATATAACTTTGAAAGCAAGAGTATCTTCAACTTTATGTACCACTGGACCTTGATTAAGAAATAGTATCAGATAGACATTTAGTCCAAGTTAATTTAATTTCACAAAATTAAGTTAAAAATATAATGAAAATAGATATTGACTTACTGATATTTTAAATCAATTAGAAATTTGGTAAAAGTTTAAAATATTTATGATTCGGATATTATTAGTTAAAAAGTATATTGATGAATAGGATAAGTTGCATGTATATCGACGGCGGTGCGCTAGCTCACGTGTGCAGCGTATGCTCGGCCGCCGCTTAGGGCAATGCATGGCGACGTAAGAGGCGCGTAAGTCGGGCTCGCCTGCTGGAAGTGAGGAAAGTGAGGCAACAATGGAGCGAGAGGTTATACGGATCGAAAATTTTATAGATTTGTAGGAAAAAAACGATTTGATGATCGAAAAGTTATAAATTTTTAAGTAGTTAAGATAAACTCTATCATACATATAACTGAGTTTTTTAAAAAAATAGCTAGGTGAATTGCGAGTTAATTTTAAAAAAAACTTAAGGGATTTTCTGCAAAATAAAATGGTAAAACAAAATTTGAGTGAAAATATTACTTGCTTTATAAATAGTTATAGATTATAAATTATAGATATATATTATAGATATATATGAGTATCCTATGTAATTTACATAGATGATACATGATTTGGTCCATCTCTGGATGCTCTTACCCTCGCTTGGCCGCAACGCCGCGCCACCCCACCCCTGCCCTCCATCGGCTCTCCACGCCGCCGCAGCCCCATCGCACTATCCACCACGTGCGCCCAAGATATGCTGCGCTCTCCCCTTCGTCAGCCGTCGCATGACTCCGGGCGACGGCGGGAGGAGGCGACCTCGGCAGCAGGTAGACGCCTCCTCTGCATCCCCGCTCTGCTCTCTCCCCCTCCACCATCTCCACCGCCGTCGCATGCCGCATCGCCTCTCCGCTCTCTCATCGGCGGTTGCGAATCGATCCTGGCCGGAGGCGACCAGGTCGGCGGCTAGGTGATCCGTCTATTCACTAGCGCGCACCCTGTCGTCGTCCACGACTACACGGCGTGTTCACCGTCAACCTCCGCGGTTCCGCCCGTCTCAACCGACCGCTCTGTCGCAGCGCCCTCCATGGAAAATTCTCAGTTAAATTGGAAACATTCCTTTGTTTTTCTTGTCTAAAATCTGAACCGAACAGAGACGAGAGGACTACTGCATTCCTTCCAAACGTAATTTCTCATGTTTGTTATTCAATGATTTTAATTATAGTAGCTAAAATCAAGATTATGTTGCTTGGGTCCTCTGATGATTAAACAGGATTGCTGCCATATATTTTTAATGAATATATGCAGAGAAATTGGATAACCTTTCGCATTCTGCTTTTCGTTTTCAAGCTACACTTCGATCATCCCTTGATTTTCTTCAATTCAATCTCTCTTAAGGTTGTTCAAGTTCACTATCATGCCATCTACCTCTCCAGTATAATATACTTCTAGGTACGTTCTGCTCACTGCATGCTGCCATGTTTTCTCTTCGCAATAACAACATATATATACATACTAGCCATGTTGCATGCTGCCATGTTTTCTCTTCATAATAACAACAGATAAGCCATGTTAAGGAGCTCATGCCATCACATCTCTTTACATTAGTTTATGTTTCAGGTTGTAAATAGGCACAACACTAAGTTGATCATACGGTTCTGAATATACTCAAAAAACATGAACAAAACAACCTTGATTCGCTTTATGTTCTCTACAGGAGATTCAGATTGTTGTCACTCATTTGTCTGCACAACTGGCATTTCAGATAATCACCAATATGTAAAAATCACCTGTATGTAAAAAAAAACTTCAGTTTAGAACCATTTGGTAGTAAAGAGCTGGATCTTTATATGTACTTAAACCTCTTTACCTCTGCGGTGAAGGTAAACCTACTTTTTTCCTCCTATTTTCTTGAATGTGCGATGTCAAACTTTGACAATGGTATGTCAATATTGTGGATTCATGTTTGATGTTTAGATCAAATCCCCTCCATCTTGGGTTGCATTGATCACAGGTATCTGCAAACAATGAATTTCTTCTAATTCGAGTTTCAGATTTTACAAGCTGGCTGACAGGATGATAACCCAGGTGCATAGTGTCCGGTGAGAATTGTTCTTTTGATTCGAGTTTCAACTATTGCAAACCCACATGCTTTCATCTCATGAAATGTTCTTTTGCTTTTTTGTGTTCTCAGATTGATGCTTTAAGGATTGCAGCTCCAGTTATTCAGATTTTGTGAACCCACATGCTATTATGTCTATGTGAGAATCTTAACTCTTGATTGCTATAGCATATGTGTTCACGTTATTCACTGGTTCACGAATGTCATGTTTTAATCTGCTGAGCAGTAACAGACAATGGACCTGATTCAGCAGTTGGCCGGTGTTATTCCTAACTGACTCAGTCTAAATAATTCTTTGGTGCCAACTGCACTGCCAGCCACAGATACACTACCTCTAGCCCCATCTGCACAAGCAGCCACTGGGTCATCCTCCTGAAGCCGCTACTCCAGGTCATCCTCCATCTCACCTCTCTCTCTAGCCCATCCATCCATGTTGAACTAATTGTACAAATGTGAATAGCATGCTTTAAAATTTGCTCATGGAAACAATATCTTTGTTGTACAGGATTGATAAGTGATCAAGCTCGATCAGATTAAGTGATCAACTCACTTCTGAGGATTCAGATGCTCCATTCTTATGCACTACTGTAGTTCAGAAGACTAATAATCGTGAGCCTTGATCCTTGAGTAAATAACTCCATGGAGTTCAGATGGGTTACTTTTTTTATGGTTGATCTTTTAATTCTTGAGTGTTTAGGAACAATACAATATTTTTAGATGCAAGATGAAGGTTGAAAAATCATTAGTTTACAAATGCAGACCTTCCTTTTTTAAAAGAAACAAAAATACTGATGTGAAAAATGCAGACGTGATTTAATTTCTACGCTTGGCTAGAAGGAGGACACCTCATTGCAGGTATGTCTATACACTATACATTTGTATGAACTCAACATAATTTAATGTTTGCTCGTGTCACAAAAAGGAAATATTTACCTGATTTAATTTGAGAATGTATCTTACAATTTAGCTGGCTTTTGAGCTTCTTATCCTGATGCATTCATGTGTGATGCTCCTGAGGAACCCTAATATGTTTCTTCTTTCCAACTGTGTGATGAGATCGTTAATTCTGTACCTGAATAATCTTCTTAATGCCTCTTGTGGACAATTTGTATTTCTGCTATACAGTCAACCCATGTACTTTGCTGGTAGCACTTGCAGTCGTGATCCCCACATCTTAATGTATAGATTTCAGTTATAGTTAGGTATTACGAATCGGTTTTTGTATGAGGAACTAAATTGAAACCGAAAATTGATCAAGAAGAGTTGCGGTTAATTT
The DNA here is from genome assembly GCA_019925245.2 of Oryza australiensis. NCBI lineage: Eukaryota > Viridiplantae > Streptophyta > Magnoliopsida > Poales > Poaceae > Oryza > Oryza australiensis. The sequence goes on from JAIFGZ020000764.1 coordinate 74,564, forward strand.
CTGAAGAAGTTACTTCTGCAACGGATAACAATTCTGGGGGTTCCGCACCAATATCGTCGACAAGATCAGTCACTGTTTCATCCATCGAGCTATGGTCATATTCATTGCTCAACTGAGATATTTTTGCTTCCTAATTTTATGAACACTCTCTCAGGTCCTTTTGCTGATATAATTAATGTAATTCATGGCAAGTTGACAAACAAGCGTGCGCGCTGTTAACCAAAATGAAATTAATGTTCCAAATGACCGTGACAATTGTCAGCGGGTCAACAAGGACTCCACATCTAAGAATCAGAGCACCTCAACGATTGGATTTGGTAGCCTACTCATAATGATCTTCTTTTTTAATATGGTATATTTGTTTCAGTGTAATACTAACATCTGATTTTATGGTACATGCAATGGAAATATGTGTTCTGTCATGACGCATGTGCGTCTACCATTTACGGACAATGACGAATTGTCGTCCAGTACGTCCAGTACACCCAACACGCATACCATACCTCTCCGGGTAGAAGGTACACTCAGAGAACTCAAATATAACATGTCAATTTCTATATCTATGCATATATGTTAACCTGAATCCATTCTAGAGCTCTTGTTAATGGTGTTATTGAAACTATAGCCATGCCGTGTCCACTACTTCACATGCACTGTATCCATGTTTGTTTCTTTAGAAGCATTCTATATTAAGCGCAATCTTTTTCTATAGGCACACATGATGTTACTAATCTCAGTGCGGCTGAACTAAAAAGGAAACGTGCTAGAGAGTGGTACGGATCATTGACCAAGAGCAAAAGAAAGATAGAAACAAGAAGACGCATGATTCCAAGAAGCCGAGGAAGGATGAATCTCTAGGTTTATATAAATTAACGCATCTACGGTTATATTAAAAGTAACATTTTATGAACAGAACACCATGTTATTGAATTAATTAAACTCTTTGAGCTCATGGATCTCAAGCTATCACGTCCAAAATGACTATTACTGCATCATCATCCGTTTCAGGTTGAGCTGTAACATGGTCACAGACAAAAATGTGAGCTGTTTTGTGCCAAATAAGTTCCTAACCTGTATGCATTTGAGCAACTCCCACTTGGTGATATTACAAATGTAAGCGCTGAAGATCCGGTGAGACTGGGGCAATGTGATGTTAATGATGCATTATTACAGACCCCGGCTACAACTGGACCAGGTATCGTCTTTTCTTACGTACACTTGCGATTAACAGGATCACAATTGCACTGTGTTGGAGATAATGTGCTATGTTTCAACAGGAAGTGGGCCTCAACAACCCATGATCACACCTAGACATCTCCCATTTACAGTGACCAACAGTGTAGCTCATTATGATTTTAATGGAGACACCGAAGTCCCTTTGAGCTGCATAATTCAAGGAACAACACAGAACAATAATACAACGAATTTTGTGGATGAAAATTTAGGTAGATTCACATTTCAGTCGTGAATGGAATTTAGTGTCCGTTTGTTATAGTTAGTTGTTCTTACATGTGCATTGCGATTGCTTCGTAACTTAACTATATATTCGTAACTTATATATATATATATATATATATATATATATATATATATATATATAAATGTTTATTACTATCTAGCTGACACTAGCCAATACATTTGCTCATGTAAGTTTCTTAAATGCATTAAATTAAAGTTTATTCTATGTTTCTATCATTCTACGCTGAATTTGAATTTAAAATGGATGCTCAACAATTTGTGCCTAATTTGAGAATAATGCAGGTAACATTTATTAATTGTAGGGAGCACACAATCACTTGAAGCTTGTTCTCAATATGAGGGCGCAGAGCGGCGCATGGTTTGCGGACTACCTTCTTCGAGTTTGGAATGGCACCGAGGAGGTGAACGAGGAAGGACACATACGCCTGCCTTCGAATATTTGCATGTCGTGCAAAGGGAATGACTCAGACCTCGATGGGCTCATCGATACCGTATTCCCTAACCAAAATGATAACCTTACGGAACCAAACTACATCACATCTAGGGCCATACTGTCCACTCAAAATGAGTATGCGGATTGAATAAACATGAAAATGATCGGGCGGTTTCGAGGAGACGTGATGACATATCATAGCGTTGACCGAGCAGAGGATGACCCTCATAACTATTACCCACCCGAATTCTTGAACTCTCTAACTCCAAATGGGCTACCTCCACACGTGACTAAGCTGAAGATAAACTGCCCCATCATACTATTGAGGAACATTGACCCAGCCAACGGACTTTGTAATGGGACAAAACTTTGTAATGGGTATACATGGAAGTTTTATCAATGCTGCTGGCAAATAATCAAGCCCGAAGTTCTTAAGGCGCTCCGAAAATTTGCAACTGGCAACAGCCAAAACTTACACCTTTTAAACACGATGATAGTTCTGCTCCCGAAGAAAGATAACTCAATGTAGCTCACAGATTATCGACCAATTAGTCTGGTGCACAACTTTGCGAAGTTAGCCACAAAGATTCTAGCATAGCGACTGGCGCTAAAGCTTACAGACCTCATTCTAGCTTGTCAAACAGCCTTTATGATGTATTCTTGAGAACTATATCTTCGTCAAGGTTTTGGTTCAACGCTTCCACAGGCAAAAGAATCCTATGATTATGCTGAAATTAGACATTTCAAAGGCCTTTGACACTATCTTGGAGTTTTTTGGAGTTTTTTGATGGATATGCTTCGATTTAGGGGTTTCGGTTTCCATTGGCGACGTTGTCTAGCTGAAATTTTCCTCAGTGAGCAAACAAGAATCATGATTAATGGTGAGTTGTCTGATCCAATTCGGCCAACAAGAGGATTGCGGCAGGAAGATCCCCTCTCGCTGATGCTCTTTGTGTTAGCAATGGACGCCTTACAAGCAATAACCGCACAGGCGGGGGGTGAGCGCAGCTGCTGACACCCTTCGACGCCCGCCGCAGTTTGCCCACGATCTCGGCTTATGCCGATGACGCGACGATTTTCTTCAAACCTACCGAAAAGGAAGCTGTAGTAATCAAGAAGATCCTGGAGCTGTTTGGTGAGATGACAGGCCTCAAGACCAACCTCGCTAAGAGCGCAATCACTTTGATAAGGTGCATAGAACAACAACGGCTCATGGTCGAACAGATTCTCTCCTATAAAACAGAGCACCTCCCGATAGTATATCTCGGAACCGCTGTCCACAAGAAGACCGACGAAGGCAGAGCTCCAACCGATGATTGACAAGTTAGCGAAGAAAATGGCCGGTTGGAAGCCAAATCTCCTCACCATTGATGGCCGCCTGTGCCTAATCAAGTCAACATTGATGGCAATCCCAATTTACTTCATGACGGTAATGCAGCTACCAAGATGGGCAATCAAAGAAAAAGAAAGAAAATGTTGGGGATTTCTTTGGAAGGGTCAAGAACAAATCTGATATACACTAGGGTGTCCCGATCTTTTGGTGGAGATGATAACTTCGATTTAATGGAGCGACGTTCACGGCCCGACTATGATACTTCACAGAGTAATTGCCCCTTAGCGACCGATACACCAACTCCACCGGTTGACGTGATCTTATGGAGCTCGATCAACCAAACCACTAGGGTTATTCCTACAAGCAATCGAAGAACTAGCAAGAACAAGATGAACAACAACTCAAATTGTAAATATTGATTTTAGATATGAATACTCATGAAAAGGTGAAGTTCCGAATCAAATAAAATGGATGGTCTAGCCGACACACGCGTCTATCAGGAAGTAGCGATAGCTAAACTTACATAATCAAAACCCAAATTATTCTAGACGGCTATGGGGGTATTTATACAGGTAGGAGGACGAGTTGGGTCATTCTCCAACCCTAGGACGCGTCCGTAATGGACTCAACTTGATACAAGGCTCATCGGCCCAATTTTGGCGGCGCAACACCTCGGGCAGGAAAATTGATGATTGTATCGGCTTGTAATAGATATGGAAGTGAGACAAGATCCGTTAGAAAGTAGACTTCATAAGCTTTCCATAAAGTACTTAAACACCCAAATTTGAGTTTGTATGAAGTCGTGGCAACCTTTACAAGTTGGCGCTGTCCTGTTGTCCGAATCTTACACCAAAACGTGTTAGATCAATTATCTTTCTTTCCTTGGGCCAAAAGTGATGAGGTGACCTAGTGGAGGATATTGGGAATACTTGGATTTGGAGGTTGGGGCGCATGCCACTTGGGCTCCACTTGGGCCAGGGTCCCAGATAAAGTTGCAAGCCTATAGACCCATTATAGGTAATGTAACATCTTGTTTTTGTGATTGCAGCTGATTGGAATGGAATTTGGAGATGAGGTTGGATCCATTGGAAAGAGGACTCTGAGAGCTTTCCATCAAGTACTCATGAACCTAAATCGGAGCACATATACATATTTGGCGGCCGTTTGAATTCAGTGTTGTTAGAGGTTGACGAATTGGATTCCAAAATTTTTTAAGCTTGAACTTGATGACTTCCTGAGGACATATGATGTGAGCATCGGCTGTATCCATAGTAGCCATGGTCACATCATCCTCCTCTTCTTCACGGAAAACCGTCTTCGGTTTTTCCATATTGTTCTTGTCACGTAGAGCATAATCTTGCCCATAAAAGTGTCTACATGAAAACAAACGCAACAAAATTTCGTCATGTAATATCATTAGTTCTTTAGTAAATAGTATTAATCTCCTATGAAATAAATGTACCTATGAATGGAGATAGACGACAACGAACATAGATACCACATTTGATTGTTTTACTTGAGGCTCATTTTGCTCTCCTTCTTCAGAGGTCAAGTACTCATGTGGCACAACTAACTGGGTGCATGGTGACCATATTGAATGATCCGGTTGCTTCTCTTCCTCAGAACCATCCTATTCTTTCAAATAAAAATAACAAAAACTCGAGATTACATGATTAGCAATAACATGTCTCTCTAACTTAAAATTTTTACCCACGGCTACAAGAGGTTCTAAATCCAAACATACGTAAACTTTATGCACCAAATATGTTCCTCTATCATTATATTCGTCAAAGATATAAAAAATAACATTAATTGGGCATGGCAAATCAGGCTTAGCAAATAATTTCTCCTTCAAATTATCGAGCTCGCAAAAGTCATCAAACAGAACATAGCCCAAAGTATTTAAAGAAGATAGCAATTCACGTTCCTCAACTTCATTAGCGATTTGAACAACATGCTTAAAATTAGCAGATAAAGAACTAACACTAGAAATAACATGTTCTTTCACTAGTTGTGACATTGATATAAGTGAAGCATTATCACACAACTCTTCTTTATCATAAAAAATAACATGTAAATCAACTTGTGACAAAGTAATCTCAAGAATTGGTTGCACTAATGGTTGCTCTACTATAGCATGTAAAGTGAACATGTGTAGCTCAGCTTGAGAATACTCACCTTCATTTATCTCAGCACCATTTATTTTCTCTTGAAAACTTTCTACAAATATTATAGGTGCTTCATGCTTCTCACCTTTCTTCTCAAGAACATTGTTCTCCTCTTGATGAATATTTTGGACTTCCTACAAAGCATTAGTAACAGGAGACACAAAGATTGCTCCTCCCAAGTTTGCACGTCATCATTACATGGAAAAATAGGAGGTACAAGCACAACTTGTCACTTCTTTATGTCCTCTATTTTACATTCAGCATTGCAAGCAAGTTCTAACAAATGAGAAAAAGATCTATAACTTTGACAAGCAAGTATGTGCTAAATTTCACGATTTAAACCACCCAAAAATCTAGCCATAGCAGGTTACTCATCCTCCTCTAAGTTACAACACAATATACCCATTTGTAATTCCTGATAATACTCTTCTACATTTTTAGTACACTGTCTTAATTGTTGCAACTTATGTAACAGTTTACGTGCATAATAAGAAGGAACAAATCTAGCCCGCATGACCCCTTTCAAAGCATCCCAAGTTTGAGGCATGTTATCACGATTTTTCTTACCATGTTCGATCAAATAAACAGAAGCAAAATTAGTAAACTCACTAGTGGCAGCTCGAACACGTGCATTTTCAGGAAACTCATGACATGCAAATTTTTGATCAACAATAATTTTCCAAGTAATGTATGCATCAGGGTCATATTTTCCATCAAAAGGAGGTATCTTAAATTTAATCTTATCAAAAGCATCATCATTATTGCATACCTCGTGTTGGCGATGTTCTCCATCCATACCTCGTCGATTATGATTCAAGCACTGGTGGTTACTCTCATCACGAAAGTTGTCGAAACGCCTTAGCGATCTTTAGTCCCGGTTCAAATAATCGGGACTAAAGATGCATCTTTAGTCCCGGTTGGAGCCACCAACCGGGACTAAAGATGGCGGCGCCACGTGGCTGGCTCCGCCATCTTTAGTCCCGGTTGGTGGCTCAAACTGGGACTAAATTTTTTTTAATTTTTTTTAATTTGCTCCTATTGTTAGCTTGTTGCTTCTTGTTTATATATTTATATATACACACACACACATATATATATATATATATTTATACATATATATGCAAATATGCATATATATATGTGTAAATACATAACACACACATATATATAACACATAACATACATATATATGCAAACAACATCGAAATTATCTTTTTCAACGATCGAATACAACAAAATGCAACAACAAAATTAACACATATATACAACAAATTGTCCACAAATTTGTTCACACATATATACAACAAAATCGTCCACACTATATATACAACAAAATACAACAACAACATCAATTTTTCGCTCGCCGTTGCCGCCGGCTCTCGCTCGCCGCTGCCGCCGGCTCCCGCTCGCCGTTGCCGCCTTTGTTCCGCTCGCTGCCGGTGAGGAGATGGCGCCCCGCTGCCGCCGCCTCCTCCCCCGCCGCCGCCATCTCGTCCCCTTGCTTGCCGAGGAGAGAGGAAGAGGGAGAGGGAGAGGGAGAGTGATGAGGACATCAACACTACCGATACATCCACACATCCACACGTACAACTTCATGGTCCAATAACCCGCGCTCGTGCACGTCAACTCAACCATCAGGTTAGTTCATTCTTAAATTTATGTTCCTCCTCTTTATACCCTGAAGGCACGTGTACTTTTGTTTTACTCAGGAACGATGGAGAGGATCCAACGGGAAGAGGATTCGCGCGGGGTGGATTCGGACTGCAGCACAGTGCCAAGTTCTAATGGCCGCCACGACTTCATGCGAACTCCGATTTGGGCGTGCAAGTACTTGATGGAAAGATTATCAAGTCTACTTTCAAATGGATCCGGCCCCATGTCAATATCTGTCCTGGAGCGGCCACAATTGTCCTTTTTCTACCGAGTGTTTTCTGTCTTTGGTGCTGCGTCACCTCTTTTGGCCCAATGGGCCGTGTATCAAGTTGGGCCCGTTAGGGGCGCATCCTATGGTTTGGCACGACCCCGGCACCCCTGTGGTCGTCTCTCCCCTCTTCTTAAACCTTCAGCCATCACCAAGAAGGGTGGGCTTTGTTTATGTAAGTTTAGCAGCGGCCGCAATTGTCCTTTTTCTACTGAGTGTTTTCTGTCTTTGGTGCTGCGTCACCTCTTTTGGCCCAATGGGCCGTGTATCAAGTTGGGCCCGTTAGGGGCGCATCCTAGGGTTTGGCACGACCCCGGCACCCCTGTGGTCGTCTCTCCCCTCTTCTTAAACCTTCAGCCGTCACCAAGAAGGGTGGGTTTTGTTTATGTAAGTTTAGCTATCACTACTTCCTGATAGACGCGTGTGTCGGCTAGACCATCCGTTCTATTTGATTTGGAACCCCATCTCATTTGTATTCAATTCCTATTTGCAATTCAGATTGCTTTTGTGTTGTTCTTGCTTGTTTCTTCGATTTACTTGCAGGAATAAGGTTGATCTGCACAGGCAAGTTCAACAACCCACGGAGAGGTGTATCGATCGCTAAGGCGCAACACAACGTCTCGTACGGTTGTAGTCGAATCGTCAACGTTTCTTCCAAATCGTAGTTATCATCAACTCACCGAAAGATCGGGACACCTTAGTGCACATCAGAGAGAGAGGGGGAGAGGAAGAGGGAGAGGGAGAGAGCTGAGGGGAGAGGGAGAGAGATCTAAAAATTCAGGGCTATATATATCCCCGGCGCGCATCGTCTTCTCCACCGATCCAACACTTACAACACCAACCGGGACTAAAGATAATATCCCGCTATTTCTAATTCATCTTTAGCCCGGTTGGTGTCACCAACCGAGACTAAAGATAATTTTCCGCTATTTCTAATTCATCTTTAGTCCCGGTTGGTGGCTTCAACCGGACTAAAGATAATTTCCCGCTATTTCTAATTCATCTTTAGTCTCGGTTGGTGCCACCAACCGGACTAAAGATAATTTCCCGCTATTTTTCCAAATTTATTTGGTTCCACTAGGGTTAACAATTAAAATAATTAGTAAATAGGGCCAAATTAAATTCATTAAATATAGGTTTAAAACAATAATATTAAAATTTAATCAAACATAGATAATCCTAGACATTAATGTGCTCTTCTAGATACTGTTCCTCTTTTGCCCCTCTCTATTTTCCTTTTCATGTGAAGTTGTTGTTTTTTTTGGAAAAATTCGACTTTTTTGTTTTATTCTTTTTATATTTTTTGTAGACTTAGAAGCACACGAGAGGTAACCACAGAAATTTTAAGCGTAAACAAGCAAAAGACGTGGCCTGTGGAAAATTCAGAAGACACGCTTAGAGTCGAAAAAAAACTTCCGGGCTTGAAAAGGCAACCTTCTAAGGCTTTTTTTGGCAAAATAAAATCGCCGAACGCGGCGAAGCAACGGACGAACACATCCAAAATTTTTCTCATTGATTTTCATATATGGAACGTCTCGATCGAGGTCCGTATGCGAAAGTTATGACCGTTTTAAAACCGACTCCGAGTTAGAGGACGAAATGGGAATAATGCGCGTAAAACTTGTTACACGCACATTAATTTTAGGCCGGGTTTGAATGTTCTTATCAATATTGTACATCCCTCCGATTTATATATTATCACCAAAATAATTTTACAAAAATTTTATATATTGAGAATCATTAGTTAATAACAATATGATAATATGTAATTACAATGTAATGATTAAATTAAAGCTTCCTTCTATCTTCAATCACCCACCCCCATACAACACCACACTCTTTGAAATTATAGATCCCCTTAAATTAATTTTAGGCCATTTGAATCATGTAGCAAAATTTATATATTTTTATTAGGTTCGCTTAAAAATAAGCGCATTCACTTTTGTCCTGTTCGTATTACAAACCGTGACTAAAGATTTAAATGATCTTTAGTCCTTCGTAACACCAACCAGGACAAAAAATGAAATCTTTAGTCCCGGTTGGTGCTACAAACCGGGACTAAAGAAGCTGTCAGAATGAGAATGAGTCAAAGCACCGGACATCTTTAGTAACCAACCGGGACAAAAAATAGCATCTTTAGTCCTGGTTGGTGTTACCAACCGGGACTAAAGATGCCCGACGCTCTGACAACCTCTGACAATATTTGAACCGAGACTAAAGATGATCTTTAGTTCTGGTTCGTGTTACGAACCGGGACTAATGTTTCTAGAAATCCATAGACTTTTTAAACCGGGACTAGAAATATTTTTTAGTCCCGAATACTATTCAAACCGAGACTATTATGGATTTTGGCACTTCAACCGAAAATGGTTTCTCCAGTAATAGGGCAGAAAAATATCTTTCGATTAGATTATACTAGCTTCGTTTCTTTGATTTTTTATGGTTGTTTTTTAATTAACCTAATTTATGAAATAATATAACAATATTTTCAACACAAAATAAGCATATTATCAATACATATTTAATGAAACTGATTTGATATGATAGATATTGTTAAATTTGTCTATAAATTTAATCAAATTTAAAGAATTTTTTTCAAAGAGTATTTTTTAGAAAAATCAAAGTGATTTATAATAATTTTTTAAAAACGAAGGAGGTAATATGCACCTAACGCCATCTGTCCACCACGGTGCAGATGATGTTGTTAGATATGATTTAACAGTGAACATAACTTTAGATATAAATGTGTGTTGCTAAACACATGGCAAAAAAAAGTAGCTACATCGTAGATTCATAGGGTTGTTTGGCTGCTTGGGGCTGCGTAGCCAAAACGAACAGCCTGGCAAGTAGTGGGCTGCAGCAGCCACAGCTACAGCCTCGACGGTCGAACAACCTACCGTAGGACTTAACACTATTAAAAAACCTACTTCGGTACAGTCAAAAATCCCATATGAATGCTGAATTCCCCAATCGGCATCGTGAAGGCGGCATTGAAAACCGACACCGATAAAATCTTAGTAGTAGAGCACTTACTAAGTGACAAACCCACAACGTTGAGAATATCTCTCACTTAAGCAAGCTAATTAAATACCAAAAGAAAATCACAAATACTTACTTATATAAAAAAAACATCCATCGAGATACAAGATCGGAAAGAGAGCCGACAACTTCGGCACTCCTCTAGGACTCTCCCAAAGATAGGGCAACATCTCTTGCGCATCCCGGAGAGAAAGCCGACAATTGGGACACTCCTTCAAGAACTTACCTCACTCTCTTCCTAAATTCTATCTCTACTATAGAGTAGCCTAAATGTGTAAGTGAGTTGTACTCCACTTGTGCAATTTGAGAGTGAGAGCTTCTCCTCCTTTTATAGTGTCATTGGCGATTGTGAGGTTGGTTCACCTATAACTGCCATAGGGAAACAATCACCATCCTCCATGTGGAAGATGGGGATGAATGGGCACAAGGGTGGTTTGGCCGACCTCGTGGCACCATCATTCCCCGTCTCCTTTGGTTGGGTCACTATCTAGTGGGCCCTTATGATGGTGCACAGTGGTGAGCCCATTTTGAGGTGATTTGGTCAGCTTGTGGGCCCTCCAATCCATGTACTCGCGTCCGATTGGTAGGAGGTGTATTCGTTGCATGGCTGGTGGTTTTTGTCCATAATTCACCTGTATATAAATATTTACCACGTGTGTAAATGATTAGTAATAACCTCTACCACTCACCTGCATACAAATGTATGCAAGACATTTGTCATGTCCCAAAATCACCCAAGATACATCCTTTAAATTATTCTTAGAAAATGTAAAGATCGGTTTAAAGCCCTCAATAATTAAAATGTGCAATCTGAAAATCAAATGGGGCTTAGGGAATTTTTGTTGAATTCCTCATGGCCTACAATGCTTAACCAAATTTTAGTGGAATTTTGGGACCAACCATCGGGACCAACCACTGCCAACATATGAAGCAGGAGGCTCAGTGTGTCCAAGTACAAGCAATGGTAGCCAGGAGCATCCCGCCAGCAGACACTGGGGCGATATTTCCAGTGCATACCGCTCCCCTAGGTCCATAATGCTCCCACAGTCCAATGCACGCCACTCTTTCTCATCTCAAAGTTTTTGTGACGTTGGACGAGGATTTGCAGACATCACCCAACAACTGGGAGAGCTTGATCTCGACTGATGAGATGCACAACATAAAGTAGGGGTGAACATGCAGCAAAGTCAGGTCAACATGTTGGCCTTCTTCCAGTCGCAGGGATTCAATCCCCATCAAGTAGGGGGTGAAAACGACTCGGATAGTTTCCGGTTTCCGTTCGGAAATTCGGACTCGAAAAGTGCCAGTTGGATAATTTTTGGATAGTGTCGGATACGAAAACATAAACAGATAATTATTTTCCAAAATAGAAATGAATACGGTAGAGGAATTATCTGACGAATTTTGGAATCGGTTGGAAACTATCCGAAAAAATTCCGACCATGAAATAGGGCCCAATAGCCAGTAGCCCACAAGCCCATGAGTCCATGACCTAGCCCATGAGTGATAAATTGTTTGGTTTATTGTATATGATCATGTGAATGAACTATTTTTGTTACTATTGATGCCTACATTTAATATGTCTGAGATGTAATGATATGGAAGATTGTGATATTGTTGTATATTTTATAAAATTAGTTTGTTGATATGAATGTATGAAATTTGTTACATGTATTGTTTACCTAAAAAATTAAAAATGTTGATATATTTTGTAAAGTTTAGTTTGAGGAGGTTTTATATTTCGATCCATTTTTGTTACCATATTTTTTAATTCTATTTGCTCCGTATTTGTTTTTGATAGTATTCGATTCCGTTTCCGTATCCGGGGTTTCCGATTCCGAAAAAAATGAAAACAAATATGGTATAGCTAGTTTCCGACCGTTTTTGATTCGTTTTCACCCCTACCATTAAGCACCGTGAGCAAGAAGCTAGTTTGAGGGAGTGCCTCCCCAACTAAGGTAACTTGTATTTTTCATTTCATTGCATTTGCATCTTAAAAAATTGCAAAACATAAAAATACCAAAAATATTTGCTTTGCATACGTGGTAAGAAAGTTTTAGTTTTCCTAGTTGAAATGATGATTAGTTGCTCTGTTATATTTCTCTGTATTGCTTAGTTTTTGAGTTTGTTCGTCAAGAATCTTTGCCTTGAACTTGAAACTTGTGCGTTGCATATGCACGATGTAAGTCTAGGTTGTTGTTTGATATGAGATGATGAAAGATAGTTGCTATGATCTTTCTCCCAGTGATACTATAATTTTGGAGCATTTGTTTTTCAAAAGAATAAAAATTTATAAGTTCCTCAATAATGTTAAATTCTCACCAAAGCAATATGATGATTAAATTGAGTAGCCTATATACATATGCTACTTGTTATTGTATTGATCCTTATCAAATTATTGTGACCTTTGTGAGATTCTTTTTATGTTTTCTTGATCAAGATAACACACACACACCCACCATATATGCTTGACCTATACACTAGAGGTTAGCAAAAACATGTCATACATCTACCATAGTTGTTTTACCTCTACATTAGGGGTTAGCAACATTTTCATCCACCAAATAAATACTCATTCATGTCATTCGAAATATCTCTCCTAGTAGTTTGCAAAAAGAGATGGCTGAAAAAAAGGAGAAAAGAAGTGTTTGCTCACCATTGTTCTTGAGCAATCATGAGAAAAATAGATAGAAGAAAAAAAGCCATATCTCAAACTAGGAATAAAAGAGAGTCTATGACAAAGGAGTACCGCATATCACCTTCGCCATATAGCCACACACTTTGCACATCTTGATAAGATTGTATGATTTGCTTTCTCCTTGGATCCTCTTTTTGATTTTGCAGCATATCTGATACAAGTATTGCCACATCTTTTATTCCCACCTTGAGCTCAACATATAAATCTTTTAGAAGTAGGATGATAAAAGAGGCAACACTATGCCTTGGTGAGTAATTATACACATTGTGCGATCGAGAGTATCAATTGAGGAACTTTGGTTTTATTTGCAAAATTCTTGAAAACCTCCGGAAGGAAAGTTAAACAAAGAGTAAGTGATTGGTGCTCTATGATCTGTTTTGTCTCTCAACCACCCAAGACGAGAAGAAGCTAAAAGACCCATGGGGAATAAGGTAATAAAGGTAAACATACAATTGCCAACTTATTCAAATTCTAGGTAGAAGGATATTTTATAGTACTCTTGTGAAATAAAACATGGTAGCAACTTTTGATCAACAACATAACTTTTATCTTTACTAGAGAGGAGCAAAGTTTTAGCTTGAGGGTGTTGTTGATGGTCGTTAAGTACCAATTTCAACCACCGACTATCATAAAAAATAAAGGGAGAACTAGCATTTTTTGCATGTATATCAATATTAAAATAATATAATTCCTCCCTACTTGGAGAACTAACATGTATGCAAAGAATAAACACCAAAGTGAAGGAGAAATCAGGCGGCATGCAAGGAAACACACCTCTGCTAAATCATGTGCAAGCACAAGGATTGAAGAGCCTACAAGCTTGCTTAAACCGACTTAATGTGGGACCAAACCACTCTCAACCACCTTAGGGGCCCACCCGACAGCTTTTGGTGAAAGGTGGTGGAGAAAGGTGGGGCCCAAGGGCCCTGGTTCGGCTGAACCAATCCTGGCCCACCTCATCTCCACCTTACACGTGGACGATCCGGATGAGCTCCCAATGACGGTTATAAGGAGTTACCAACCTACAACCGCCTTAATCAACCATCATTGAAGTCTATTTAAGGAGCTCACTCTCTTCACTTATAACACACACCTCAAGGCGTTATTTTCTCTACTCTACATTGTATTCTTTATAGTATTAGTGGAAATATGCTTAGAGTATCTTCAGTCCTATAATCTTCTTGGAGATTTTGGATGTCTTTTGTACTTTACTCTTCTTGTAAGACTATATTTGAATTAATAGAATTATCTTATTTATATTCTTGTGTTCATAATTCTTATATTGCTTTAGTAATTATATGTTTTATGATTAGGATATACTTTATATATATGCTTCACTTGATTAGACTAGTCGATCTATGCTACGAAAATGATCCAATGACCTTAATAGGTTGCACTAGTTCTTACTTGTCCATCCGTAGGGTGGGAGTCCCAGGGGAATTAGTGATATTATTTACTAGCATAAGCAGGGTGCTTGGGTTAGATAATGCCGTTGAATGCAAGTATGCCCCATGGAAAGTGAGGCAGGCATCAGGTGGTGACAACCCAGTCGGTACTTTGTATTCCTCCACGTCTAGGTATCATGTAAGAGTGCGTAAATGCCATAACCATGCTGGTGGAACAGTAGGGAGTGGACTCTTGGTAGTACCTGGGTGCCTAGAACTAAGTCCTAGCCTTGAAATCATGTATGTATTAAGTGTATAGTAGACATTAGTAATGTAGAAGTACATTTGTATTGTAGTTCTCTTATGTCCTTTTCCACTATACATTAGTGTAGAGATGGATCTATTGTGTGTCACACTACCCCATTATATTATTTATCCTAACCCATGTTTAGACCATGGTGAGTTAATTATAGGTTGATTAATGATATATAAACTTTATCTTTACACCGTCGCCTTCCCTGCGGAAATATAAATACGATATCCTTGAGAATACTCATGGGTGAAATGCTACAGCGGTATCCGTGCGCTTGCAAATTTATCTTTTATCGTATCGAATGCCAATAAACACCAATTGGTGTTTGTCACGACCAGAAATTCAAACCAGAATTTTCGAAGCTACATGTGTATTAAAAATCCCTGTCCAGGACAAGCCAGGGTACACATATGACGATTGTTGATAATACAGTTCCACGTCTTAATTACAAAAATGCAGCGAAAAAGAAAAGAAACTAAGCCTAGTCTTGATGCTTGTGGCGCGACGCCATCTACTCCACAGGCATCTTCTAGAGTGTAGGACCAAGCCTACTCGTCTTTGAAAACTTTCGCTGCTTCGAGCACTGGCTCTGGGGAAGAGGCAAGGATGAGTACTTTTTCACGTACTCAGTAAGTCATACCGGAAGAGAGGGGTATAAATGCAAGGGAGACAAGGATTTGGCTAAGGTTTGCTTTTTAGCGCAAACAGCTAGAATTTTCACAAACAAGGGAGTTGAAGGAGGGAGAACAATTGTAAATTAAGTATTTAAGCACTATTATTCCCAACACTGTCCAATGTTATCCCCACATTGCGACATGCCTAAACCATCCAACTATACTAGTCAAGTTCAATTATTCAGGTTTTAGAAGTGTCGGACTAATCACGGTGAATCTGGTCGATCGCACATAACCGCGGGCACGGCTCCTTGAATAGCTTTACTCCGATGAGAGGTGTACATCTGTACCCACAAGACACAGCCCTACAACACGTTTTCGTGCACCGAAATACCGCCACGGTACCCCAGAAAAGGACCGTGATAGGACCTTTCGTATAACCCCCCGCTAACCAAGCGAACCACACCTAGGTTTTGCCCCCACTCCCAACCAGGCAGTGGGAAGCCCACTCCCAACCAGGCAGTGGGAAGCCCCCCCGAGTGCCGCGGTGAATCCGGCAGCCCAGCAACCGGTAAGCCCCCGACCGACTGCAACTCCATCACACTCACCCTTGCCAGGGTTTGTCGGCTAGAAAAGGCTACACTATGGGACCCACCGTTGCGCATTCTGGCTTGTGGTTTGTATGGTAATTCTTCTAGGGTTTTCCGTGAACCGGTCCTTAATTACCATGGGCATGACTATCCAAACCAATGCACCCATAGCGCACCATTTGTCATATTTTATTTGTTAATCCAGCTCACAGGATAGCAATATTAGGTCCTTCATTTTATGTATACAGAGTAGCATAATTTAGGTGAAACAACCCATTTAGTGTGCTAGTTGATCTAAGCAGGGCTAAGCATATCCTAGGCCAAAACTAGTCATATTAATGCCCAAGTTTTTCAAGGGTTCAGGGTGTTCAAAACCTAAGGCTGGGTACTACTAAAGGTGTAATAATCCCCATGATAAGACGTTACAAAATAAATGCAATTTAATAGAGTAAACGAGGTATTTTAGCAAAATGGGTGCAATATGATCAATAATATAGCATGACTTGCCTTGCCCTTCGACTTGGGTAAACTTTGCAATGACTTCGAAGTAAACGGGGTTGGCGGAACTACCGGGATCTACATGACAAACAAAACACTCAACAAAACATTCTAAAGATCTACTAAAACAGGGAACGAAACTATTTTTAATGGATTCTTGAAATTTTTATGAATTTAATGAAATTTGAATGGACTTAAATGGAGCTCGGATTGATAAGATATGAATTTTATAAGATTAACATTGTTTTTACTAAAGTAGGAAAATCCTTAATATTTTATTACGCAATAAATCCTGAGATTGTGTCAGCGCTAGGGTTGACGTTAGCATTGACATCATCGGTCGTGGGAGCACCGGTCCATGGTGGACTCGGGTCCACGGGCCGAGAGCGGGCGGTGCACCACGGCGCACACGTGGCACCTAGGTGGCGGCCACGTGGCATGCCATGTGAGTTGCGGGATCGGGTGGTCCCGATCTGCTAAGGCAGATCGGACGACCGAGGAGGGGCACGGGCGACACGGTGGCCGACGACGGTGCGCGGCGGCCGGAGATCGGCCGACGCCATCGGAGTGGCGACGCAGGGTGGCGGAGAGGCGCGGCTTGCGCGCGGGCGAAGCCACACGCACATGAGTGCGGTGGCAGGGCTCGGGCCGGGAGGGAGAGGGTGGGATGGCTCACCACGGGGTGCCGGAGTTGGGGAAGACGACGGCGCGGGCAGCGAGAGGGACGACGAAGATGACAGAGAGGGGCGACTGAGGGAGCTTAGAACGCTGACGAAGGGAATGGAGGCGGCGAAGAGGTCCGGCGTGGCTCGGGACGACGGAGACCGACGACCGAACAACGACAGAGGGCGGCGAGCTCAGGTCGAGCGGCGCTAGAGCAATGGAGTGCGCGAGGAGCTTGAGTGAGAGCGTGGGGAGGACGGGGAGGGTGTCGCCTAGCTTTTATAGGGAGAGGGGCCCGGGCGTGGCCGGAGATGGCGGTAATTCCTCGCCGAAGTAATGAGGGGAGAGGAATTGGGGAGTAAATGGCTGGGGATTAAATCCGGCCATTTACGGGCGCAGGAGCGGCGGACGGGGCGCGGTTGGAAGGGGCGGGGGAGTAATGACGGCGTTTAAAGGCGTGCGAGAGAGGCGGGACAGCTGGGATCCACGCGCGGACAGGGCGGCGTGAGCGGTGGCGCCGCAGCCGAAAGTACGGGACGGGCTGGACAAGTGGGCCCCACCTGTCAGTGTCTCTGGAGGTAAGGGAGGGGATTCGGACTTTTTCACGCGCGACAAAGCTTAACGGGACCCGCGAGGGAGTGAGGGAGAGGGCGGCGCACGTGGGAAGGGATGGGCCATCGGTTCGGGCCGATCCCAATGCAGAAAGAAAGAGCGGGGAAAGGACGGAGGAGAGAGAAAAGATTTTTCCTGGGATTTATTAATTCTGGTTTTAGTTTTATTTGGTTAAAAATTATTTCTAGTGCTCTGAAAATTCTACTAAAATCATGTTAATGTATTTTGACATGTAGAATTTAAGAAAAATCCTACCATGCCATTTCCCTTGAGAAATTACGTTTTAAAGTTATTTCTTTGCTCTAGGTTTATTTTTTCCAATTGTTTCTTTTGCGATTTTTCTTTAGTGATTTTTTAAAAAGGGGAAAACACCTTAGAGTGTGACAAACCTACCCCCTTAAACGGAATTTCAACCCCGAGATTCGGAGGTAGTGGCGAAGATATAGGGATGAGCGGCCTTTAGCTCATCTTCCCTTTCCCAAGTGGCCTCTTCCTCAGAGTGATGAGTCCATTGAACCGGACAGAACCTTATGACCTTATTCCGGGTTCTCCGCTCACTTGTCTCAAGGATACGAGATGGTTTCTCCACATAGGTCAAGTCTTCCTGAATCTCAATCTGATCCGGACTTGTCTGTTCTTCTGGTACCCTCAGACACTTCTTGAGTTGTGAGACATGGAATACGTCATGGATACCAGCTGTGGTGGATGGAAGCTCAAGTTGCCTGACAAGAAGAAAGATCCGGGATGCCCCACAATTGCTTGTTCAACTGGGGCACAACAATTCGACCATGCCCTATGTGACCTTGGAGCAAGTGTCAGTGTTATGTCCAAGGAGGTTTTAGACCGATTGAACTACACCATTTTATCATCTTAGACCGAATCGGCTAGGGTGTTCATCGGCTAAAGACCGAGTCGGACAAGGACAACTGACGTAGCCGATTCCGATAAGGAAAGCCGATGTAGCCGGTCCCAGTAAAAGCGCCTTGGAATCGTCATCGGATTCATTTGAAGTGCTTCATGAGGATTGCCATACATGGATAGAGTCCAAAGAAGACAATTGTATCTATTAATTAGGTTGTTTTTAAATAGTTTCCTTATAGATTATGTCGGTAAGAGTCCGCCTAAGGGACTTATCTGTAATTTGAATTGTAATAGAGATAGGAATCATGTCAGACAAGGATATATCTTGTATCTGGGGTATAAATATGACCCAAGACCATGTATCAAACATATAACAATAAGTTCAATTCAACTTTGGCGCATCGCCACCATTTTCCTTTCAATTACTTCGACGAGTTCTTGCTTTGAGTTGGGCTGCATTGGGTTCGATATCCGACGAGAGGTAAAGCTTGTTATGGCGGCTTGCACTCTCGGGATTAGTGCTTTCATCTTTATGACACTCTAATCATGTCTATGTAAATCATCAAGTTATCATATATACTATATAATCTAGATGGATATTGCTGTCTAACCCTAATCGGCTAGCATATATTACTAGATAACAGCCGATAAGGTTAGATATTAACGTCGACTTAGATTATATAGTGTATCCACCATCTCGAAAGGTTTTCATTGACTCTTTACGCTTAGTGTTGCATCGGTTGAGTCTGATCTACTAAGTGGTATCCAGAATTATAATATCTATCTTGCTTTATGATTGCTATTAGAGATAGTATCGGGGTTTCAGCCGATCTTACCTGTTTTAGTTATCTTGTTTCTTATATGTTTACTTGATATGCTAAATCTGCCCTTTATATTAAGATCTTACCGTGATGAAATATGTTAAGTTTATTATCGATCTGTTAGGTTTTCTTAACACTTAATCGGTTCCTATTTAATGTATTTAAACTATATTGATATCTTAGTATAAAGTGGTATCGGAGTACTAGCCGATACATGTTAGATTTATGACATCGGCTATAAATAAGTATAATCTTCATCTTAAGTTACTTTTAGACATAAGTGATTTATACTGTCTCGGTACGCTACCGATCTATCCTACTCACTTGGTTTAAACATATTTTAGACTTAGATTATATATTATGGATATCTACAGCCGACCAATTAGATCTAATTTGCCCTTGCCGATTCAGTGCATATTGCATCAGCTCAATATCGAACGATACATCATCGGCCATTAGCCGATCGATTATTGTTTACAGACTAATTCTATTTTCTTTCTTTGTTTTCTTGTCGGTTGCAGGATCAAACTAACTGGCACGCCGTACGAACCTCAAAAGTAATATTTGGACCTGCACTAGAGCTAAGTAGATCTCTCAGGCCAGTGCATGACATTTTACCGTCAACACGCTTTTGGCACGCTCGGTAGGACACGACAAGACGTCATGGTGGGCATCAAGTCATCGAAATTGACCCAGAGAACATCATCCTCGTCACCATGGACAAACTCATGCCAAAACAGAAGGCCGAGTTTGAAGAGATGATGAACAAACTGCAGAACCAGTATTTGCACTCTTTCGTCCAAACTCGCTCAGGCACCGTTGTTCAACGTTACAAGGTGGTTTTGCCAAGCAACGATGAGCCCGAGTCAAGTTATGGCAAGGAAAGCAAACCTTAGGACATCAAGCAAGAAGAAGGCTCAAAACTCAATAATCTACAAGATCGGATTGATTACGCCATGCATCATGCGCTGATCAACCAATTAGGGATCCTTGTTAACACCCTAAACAACATGATCAATTCCGTGGTTGACAGTAGGATTGCCGAGCATCAAGCCAAAGGGCCGGTGTTTCTTCCTGAGGGAAATTTTCCGCCATATAGGACTCTGGGTACCGACAAACTGCAGCCTGTTACAGGCATAGCCCCAGAATAGCCGATGGCATCAGTATCGGCTCCTGAAAAGCCGATTGTATCATCATCGGCACAGAGGCAGCCAGGGTTCAATCCTTTTCTTCTAACTAAACAGCAGCCTTAGCACATTGGATACAACATCCCTCAGGTTTCCCACGACCAAGTTGCGGCTATGTTCAGAACGAATCAGTCGGCTGTTGAGCCAATTCCACGGGTACCGATAGGGCAGCATACACCAATGCTACAGCAGCGTCAGCCGATCGGCTCTCAGTTCGTTCATGATCATCAACCCCATGGGGTGCATCAGTCTCCTCAACATCACATGGGGGCAATGTCAATTTCTAATATCAGCCTCATTCACCTCAGGTGCAGTATCGGCAGGGGACACCACCTCAACCCCAGTACCTGCCTCAAGTCAATCAGTTTGAGCTGATAAAGTAGCAATTTCAGGGAGCACCTCAGCAGAAGCCATGGACTGATATGATTGCCGATGTAATGAGGGAGCAGTTTGGTTAGAAGCCCAAGGATACTGGTAATTTGTATCAACATCCATATCCGGAGTACTTTGAAAGGGTACCGTTGCTAATCCGATACAAGGTACCAGATGTTTCAAAATTCTCAGGGCAAGACAATGTATCAACTTATGAACGTGTTAGCCGATTTCTGGCCCAGTGTGGTGAAGCATCGCTATTGACGCTCTGAGGGTTAGGTTATTCCTTATGTCTTTATCTAGATCGGCTTTCACATGGTTTTCATCTTTTCCATACAATTCTATCCAAAGTTGGGCCGATCTAGAGAAGCAGTTTCATAAGTACTTTTATAGCGGGATCCATGAAATAAAACTGTCCGATCTGACGGCAATCAAGGAAAGGCATGATGAATCTGTTCAGGATTACATTCAGAGGTTCAGAGACATGAGGAATAGATGTTACAGCCTGATTTTGTCAGACTCCCAGTTAGCCGATTTTGCCTTCCAAGGATTATTGATGCCAATCAAGGAAAGGTTTTCGGCTCAAGACTTCGAAAGCTTGGCTCACTTGGCTCAAAAGGTAACAACACATGAACAAAGATTTCAAGAAGCCAGAAAAGTTTTAAAAATGTTAGCCCTGTTGCATATACCTCTGAATCTGAAGAAGATGAGGATGATTCTGAAGTAGCAGTAGTCGAATGGGCCAGAAACAAGAAGGTTGTTACATGTCAATGGGTCAAAAATTCGGTAAAAGAGGAAAAATATGATTTTGATGTTACCAAGGCCGATAAGATCTTTGATCTACTACTTCAGGAGAAGCAAATCCAACTTCCTACTGGCCATGTGATTCCATCGGCTGAGGAGTTCAGAAAGAGGAAATATTACAAATGGCACAATACTAGATCTCACAGCACCAATGGCTGCAAAGTTTTTAGGCAGCAGATCTAATCGGCTATTGAAGTAGGGAAGATAAAATTTGAAGATTCAAAAAAGCCAATGAAAGTTGATGGTAATCCTTTTCCTGTCAACGTGGTTCACACAAGTGGGAGAGCAGCCGATAGAAAGGATTATCGGTCCACATAGCTCAATTCTGCCCCAATCATCAACAAATATCAGAGGAAGCATGACAGGCAGGAAGAGGATGCTACAAGAAGGATGATAGTTTTGATCCCCATTGGAATCATCTTCGGATTCATTTGAAGTGCTTCATGAGGATTGCCATACATGGATAGAGTCCAAGGTAGGCAATTGTATCTATTAATTAGGTTATTTTAAATAGTTTTCTTATAGATTATGTCGGTAAGAGTCCGCCTAAGGGACTTATCTGTAATTTGAATTGTAGTAGAGATAGGAATCGTGTCCGACACGGACATATCTTGTATCTGGGTATAAATACGACCCAAGACCATGTAATTAAAGAACAATCAGTTCAATACAACTCTGGCGTGTCGCCTCCTTTTTCCTTTCAATTACTTTGATGAGTTCTTGCTTTGAGTTGGGCTGCATCGGGTTCGATCTCCGATGAAAGGTAAAGCTTGTTATGGTAGCTTACGCTCTTGGGATTAGTGCTTCCATCATTATGATACTCTAATCCTGTTTATGTAAATCGTCAAGTTATCATATATACTATATAATCTAGATCGATTTTGCTATCTAACCCTAATCGGCTAGCTTCTGTTACTAGATAACAGTCGATAGGGTTAGAAATCATTGTCGACAGATTATATAGTGTATCCACGATCTCGAAAGGTTTTCATAGATTTTCTTAGATCTTATGTTTCTTCTTATGCTTAGTGCTGCATCGGTTGAGTCTGACCTACTAAGTAATATTTAGAATCATAATATTTATCCTGTCTTATGATTGCTATTAGAGATAGTATCGGGGTTTCAGCCGATCTTACCTGTTTTAGCTATCTTGTTTTCTTACATGTTTACTTGGTATGCTAAATCTGCCCTTTATATTAAGATCTCACTGTGATGAAATATATTAAGCTTGTTTTCAATTTGTTAGGTTATCCTAACACTTGATTGGTTCCTGTTTAATGTGTTTAATCTATAGTTATATCTTAGTATAAAGTAGTATCAAAGTACTAGCCGATACACATTAGATCTATGACATCGGCTGTGCTATAAATATGTATAATCTTTATTTTAAAGTACTTTTAGACTTAAGTGATTTATACTATCTCGGTACGCTATCGATCAATCCCAATCACTTGGTATAAGTATATTTCATGATCTAGATTAAATGTTATGAATATATACAGTCGATCGATTAGATTTAATTTCCCTTGGCCGATTCAGTGCATACCACATCGGCTTAACATCGAACGATACGTCATTGGCCACTAGCCGATCAGCTATCTTTTACGGACTAACTTTGCTTTATCTCTTTGTTTCTTATTGGTTGCAGGATCAAACCAACTAGCACCCCTACGAACCTCAGAAGCAATATTTGGACCTGCACTAGAGTAAAACAAATCTCTGAGGCCAATGCGTGACAATTTTATGGTCAACACGCTTTTGGCACGCCCCGTGGGACACGACAAGACATCATGGTGGATATCAAGTCTTCGGAAATTCACCCGGAGAACATCATCCCCGTCATCATGGATAAGCTGAATTCAAGGAGATGATGAACAAGCTGCAAAACCAGTTTTTGCACTCGTTTGTCCAAACTCGCTCGGGCACGGTTGTCTAGCACTACAAGGTGGTTTTGCCAGGCACTGATGAGCCCGAATCAACTGCCGGCAAGGAAGGAAAAACTCAGGACATTAAGCAGGAAGAAGGCCCTACGGATCTCAACAATATACAAGATCGGATCGACTATGCCGTGCACCACGTGCTGATCAACCAATCGGGGATCCTTGTTAACACCCTGTTCAACTTGATTAATTTCGTGATTGACAGTAGGATTACCGAGCATCAAGCCAAGGGGTCGATATGAAGGGTTACACGGAGGCTACGCTAGCTGAAAACAAAAACTTTTCTACCGCGCAAACCAGGAACACTTGCAAGTAAGGGCCGATAGATCGTTACCGATTGGAGTATGCAGCGGAAATAGCCAATCAGGACTATCCGATCTGGAACTGTGCTGGCCGATGACAACCGATTCCCGCAAGCCGACAACCGATTCCTGGGGACAGCCGATTCACCAATCAGCCGATTCGCCGATGTCGCAGCCGATCCGAATTGTCGATCTGCCGCAGTCGCCTCGCTCCGATTGCAGCCGATTCGTAGCCGATCAACAACGCGCAACGTAGCAGCGCCTCTACCAGTATCCACACGTCCGGGGACAGAACGCCGAACACTCGTGTGCTAGCTGCGATGCAAGGCTAGGGTTTGGCTCGAAAGTGGGGAGGGTTTCCGTGGAGATTGATCTCGGCGACTTGTTGCGCCAAATCAGATTGATTTCGGCGCAATTTGATTCAACTGATGTACAACATCTCTCCACCCCTTGCCCCTTTATATAGAGTTGGCCTACTGGGACTAGTGGCCGATGAGGACTCTATTTTGAATCGGATCTGATCCGAATCTCATAGAGTTGGCCGCTCATACGTTGTAAGACCATAGGACTCTATCCGATCGGATCCCTATCCGATCGAACCATATCCGAGTCCAACTCGAATGCCTGTTCTTATCCCCTTAAGCGTGCGACCCTGTAGGTTCAGGTATACTTTGTTTCGGCTATAGTCTAACTTAGCCGATCGTCGGCTCGAGTCCAACTCAACCGACCTATCAATAGCGGCGCCTAGCAGCACATATTGACACCATAGTATACAAGAATATAATATCGGCTCTGAATCTGTAATGTGTACACAAATCCCTTTGCCTCACGATACCAATTAAGCTATAGGCAAGATGTGTGCCATCCCTTCAATAGCTTAACCATTCACTCGAACCGTATTGGATTATCTGTCTGTTGATTGACTCCTCAATCAACTTAGCATGGCCATGCCTTTCCATAATCCATTACCTCGAGGGGCCCAGAGATGTCTCTCCAAAGGAGGGGCAAATTCTATCTTGATCACTCACATCGCACTCCATGTTTTATAGCAAACCCAAAAACTACCTTTATAACTACCCAGTTACGGAATAGCGTTTGGTAGTCCCAAAGTAGGCTACTACACATGTTGGAATCCATGGTGATCTCAGGTCTAAGGACTTTGTATCTACACTACCTGAGACCAACTAATGGCACATCAATTCCTATAGTATCTCATGGTGGGTCTATCCAACAATGTGTTCTCTAAGACATGTGTCCATGTTTATTGATTTGGTATCTCCATACCCATGATCTATGAGACATGATCATCAATCAATAAACATGCCGATCTTATAGTCATATTTGTTCCAACGATATGACATATGATCAGGGATCATTTAGAAATAGATTCATACATATAGAGTCTCATAAATAAGTCACGTACTTATTGATCAATACAAGATGTCTATTTCATGGAACTGAATAACACTTTATTCATAAATACATAAACATTGACCATGATATCCAACATCTCCATGTTGCCTCTAGGGCATATCACTAACAATCTCCCACTTGCACTAGAGTCAATCAGGTAAGTATCTAATACCCATTAGTCTTGTGTGCGCCTCATGTTTCGGCTGAGGGAGAGGTTTTGTCTAAGGATCGGCTATGTTGAGATCCGTGTGCACTTTGCATATCTTGACATCACCTTTGTCCACTATCTCGCGGATGAGATGATATCGCCGAAGTATGTGTTTGGACTTCTGATATGACCTTGGCTCCTTGGCTTGCGCAATGGCTCCACTATTATCACAATAGAGAGACATTGGACCAGTCGTACTAGTCATCACACCAAGCTTAGAAACGAATTTCTTGATCCAAACAGCCTCCTTTGCAGCTCTATCTCTACAGATCCGAATGCCCAATATGTATGCTGCCTCCCCTAAGTCTTTCATGGAAAAACTATTTTTCAATGAAGACTTGACGGATTCCAGCATAGGGATATCATTTCCAATCAACAATATGTCATCCACATATAAGATTAGAAATACAATTGCGCTCCCACTGACCTTTTTGTAAACACAGGCCTCCTATTCGTTTTTGATGAAACCAAACCCTTTGATTACTTCATCAAAACGAATATTCCAACTCCAAGATTCTTGCTTCAATCCATAAATGGATTTTTGTAGCTTGCATATCTTTCCAGGCGATTGTGGATCGATAAAACCTTGAGGTTGTATCATGTATACATCCTCGCTTAGGTTTCCATTTAGGAAAGCCGTTTTGACATCCATCTGCCATATCTCATAATCAAAATATGCAGCAATCGCTAGGATAATCCGAATAGATTTAAGCATTGCGACGGGCGAGAAGGTTTCATCATAATCAACTCCTTGAATCTGTTTAAAATCTTTCGCCACCAATCGCGCCTTATAGATGTGAACATTTCCATCCATATCGGCCTTTTTCTTAAAAACCCATTTACACTCAATGGTTTTGACACCATCAGGTGGATCAACCAAGTTCCAAACTTGATTGTCGTACATGGATTCTATTTCGGATTTCATGGCTCCAAGCCACTTGTTGGAATCGGGTCCCACCATCGCTTCCTCATAGGTCTTAGGCTCATCGTTGTCCAACAACAATATATCACGTTGTTCCGCACTGTGTACTGTCGGTGCACGACGTGATCTTTCGCATATCCGTGGGGATGGTGTATCTACAAGCGGTGGCGCAACACTTTGGTCCTCTGTTGTGGTTACGTGGTCGCCGAAACATTTTTCGGTGTTTCTTGAACTTCTTCAAGATGCACCCTGCTCCCACTAACCCTTCTTGAAAGAAACTCTTTCTCCAAGAAGACACCGTGTCGGGTGACAAACACTTTGCCTTGTTCCCGATTATAAAAGTAATATCCCTTAGTTTCCTTAGGATATCCCACAAAGAAGCACTTGTCAGATTTGGGTGTGAGCTTGTCAGACTGTAAACGTTTTACATAAGCTTCGCATCCCCAAATTTTGAGAAAAGACAGACTAGGGGTCGCCCTGTCCTTATCTCATATGGTGTCTTTTCAACTGACTTAGATGGAACTCTATTTAGTGTGAGCGCAGCTGTTTCAAGAGCATATCCCCAGAAGGATAGCGGAATATCACTTTGGCTCATCATCGACCACACCATGTCCAACAAGGTGCGATTTCTCCGTTCGGACACTCCGTTCCATTGTGGAGTTCCTAGTGGAGTCAATTGTGGAACAATTCCACAATCTTTCAGATGATTACCAAACTCTTGGCTCAAGTATTCCCCTCCATGATCTGATCGTCGAAACTTGATTGTTTTCCCCAAATGATTCTGTACTTCATTCTGGAATTCTTTGAACTTTTCAAAGGATTCGAACATATGCCTCATTAAGTAGATATAACCATATCTACTAAAGTCATCGGTAAAGGTAATGAAGTACGATAACCACCTCTCGCCGTTGAGCTCATTGGTCCACATACATGAAGGGTTACGCGGAGGCTACGCTAGCCGAAAACAAAAACTTTACCGCGCAAACCAGAACACTTGCAAGTAAGGGCCGATAGATCGTTACCGATTGGAGTATGTAGCGGAAACTGACCAATCGGGGCTATCCGATCTCGAACTGTGCTGGCCGATGATGCCGATTCCCGGGGACAGCCGATTCACCAATCAGCCGATTCGCGCAGATGCCGCAGCCGATCCGAGTCGTCCGATGTGTTCTCGCGCCTCGCTCGATGCGCTCGACCGCAGCCGATTCCTCCACACCGATCAACGGCGCGCAACGTAGCAGCGCCTCTACCGGTATCCACACGTCCGGGACAACGCCGAACACCCGTGTGCTAGCACGCGATGCAAGGCTAGGGTTTGGCTCGAAAGTGGGGAGGGTTTCCGTGGAGATTGATCTCGGCGACTTTTGTTGCACGCGATGCAATTGACGTGCCGCAGCTCTCCACCCCTCCCTCCTTTATATAGAGTTGGCCGACGGGACTAGTGGCCGATCAGGACTATATTTTGAATCGGATCCTATCCGAATCTCACGAGTTGGCTGCCCATACGTCGTAAGCTCATAGGACTCTATCCGATCGGATCCCTATCCGATCGAGCCGTATCCGAGTCCAACTCGAATGCCTGTTCTTATCCCCTTAAGCGTGCGACCACAGTAGGTTCAGGTATACTTGGTTTCGGCTATAGTCTAACTTGGCCGATCGTCGGCTCGAGTCCAACTCAGCCGACCCGTCAACGCGGCGCCTAGCAGCACATATTGACACCATAGTGTACAAGAATAATATCGGCTCGAACCTGTAATGTGTACACAAATCCCTTTGCCTCACGATACCGTTAAGCTATAGGCAAGATGTGTGCCATCCCTTCAATAGCTTAACCATTCACTCGAACCGTATTGGATTATCCGTGCGTTGATTGACTCCTCAATCAACTTAGCATGGCCATGCATTTCCATAATCCATTACCTCGAGGGGCCCAGAGATATCTCTCCAAAGGAGGGGCAAATTCTATCTTGATGACTCACATCCCACTCCATGTTTCATAGCAAACCCGAAAACTACCTTTATAACTACCCGATTACGGAATAGCGTTTGGTAGTCCCAAAGTAGGCTACTACACATGTTGGAATCCATGGTGATCTCGGGTCTAAGGACTTTGTACCAACACTACCTCGAGACCAACTAATGGCACATTAATTCTGTAGTGTCTCATGGTGGGTCTATCCAACAATGTGTTCTCCAACACATATGTCCATGTTTATTGATTTGGTATCTCCATACCCATGATCTATGAGACATGATCATCAATCAATAAACATGCCGATCTTAGAATCATATTTGTTCCAACAATATGACATATGATCGGGATCGTTTAGAAATAGATTCATACATATCGAGTCTCATAAATAAGTCACGTACTTATTGATCAATACAAGATGTCTATTTCATGGAACCGAATAACACTTTATTCATAAATACATAAACATTGACGTGATATCCAACATCTCCATGTTGCCTCTAGGGCATATCACTAACAATCTCCCACTTGAACTAGAGTCAATCACGTAAGTATCTAATACCCATTGCTCTTGTGTGCGCCTCATGCTTGGCCGAGGGAGAGGTTTTGTCGGCGGATCGGCTATGTTGAGATCCGTGTGCACTTTGCATATTTTGACATCACCTCTGTCCACTATCTCGTGGATGAGATGATATCGCCGAAGTATGTGTTTGGACTTCGATGTGACCTCGGCTCCTTGGCTTGCGCAATGGCTCCACTATTATCACAATAGAGAGACATTGGACCCGCCGCACTGTCATCACACCAAGCTCGAAACGAATTTCTTGATCCAAACAGCCTCCTTTGCGGCTTACGAAGAAGCAATGTACTCGGCCTCCGTTGTAGAATCGGCAACGGTATCCGCTTGGAACTCTTCCAGTGATCGCGCCTCCGTTCGGGCGAACACGAACCCAGATTGCGATCTATAATCATCCTTGTCCGTTTGGAAGCTAGCATCGGTGTAACCACTTACAACGAGCTCTTCTTCACCTCCATAGACTAGGAACATATCCTTAGTTCTTTTCAAGTACTTAAGGATATTGGTTTACTGGCGATCCAGTGACATTCACTGGATCGGTAGTATCGCTCGTAGCACTCAAAGCGTACGAGACATGCGGGCGTGTACAAAGCATGGCATACATGATGGATCCAATTGCCGAAGCATATGGAACCATACCCATCTTATTCCGCTCATCATGTGTCCGAGGACACCGATTCTTGCTAAGATTAATGCCATGTGACATGGGCAAGAAACCTTTCTTGGAATCATGCATGTTGAACCTTTTCAACACCTTGTCGATGTATGTACTTTGCCTTAATCCAATTAGCCTCTTGGATCTATCTCTATAGATCCGAATGCCCAATATGTATGCTGCCTCCCTAGGTCTTTCATGGAAAAACTATTTTTCAATGAAGACTTGACGGATTCTAGCATAGGGATATCATTTCCAATCAACAATATGTCATCCACATATAAGATTAGAAATACAATTGCGCTCCCATCGACCTTTTTGTAAACACAGGCCTCTTCTTCATTTTTGATGAAACCAAACCCTTTGATTACTTCATCAAAACGAATATTCCAACTCCGAGATGCTTGCTTCAATCCATAAATGGATTTCGTAGCTTGCATATCTTTCAGTGATTCGGATCGACAAAACCCGAGGTTGTATCATGTATACATCCTCGCTTAGGTTTCCATTTAGGAAAACCGTTTTGACATCCATCTGCCATATCTCATAATCGAAATATGCAGCAATCGCTAGGATAATCCGAATAGATTTAAGCATTGCGACGGGCGAGAAGGTTTCATCATAATCAACTCCTTGAATCTGTTTAAAACCTTTAACCACCAATCGCGCCTTATAGATGTGAACCTTTCCATCCATATCGGCCTTTTCTTAAAAACCCATTTACACTCAATGGTTTTGACACCATCGGTGGATCAACCAAGTTCCAAACTTGATTGTCGTACATGGATTCTATTTCGGATTTCATGGCTCCAAGCCACTTGTTGGAATCGGGTCCCACCATCGCTTCCTCATAGGTCTTAGGTTCATCGTTGTCCAACAACAATATGTCACGTTGTTCCGCTTTGTGTACTGTCGGGCGCACGACGTGATCTTTCAGACCTCCGTGGGGCTGGTGTATCTACAACTGGTGGCGCAACACTTTGCTCCTCCTGTTGTGGTTCTGTGGTCGCTGAAACATTTTTTGGTGTTTCTTGAACTTCTTCAAGATGCACCCTGCTCCCACTAACCCTTCTTGAAAGAAACTCTTTCTCCAAGAAGACACCGTGTCGGGCGACAAACACTTTGCCTTGTTCCCGATTATAAAAGTAATATCCCTTAGTTTCCTTAGGATATCCCACAAAGAAGCACTTGTCAGATTTGGGTGTGAGCTTGTCAGACTGTAAACGTTTTACATAAGCTTCGCATCCCCAAATTTTGAGAAAAGACAAACTAGGGGGTTGCCCTGTCCATATCTCATATGGTGTCTTTTCAACTGACTTAGATGGAACTCTATTTAGTGTGAGCGCAGCTGTTTCAAGAGCATATCCCCAGAAGGATAACGGAAGATCACTTTGGCTCATCATCGACCGCACCATGTCCAACAAGGTGCGATTTCTCCGTTCGGACACTCCGTTCCATTGTGGAGTTCCTGGCGGAGTCAACGTGGAACAATTCCACAATCTTTCGATGATTACCAAACTCTTGGCTCAAGTATTCTCCTCCACGATCCGATCGTAGAAACTTGATTGTTTTCCCTAAATGATTCGTACTTCATTCTGGAATTGTTTGAACTTTTCAAAGGATTCGGACTTATGCCTCATTAAGTAGATATAACCATATCTACTAAAGTCATCAGTAAAGGTAATGAAGTCGATAACCACCTCGGCCGTTGAGCTCATTGGTCCACATACATCGGTATGTACGAGTGCCAATAAGTCACTTGCTCTCTCACTATGTCCCGTGAAAGGTGCCTTTGTCATCTTACCAAGTAAACAAGACTCACATGTCTCAAATGATTCAAAATCAAAAGAGTGAAGCAATCCATCCTTATGGAGCTTCTCCATGCGTTTCTTATTTATATGGCCTAAGCGACAATGCCGGATAAACGTGGGGTTTATATCATTAGAGAGTTGCATTTCGTATTAACGTTATAGATGGGAGATGCTTCAAGATTCAAAACGCATAATCCATTCACCAATGGAGCATGAAAATAGAACATATCTCTCGAGATATATTGAACAACCATTGTTCATTGATCTAAAATCATATCCTTCCGCTTGCAAACATGAAGCGGAAATAACGTTTTGACATAGTGTTGGAACACAATAACAATTATTCAATTCCAAAACTAATCCCGAAGGTAGATGAAGTGGTATCGTGCCGACAAGCAACGTAGCAACGCTTGCTCCATTGCCGACGCGCAGTTCACCTCGCCCCTTCTCAATCCTCTACTTCTTCTCATTCCTGCAACGACTTGCAAATATGAGCTACGATCCGGTATCAAATACCCAAGAGTCGTAGGTGAAGTAGCAAGATTAATGTCTATAACATTAATACCTGAAGCGAAGTCGTACTTTGCTTCTTTTTGAGATCCTCAATGTACTTCTTCTTGTTCCTCTTCCAGTGGCTGTCTCCTTGCAATAGAAGCAAACGGCATCGATGCCGCCGACCCCTTCTTGCCCTTCTTTGCATTGGAGGCACTCGCGATCTCATCGGGAGTTAACTTCCTCTTGGTGCAAAGTTTCTTGACAGTGGTTTGCGCTTTGCCTTCGCATCATCATCACATGATGACCGTTTTTCTGGATACTCTCCTCACTGTCTTTAGCATCCCATGCAATTCAGCCAAGGTTCTATCCATATTGTTCATGTGATAGTTTAATATGAATGGCTCGAAGCTCGGAGGGAGCGGCGGAGAATCACATCGTAGCCAACTCTTGGCTAAGGGGAAAACCTAGTTTTTCCGGACTCTCGATATAGCCAATCATCTTTATCACATGCGGACGACGGATTCCCCTCAACAAGCCTACACGCAAACAAGGACTTTGAGGTGTTGAACCTCTCGGCCCGAGCTTGGTTCTCAAACATGCCACGCAGTCCCCGAATAATAGTGTGAGCATCGTGCTCTCATATTGCTTCGAAGCTCGGGGACATTGTAGCTAGCATGAGACAGCTTATATCTAGGGCATCATTAGTGTGCTTCTCGTAAGCCCTCCGTGCGGTTGCGAGTGGCGTTATTAGGCAAATCCTCGGGATAGGGTACTTCAAGAACGTACTCCTTACGCTCTTGCTTGAGAACAATTCTCAAGTTGCGATACCAATCCATAAAGTTTGTTCCATTTAATTTTTCCTTTTCGAGAATAGATCACAAGTTAAAGGTGGGTGTAGTATTAGCCGCCATTTATTCTACAAAGAAAAAGCAAAGTTTAGCACAATGTTTATGCTATGTCTTTTGTTAAACAATTTAACATAAGACTCCCATTACGTATTTTCCACCTTCCCTCTAGGTTACGTATTGGGTCAAGATCCACATGTTAATTAATTTTCTAGTGAGCTTTGGCATCACCGCTAGAAAATTAGTAACATCGGTAAGCAACACCTTGCTAATCACATCTTTATGTGACTCTTGTTGTTGGTGTGGCATCTCCATGCCCGCCCCAACCTATGCCCCAAGGCCCAAAACTGTTTTGATAGCCTTGTTAAGTAAACCAAATGCTCCCGCATGTATATGTCCGACATATACCCCTCGTGTTATGATAGAGAATGGCACTATGCTTTGGCGAGACCCACCATTGACGAGCATAACGGTGACGGGTGCAACATTTGGAAGGGCATCATTACTACTTAATTTTGCGAGGGATGCTATCCTATCAAACAAACATATCACATATGAAAGCAAGTAGAATAACATGAAATAGTATGGCCCCCTTCACATGGTGATCTCTATCTCCATGCCGGTGTAGAGGATCTCCATCTTCATCACCGTTCTTCCGAGTGCCGAATGCTTGATATCTTCAAACTAAGCTACTACTATAGAAGCTCTAATTGAAGATTACATCGACTCGCAGGTCGTGAAAGAATATTACAAGCATTGCACGTATGAAAGAATATTACGGGGATTGCACATATGAAAGAATATTACATGCATCACATGCATCTCATACATCTCATACATACAATAGGGCCATACCATCTCAAAGCATTCTCTGCAAAAACAAGTTAGGCGTAGAAACGTTTTCTACTTATCGCAGAGCTACGGCATCGAGACGACCTATAAGGGGTATGCACAAGGCGGGGTTCGAGGGGAAGCCGGCCCTCGCGGGCTTCCGGGCAGCGCCGAACACCACACGTCCCCATTATAGATCCAATCTATGAAATCGCTTACGGAAACCATGTCGGCATAATCATATTATGCCGTCCCGATACACTATCAAGGGAGATGGTTTGTGTATGCGCGAGGGCTAACAAGATCGGACTACGAGATAGCTTCGGCATAATCACATTATACCGTTCCGATACAATATCAAGGAACGCTATCTCGAAGCCGACTCAAACCGAGTTCTATGGATATTGCTTCGACGTAATCACATTACGCCGTTCTGATACACTATCAAGGAACGCAATTACCATTAACTCTCCTCAACAGATCCCGTAAAACCGATTGATCTAATCAACCCGTGCACAAAACTTGTTCCAGATCCAATCTAAAAACCGAACTAAGCAAGATTAGCTCGATACCACCGAAGGGTTACGCGGAGGCTACGCTAGCCGAAAACAAAAACTTTTACCGCGCAAACCAGGAACACTTGCAAGTAAGGGCCGATAGATCGTTACCGATTGGAGTATGCAGCGGAAACAGCCAATCAGGGCTATCCGATCTGGAACTGTGCTGGCCGATGACAGCCGATTCCGGGACACCGATTCACCAATCGCCGATTCGCGATGCCACCCGATCCGAGTCGTCCGACGTGTTCTCGCGCCTCGCTCGATGCGCTCGACCGCAGCCGATTCCTCCACGCCGATCAACGGCGCGCAACGTAGCGGCGCCTCTACGGTATCCACACGTCCGGGGACGAACGCCGAACACCCGTGTGCTAGCACGCGATAAAAGGCTAGGGTTTGGCTCGAAAGTGGGGAGGGTTTCCGTGGAGATTGATCTCGGCGACTTTTGTTGCACGCGATGCAATTGACGTGCCGAAGCTCTCCACCCCTCCCTCCTTTATATAGAGTTGGCCGACGGGACTAGTGGCCGATCAGGACTCTATTTTGAATCGGATCCTATCCGAATCTCACGAGTTGGCTGCCCATACGTCGTAAGCCCATAGGACTCTATCCGATCGGATCCCTATCCGATCGAGCCGTATCCGAGTCCAACTCGAATACCGTTCTTATCCCCTTAAGCGTGCGACCCGTAGGTTCAGGTATACTTGGTTTCGGCTATAGTCTAACTTGGCCGATCGTCGGCTCGAGTCCAACTCCACGACCGTCAACGGCGCCTAGCAAGCACATATTGACACCATAGTGTACAAGAATAATATCGGCTCGAACCTGTAATGTGTACACAAATCCCTTTGCCTCACGATACCGTTAAGCTATAGGCAAGATGTGTGCCATCCCTTCAATAGCTTAACCATTCACTCGAGCCGTATTGGATTATCCGTCCGTTGATTGACTCCTCAATCAACTTAGCATGGCCATGCATTTCCATAATCCATTACCTCGAGGGGCCCAGATATCTCTCCAAAGGAGGGGCAAATTCCATCTTGATCACTCACATCCCACTCCATGTTTCATAGCAAACCCAAAAACTACCTTTATAACTACCCGATTACGGAATAGCGTTTGGTAGTCCCAAAGTAGGCTACTACACATGTTGGAATCCATGGTGATCTCGGTCTAAGGACTTTGTACCAACACTACCCGAGACCAACTAATGGCACATTAATTCTGTAGTGTCTCATGGTGGGTCTATCCAACAATGTGTTCTCCAACACATATGTCCATGTTTATTGATTTGGTATCTCCATACCCATGATCTATGAGACATGATCATCAATCAATAAACATGCCGATCTTAGAATCATATTTGTTCCAACAATATGACATATGATCAGGGATCGTTTAGAAATAGATTCATACATATCGAGTCTCATAAATAAGTCACGTACTTATTGATCAATACAAGATGTCTATTTCATGGAATTGAATAACACTTTATTCATAAATACATAAACATTGACGTGATATCCAACATCTCCATGTTGCCTCTAGGGCATATCACTAACAATACATCAGTATGTACGAGTGCCAACAAGTCACTTGCTCTCTCACCGTGTCCTGTGAAAGGTGCCTTTGTCATTTTACCAAGTAAACAAGACTCACATGTCTCAAATGATTCAAAAACAAAAGAGTGAAGCAATCCATCCTTATGGAGCTTCAAAACGTATAATCCAATCACCAATGGAGCATGAAAATAGAACATATCTCTGAGATATATTGAACAACCATTGTCCATTGATCTAAAATCATATCCTTCCGCTTGCAAACATGAAGCGGAAATAACGTTTTGACATAGTGTTGGAACACAATAATAATTATTTAATTCCAAAACTAATCCTAAAGGTAGATGAAGTGGTACTGTGCCGACAGCAACTGTAGCAACGCTTGCTCCATTGCCGACGCGCAGGTTCACCTCGCCCCTTCTCAAGCCTCTACTTCTTCTCATTCCCTGAAGCATAAGTCGTACTTTGCTTCCTTTTGAGATCCTCCATGTACTTCTTGCAGTTCCTTTTCCAGTGGCCTGTCTCCTTGCAGTAGAAGCAAACAACATCTGATGCTGCCATTATTCTACAACAGAATAAGCAAAGTTTAGCACAATGTTTATGCTATGTCTATTGTTAAACAATTTAACATTAGACTCCCATTACGTATTTTACACCTTCCCTCTAGGTTACGTATTGGGTCAAGATCCACATGTTAGTTAATTTCTAGTGAGCTTTGACATCACTGCTAGAAAATTAATAACATCGGTAAGCAACACCTTGCTAATCACATCTCTATGTGACTCTTGTTGTTGGTGTGGCATCTCCATGCCCCGGCCCCAACCTATGCCCCAAGGCCCAAAACTGTTTTGATAGCCTTGTTAAGTAAACCAAATGCTCCTGCATGTATATGTCTGACATATACCCCCTCGTGTTATGATAGAGAATGGCACTATGCTTTGGCAGACCCACCATTGACGAGCATAACGGTGACGGGTGCAACATTTGGAAGGGCATCATTACTACTTAATTTTGCGAGGGATGCTATCCTATCAAACAAACATATCACATATGAAAGCAAGTAGAATAACATGAAATAGTATGGCCCCCTTCACATGGTGATCTCCATCTCCATGCCGGTGTAGAGGATCTCCATCTTCATCACCGTTCTTTCAAGTGCCGAATGCTTGATTTCTTCAAACTAAGCTACTACTATAGAAGCTCTAATTGAAGATTACATCGACTAACATGTCGTGAAAGAATATTACAAGCATTGCACGTATGACAGAATATTACATGGATTGCACATATGAAAGAATATTACATGCATCACATGCATCTCATACATACAATAGGGCCATACCATCTCAAAGCATTCTCTGCAAAAACAAGTTAGGCGTAGAACGTTTTCTACCTATCGCAGAGAAATGGCATCGAAATGACCTATAAGGAGGTAGGCACACGGCGGTCCCCATTATAGGTCCAATCTATGAAATCGCTTACGGAAACCATGTCGGCATAATAATTATGCCGTCCTGATACACTATCAAGGGAGATGGTTTGCGTAGGCGCGAGGCAGCAAACAAGATCGGACTACGAGATAGCTTCGGTGTAATCACATTATACCGTTCCGATACACTATCAAGGAACGCTATCTCGAACCCGACTCAAACTGAGTTCTATGGATATTGCTTCCACGTAATCACATTACGCCGTTCCGATACACTATCAAGGAACACAATTACCATTAACTCTCCTCTACAGGTCTTGTAAAACCGATTGATCTAATCAATCCGTGTGCAAAACTTGTTCCAGATCCAATCTAAAACCCGAACTAAGCAAGATTTGCTCTGATACCACTGAAGGGTTACGCGGATGCTACGCTAGCCAAAAACAAAACTTTTTACCGCCCAAACCAGGAACATTTGCAAGTAAGGGCCGATAGATCGTTACAGATTGGAGTATGCAGCGGAAATAGCCAATCAGGACTATCCGATCTGGAACTGTGTTGGCCGATGACAGCCGATTCCCGCAAGCCGACAGCCGATTCCTAGGGACAACCGATTCACCAATCAGCTGATTCGTGGATGTCGCAGCCGATCCGAATCGTCAATCTGCCATAGTCGCCTCGCTCCGATTGCAACCGATTCGTAGCCGATCAACAGCGCGCAACGTAGCAGCGCCTCTACTAGTATCCACACGTCCGGGGACAGAACGTCGAACACCCGTGTGCTAGCACGCGATGCAAGGCTAGGGTTTGGCTCGAAAGTGGGGAGGGTTTCCGTGGAGATTGATCTCGGCGACTTGTTGCGCCAAATCAGATTGATTTCGGCGCAATTTGATTCAACTGATGTACAGCATCTCTCCACCCCTCGCCCCTTTATATAGAGTTGGCCTACTAGAACTAGTGGCCGATGATGACTCTATTTTGAATCAGATCTCATCCGAATCTCATAGAGTTGGCCGCCCATATGTCGTAAGACCATAGGACTCTATCCGATCGGATCCTATCCGATCGAGCCATATCCGAGTCCAACTCGAATGCTTGTTCTTATTCCCTTAAGCGTGCGACCCTGTAGGTTCAGGTATACATGGTTTCGGCTATAGTCTAACTTAGCCGATCGTCGGCTCGAGTCCAACTCAGCCGACCTGTCAATAGCGGCGCCTAGCAGCACATATTGACACCATAGTATACAAGAATGTAATATCGGCTCTTAACCTGTAATGTGTACACAAATCCCTTTGCCTCACGATACCAATTAAGCTATAGGCAAGATGTGTGCCATCCCTTCAATAGCTTAACCATTCACTCGAACCGTATTGGATTATCTGTCTGTTGATTGACTCCTCAATCAACTTAGCATGGCCATGCATTTCCATAATCCATTACCTCGAGGGGCCCAGAGATATCTCTCCAAAGGAGGGGCAAATTCCATCTTGATGACTCACATCCCACTCCATGTTTCATAGCAAGCCCAAAAACTACCTTTATAAGTACCCAGTTACGGAATAGCGTTTGGTAGTCCCAAAGTAGGCTACTACACATGTTGGAATCCATGGTGATCTCAGGTCTAAGGACTTTGTACCAACACTACCTGAGACTAACTAATGGCACATTAATTCCTGTAGTGTCTTATGGTGGGTCTATCCAACAATGTGTTCTCTAACACATGTGTCCATGTTTATTGATTTGGTATCTCCATACCCATGATCTATGAGACATGATCATCAATCAATAAACATGCCGATCTTAGAGTCATTTTTGTTCCAACAATATGACATATGATCAGGGATCATTTAGAAATAGATTCATACATATAGAGTCTCATAAATAAGTCACGTACTTATTGATCAATACAAGATATCTATTTCATGAAACTGAATAACACTTTATTCATAAATACATAAACATTGACCATGATATCCAACATCTCCATGTTGCCTCTAGGGCATATCACTAACACGATATTTCTTTCTGAAGGCAATTTTCCACCATAGAGGACTCTGGCCACCGACAAACTGCATCCTGTTACAGGCGTAGCCCCAGAACAGCCGATGGCATTGGCATCGGCTCCTAGAAAGCCGACTATTTCATCATCAGCACAGAAGCAATCAAAATTTAATCGTTATCTCTTGGTCAAACAGCAACCTCAACACATTGCATACAATATCCCTCAGGTTTCCCAGGACCAAGTTGCGGCTATGCTCAGGACGAACCAATCGGTTGTTGAGCCAATTCAACAGGTGCCGATAGAGCAGCAGACACCGATCCTACAATAGCGCTAGCCGATCGGCTCTCAGTTCATTCATGATCAGCCTGCCCATGGAGTGCATCAATCGCCTCAACATCACATGGGGGGTGATTTCCCATATCAACCTCATTCACCTCAGGTGCAGTATCGACAGGGGATACCACCTGAACCCCAATACCTATCTCAAGTCAATTAGTTTGAGCCGATACAGCAACAAGGAGCATCTCAGTAGAAGCCATGGGCTGATATGATTGCCGATGTAATGAGGGAGCAATTTGGCCTCAAGCCTACGGATACTAGCAATATGTATCGATATCCGTATCCAGAGTATTTTGAGAGGGTGCCATTGCCGAGCCGATACAAGGTGGCAGATTTTTTGAAATTCTTAGGGCAGGACAATGTGTCGACTTACGAGCATGTCAGCCAATTCCTGGCCTACTGCGGGGAAGCTTCGGCTACTGATGCCCTGAGGGTTAGATTATTCCCTCTGTCTTTGTCTGGATCGACCTTCATATGGTTTTTTTCCTTGCCATACAATTCGGTTCAGAGTTGGGCCGATCTGGAGAAACAGTTTCATAGGTACTTTACAGTGGAATCCACGAAATGAAACTGTTCGATCTCACCGCTATCAGGCAGAAGCACAATGAATCTGTTTAAGACTACATTCAAAGGTGAGGAACAGATGCTACAGCCTGATTCTGTTAGATTCTCAGCTAGCCGACCTTACTTTCCAAGGCTTGTTGACACCAATCAGGGAAAAATTTTTGGCTCAGGACTTCGAAAGCCTGGCTCACTTGGCTCAGAAGATAACAACACTTGAACAAAGATTTAGGAAGCCAAGAAAGCCTTTAAAACGGTTAGCCATGTTGCACATGCCTCTTCATCCGAAGAAGATGAGGAGGACTCCAAAGTGGCAGCAGTCGAATGGGCAAGAAACAAGAAGGTTATTACATGCCAATGGGTCAAAAATTCGGCCAAGGAGGAAAAATATGATTTTGATATTGTTGGTGTGAATCTTTTACACGCACTGGCGTAGGAGATCTGCTTAACTCCAGTGCAGGTCCGAAAATTGGTCGCCTCTGGTGATCGAGCGGGCGTGCAAGTTGGTTTGATCCTGCAACCAACAAGAAACAAAGAAATAGGCGTTTGGTTAGGGTTAGATCTTACTGGATCGGCTATGGGTATTAATAAATATACAATTGCTATCCCAAAGCACATTTAGATTAAGTGATTGGGATAGATCGGTAGTATACCGAGACAGTATAAATCACTTAGATCCAAATGTACATTAGGACCACAATTATATATATTCATGACCTAGCCGATGTCACAGATCTAATGTAAATCGGCTAGTACTCCGATTTGTTTTAAAAAGATGTTATTCTGGATTAAATGCGCTAAACTAAGATCAATCGGTTGTTAATATAACCTAACAGATTGATACCAAGCTTAACACATTTAAGTAGACTAAAGTCTTAATATAAAAGGCAGCTCTAATACATTTATCAGTAAGAACACATAAAAATGACTAGAACAGGTAAGACCGGCTGGAACCCCGGTTGTATTTCTAATAGCAGACATTGAACCAGATAAATCTATATAGTCTAAAGACGACTTAATAGGTCGATTAGATGCAACATTAAGTACCAAAAGAATTATGAGATCTATGTAGGCTCATGAGAACTCTTCGAGATGGTAGATACACCATATAACCTAAATTAACCTCTGGATCTAGCTCTGTCAATGGCTATCTTCAAAGAGATATTAGCCGATCGCGAGATAGATCTAGACATTGAACTAGATTATATGCCGCATATGATAAATTAAGCAGTTTGCAACATCAGAATCAGAGTATCATAATAATGGAAGCACTGGCCCCAATACCACAAGCCGCTTGTAACAAGAAATTACCTTTCCTGGAGATCGAAGTCGGTGTAGCCCAAGGTCAAAGCAAGAACTCAAGAAAAACGTAAAACAAAAAGGTTGGCGATGCGCCGAGATTGTATTGATGTGTGTTGATATATTTTACAAGGTCTCGGGTCATATTTATACCCGAATACACAATGAGTGCGTGACGGACATGATTCCTATTACAGATTAAAATCTATAAACAAACCGATATTATCATGAAAGGAAACTATACAAGATATCCTAACTTAAAAGATACAATTGCCGTTGCAGGACCTTATCCGTAGATGGCAATATCTTTAACACACTTTGGAAACTGAATCCAATACTTATCTCTTAAGCTTTCCTTCCAGGATTGGCTTCACCTCTATCTTCAACCAGAATCGGCTATCGGCTGTCCTGGTCCGATTCGGACTTAGCCGACTGGCTCCGTAGCCAATTCGGACTCAGCTGATGCAATCTCTGTTTCCGCAGATTGCGCGTTCCTCCAATCTCTGCTCCAAACTCGGGGATTTGGTTACCAAATTTGGTTGTTAACACATGCCCCTAGGTCCGCGATATGATAATGTTGCGGATTTGATGCAATTTTAAACTCAGCGCAACCCTAGGTCGAGTCTACCTTGGCCATCACAAAAAACTCTTTAAATAACACTCGTCTCGCACCGAGCAATTTCACGCCATCACTCTGTGCTCCATCCAAACCCTAGCCGAAAACCCCTTCAGTTTTCCTCGGCGATTTTCTCGAAGCCAAAAAGGCGCATCCACCGGCGATCCTCTCCGCGGCGACATCCTTCCCTGGCAATGGCGTCTTCCAGCACCCCTTCCGGCACACCCCCAGCAGAGTACCCCGAGGTAAGTCTCGTCGACTGCAACCCTTTTCCACCGCAACTTAGTCGTTTTCCTTTCGTAATTTTGCTCTTCTTTTATTTTAACTATAGCATTTCTCCCACCAAGTTGCAATCCCAAACCTTCTGCACCCCAATCAATTCCTGCTAGGGCTAATCGGCAATTTGGACCCTTCTGAGTTCATTAATGCCGAGACCAATCGGATCCCCTTCAGATTTTCTAGCCCCAACTTAGCATACTGGTCTGGGGCTTTCAAATCGTGTCCTTCAACTGATAAGACATGGCCAGCTTGGTACCTTAGGATGTCGGTTGGGAAACAAGTCCACTGGAATGAACTAGGAATATCACAATGCCTAGCCTTAACTATAGCCGACATGCCTAAGGATGAAACTCTCTTATCGGCTGCCAGTTATTTCTGGTCGGACACCCTCAATGCCTTTCTATTTAGGCAAGGACCGATGACGCCAACACTCCTGGACATCGCGATGATCACAGGACTTGATATCACCTCGGCAATCAGCCCCCACAACCTCACCACCAAATGCCACCATTCTTTCAAGACAAAAAGTATCGGAGGCTGGAATGGGTTTATAGCTATGAACATGAAAACCGGCCCAATCACTGACAGAGCACACAGCCTTCCTCCTCATGTGGCTGGAAAAGTTTATATTCTGCTGGTCGAGCTGTGGTCCGACGAGCAACTGGCAACGTGTAGCCGAAGCTTTGGTAGATAAAAAACAAATCCCCTTGGGAAAATATCTTCTTGGATACCTTTACCAAATGTTGAGCAATGCATCGACCAAGCTCGCTTCCAAACTGGCTATCAATACCGGAGGTCCCTGGTGGCTATTGCAATTATGGCTAAACCTCCATACTTATAAAGTCGCTCAAAGGCCAGACCTTTTTGAAGCCAATTTCCCGCTAGCCGAACCAAGGGTTGAGGATGATGAGGAAGTTACAACACGCCGATGCTTATCATTTGGAGAAGCGC
This sequence comes from Oryza australiensis, assembly GCA_019925245.2. Taxonomy (NCBI): domain Eukaryota; kingdom Viridiplantae; phylum Streptophyta; class Magnoliopsida; order Poales; family Poaceae; genus Oryza; species Oryza australiensis. Next base: position 117,918 of record JAIFGZ020000764.1, read on the forward strand.
TTCTTCTTACTCGGATCCAAGCTCTCGGTGATCATTTCGAGAACTGGTTCAACAACTTCTATAATGGATTCCCAGCCACTTCAAAATTTTGGTTTGCCTATGAGAACTTTGAGCGCTTCGAGCTCCCCGATGACTTCAGACTGGATGAGATTAACTCTGAAAAATTCGAGAAGTCGAGAGAAATCTTTACATCAGCTATATCCCCTTGCATCCTTCCAGTCGGCATCCACCAAGGGAGGAATGTACAGAAATCATATGAATTCTACCACCCTACAAGTGCTGCCAGGCAACTGGGTATGGGTCAACTGCCAATCAGTCTGTTCTTCTCAAAAAAATCCAAGCCAGGGGAAAAATCATCTCAGATCTCATGATGCATCAGCTGCTGGACATTGAAGGTCCTCTCCTCGGTAACATAGACAACATTGACTTGGCAGTAATGAGGACAATTGCCTTCAACCGATGATGGAATGAATGGAAGCAACACTTGTTTCACCAATTGGCCTCAATGTACCTAACCATCGTCGACTCGGACCTGATCCCATCAGTAAGTATCTTCTTCCCCAACTTTCACTTCATCGGCTAACATTCAAATGCCTTATAAAATGTTTCCTTGCTCTTGCAGACGACTGACTCCTCCCCTCCTCATGTGAGCAACACTGGGATCACGCTTGATTATGCCTCTGGACTGCTGCCGAGCAGTGGTGGACTGGCGCCCTCTACAATCGGCCTCCACGTGTCGAAAGTGTCAACACTGCTGCATGGCCAAACGCGCGAGCCACTTTGCCGACAAAAAAGGAGCAAGCCATTGGCTGCGGCTGTTGAGAAGAAAAAGGTTGCAAAGAAGCAGAAGAAGAACCCAGCCAACGACTTGCCTCCCATCGACCCGAACGTAGATGCAGTCCTCGAGGAAGAAGTCAGGGATGAGGAAATGGACCAAGCTGTCGATGCTGCTGTAGCCAAGACAAGTTCTTCAAATCAATATGCTCGGACCCCATCGGCTGACGACCAGCCTGTTAAAAAACTCTGAGTCCCCCAAAGCGCACTCCCCGTCCTGCACCGGTAAACCCCTTTCATTGCTTAGCTTGTCAATATCTTTACGTCCATCTCTTATCAAGCTTTTGTGTCTGCAGACAAAGAAACTAGCTTCCAGGAAAAGGCAGCTCCTCCTTCACTGGTGAGTTTATCAATTTCAACTTTTTGGTTAGCCGATTCCTGAACTTGTCTCTTTTCAGCCATCTCGCACCCCGACTTCCGCTTCCATTGTATCGAGTGAACGTATGCAATCGGCTCCTGGTGGAGGCGACGCTGAAGATGAGGCAACTTCGGCCCCAGCTATCCGAGTAAGTTTCCTCTAGTTCTATAAATTGGTTCACCGATTTCCTATTGACTCCCTAATTCCTTTTCGCTCAGCAGACTATAGCCGATCTTCTTCCCTTTGACCTCATGGAATTCATGGACGAAGACCAAGAAACCAACAAAGCCCTGGTCCCACTGGATGAGGATTTGAGGACCACTCTGTCGGATATAGCCCAGCGGCTAGAGAGTTCCCTCGACCCCCTGGTTGCCGATTGTGGATCGATCAGAAACAGATTTGAAGAAATCCAAGATCGGCTCCCACATCAGCTAGCCAATACCGTTGCACCGGCTACGTTCCTCGAGGCCCATCGGCATAAGTTCAAAAGGGCCAAACAGAAATTAGCCGATCGTCGGGAGAACAAAGTGCTGGAGGCCACTATTGAGACCAATCGACGGGCGATCATTGCCGAGAAAGCAAAGCTTCGACATGAAGTCCAAACCAAACGCTACACTGGATCGGCTGCGCAAACGTCGGGAAGAAGTGGCGACCGAACTTGTGTCGGAGGAACAACGCCTAGCTGGCCTCCCCAAGGCGATTGGAGACCAGAGGGTGAAAATCAAAGCTTCGGTGGCGAATTTGTCTGACCTGACAAAGGCCTTGAAGCCCACTGCTGGGACTGATGCAGCCGACGCCAAGGCAATTAAGGACATAGACCATATCCGCCGTGCTATATCGGTCATTAATGAATTTTTGTCTTACCGAGCCGATTGTAAATCTTGATCTTTTAATTTTAAAATCACATGAACATTTTATAGGCTTTTGTAATCGGCTGACTGTTCTTAAACACTTGTATTTTGCTCTGTATGTATAACTCTGTAATCAGCTTGTTGTGCCCCTAGCGTTACTCATATGCCTTCTGCCGATTCACTTGTGTCCATGTCCTGAACTACTTGAAAAATTTCGAAAATTTTGTTCGCCGATTTTGATTTCTGACTTTGTATTATATATGCCCACTAATTTCTCAATGATGTCATCGGCATTGATAAAATTATAAGAGGAAGTTTTACATCGCCTGTTGGTTAAATGTAGCCGATTAGAGAAACTTAGGAGGTAAAAACTTAGAGCAAAGATGTCCTAAAGGCAATGTGCATTACACATCGGCTAGCATAGACGTAGTCGAATCATGAATTGATCCAAACACTTGGGTAATATTTCTTCAAGTATTTGCTATTAAGAGCCCTTCCAAATACCTCTCCGTCTAGTCCTTTTAGCATGGAGGCTCCCTTAGAGACGTACTTGTGGATCTTGAAAGACCCTTCCCAATTAGGTGACCACTTGCCGAATTTGCTATCTCTCGAGCCAATTGGCAGTATCAGTTTCTGTCACGCCCAGAAATTCAGACCCGAATTTCCGAAGCTATATGTGTATTAAAATCCCTATCCAGGACCAGCCAGGGTACACATACGACAATTGTTGATATTACAATTCCACGTCTTAGAAACATTACAAAAAGATTACAAAAGAGCAGCGAAAAAAGGAAAAAGGGACGTAAGCCTAAGCTTGACGCTGGCCATGTGGCTTCACCTACTCCACAGGCATCTTCCAGAGTGCAGGACAAAGCCTACTCAACTTCGTCTTCTTCTTCAGCTTCTTGCTCAGGTTCTGGTGATGAGGCAAGGATGAGTACTTCCATGTACTCAGCAAGTCACACCGGAAGGGGGAGAGAATGAATGTAGGGAAGACAAAGGTTTGGCTAAGATTTGCTTTTGCACAAACAGCGAGGGTTTTCCAAACAATACGGATTTTGAACACAGTCAAAACACTAGTAATTTAAGTAATTAAGGCATTTTGAATCCAACACTGTCCAACGTTATCCCCACGTTGTGACAGGCCCAGCCCATCCACCTATACTAGTCATGTTCCAATAATCAGGGTTTTTAAAGTGTGAGACTAATCACGATGAGCTCGGTTGATCACCCTATTACCGCGGGCACAGCTATTCGAATAGTTTTACTCTGATAAGAGGGGTGCAACTGTACCCACAAGACACAGCCCCACAACACGGTTACTCGTGTGTCAGAATACCACCATGGTACCCCGGAAAGGAAACTGTGATACGACCTTTCGTATAACCCCCCCACTAACCAAGCGAACCCCACCAAGGTTTCGCCCCCACTCCCAGACCCTAGGATGTGGGCAGCCCCCCGAGTGCCTCGGTGAATCCGGCAGCCCAGCAACCCTTATACCGGGACCGACTGAAACTCCATCCCGCTCACCCTTGCCGATGGGTTCGTCACCTAGGAGAGGCTACACTACAGGACCCACCTTACCCATTTTGGCTTGTGGTTTGCACGGTCATTCTCCCGAGGGGTTTGGAGTGTCAAACCTGAGGCATAAACTAAATATATGGTGTACTATTTCCCCTCAAATGACATTATAAAATACATGCAATTTAATAGAGTAAAACATGTGTTTTAGCAAAATGGGAGCAATATGATCAATAATATAGCATGACTTGCCTTGCTCTTCGACTTGGGGGACTTCAGCAATGACTTCAAAGTAAACCGGAACGGCGAAACTACCGGGGTCTACACGGCAAACAAGCAATTCAACAAAACAGGCTAAAAAGCTACTGAAACAGGGAATAAAACTATTTTTAATGGATTCCTGGAATTTTTATGAATTTAATGAAATTTGAATGGGCTAAAACGGTGGTCGGATTTGAAAAATATATGATTTTTAGAAGTTTTTTGGGTTTTTACTAAAACAAAAAAATCCTTAATTGATTTATTGCGCAATAAAGCCCGGGAGGCATCGGCTAGGGCCGATGTCGCAACTCGAGGGCCGACGTCGCCGGTCCACGGAGCGCTGGTCCACGGGCCGGATGGACGGTGCACCACGTGGCACACACGTGGCGCCGAGGTGGCGACTACGTGCCGTTCCACGCGCGCGGCGAGCGGAACGGACGGTGCCGATCGCCCAAAGCCGATCGGACGGCCGAGGGAAGGGCGCAGGCGCGATCGGCCGGCGACGACGGCCGGTGGCCGAAGGCCGGCCGGGGCCATTCGGGTGGTGGCGCGGGCGGCGGAGTGCCACGGCTCACGCGCGGGCGGAGCCGCGCGCACCCGCACACGGCGACGCGGGTTCGGACCGAGGGGAAAAGAGGGAGCTCACCGCGGGTACTATCGGAGTTGGAGAAGACAACGACGACGGCGGGATTGGCGGCGAACGGGTGCGGGAGGGGTGGCCGAGGTGGCGCGGGCACCGACAACGAGGAAGGAGGCGTCGGCGGGGCTCGGGGTGGCTCGGGGTGACGGGGAATCATTGCCGAAAACCGGGGATGGGCTCGGGAGCTTGTGCGCACGGTGCTGGAGCGAGAGAGAGGGGAGCTCGGGTGAGCGTAATTGCTCGCCGGAGGGAAATTTGGGGAAGTAATGGCCGGCGATTAACTCCGGCCATTAGGGCGTGCGTAAGTGGCGGCCGGGGGGTTTTAAGGTCGGCGGGAGGTGCGGGGAGTTAAGGCGGTGGGATCCCGGGGCGCGGGGGAGGCGGGCGCGCGAGATCCGAGCGGAGAGGGGTGGCGGAAATGGCGTCAGGGCGGCTGAAGGTAGGGGACAACGGCCTGACAGGTGGGCCCCACCTGTTGGCGTCCCGGGGTAAAGAGGGAGGCAAAACGGACTTATTTTTGGGCGCAAGAGTTAAATGGGCCGTGGCCTTCGACCGGCCACGAGGGAGAGGGAGAGAGAGCGCGGGCGGGAACGGTTGGGCCGTCGGCCGGCGCGCGTGGGGAGGGGGATGGGCCATCTGGTCGGGACGGCGGCCCACGACCGATTTGGGCGGGAAAAGGACGAAAGGATAGAGAAAAGGGAATTTCCTAGGATCTATTAATTCTGATTTTGATTTTAATTGGTTAAAAATATTTCTAGTGCTCGAAAATTCCACTAAAAATCCGTTAATGTATTTTGAGATGTAGAATTTAAGAAAAATCATACCATGCCATTTCCATTTAGAATTTGGCTTTTAAAATTATTTGTTCTCTCCAGCTAATTCTAATGTTTTTCTTTTATGATTTTCTTTTGGATTTTTAGAAAGGGAAAAACACCTCAGGGTGTTACAAACCTACCCCCTTAAACAGAATCTCGACCTCGAGATTCGGAGGTACTGGCGAACAGATACGGATGAGCGGCCTTTAGCTCATCTTCCCTTTCCCAGGTTGCTTCTTCTTCGGAGTGATGAGTCCATTGAACTCGGCAGAACCTGATAACCTTGTTCCGGGTTCTCCGCTCACAGGTTTCGAGGATACGTGCTGGTTTGTCCACACAAGTCAGATCTTCCTGGATTTTGATCTGATCTGGACTGGTCTGTTCTTTCGGTACTCTCAGACACTTCTTGAGCTGGGAGATGTGGAAAACGTCATGGATTCCCGCCATGGTGGGTGGCAATTCGGGTTGGTATGCTACTTCACCTCGTCGCTCTTGAATCCAATATGGTCCCACATAGCGTGGTGCCAACATGCCCTTGGTTTGAAATCGGTGTACTCCCTGAAGTGTGGTGACACAGAGATATACATAGTCTCCGACTTCGAAAGCTAGCTCTCTGCGGCAGTTGTCTGCATAACTCTTCTGACGAGACTGTGCATATCTCTTCTTATGATTCTAACTTTCTCTTCGGCATCACTTAACACTTCAGTCCCAAACAACTGACATTCGCCGGTCTGATCCCAAAAAAGCGGGGTACGACACTTTCGTCCATAAAGCGCTTCGAAAGGTGCCATCTGTAAACTGGCTTGATAATTGTTGTTATAGAACTCTGCATAGGGCAAACTCTTATCCCAAGCTCCTCCGAAATCCAGAGCACAAGCTCGCAGCATATCTTCCAAAACCTGGTTTACATGTTCCGTCTGACCATCGGTTTGTGGGTGATAGGCTGTGCTAAAATTCAACCGGGTGCCTAGTTCCTCTTGTAGCTTCTGCCAAAACTTGGAGGTGAACTGACTACCACGATCAGACACTATCTTCTTGGGTACCCCATGAAGACACACAATCCTTGCAAGGTACAATTCCGCTAACCTTCTACTTTAGTGAGCCACTTTAGTGAGGCGGTCAATGATAACCCAGATATAATCGTGTCCTGACGATGTCCGAGGTAAACCGATGATGAAATCCATCCTGATTTCCTCCCACTTCCATTCCGGGATTTGGTGTGGCTGTAGTAATCCAGCAGACCTCTGGTGTTCTGCCTTCACTCGCTGGCATACATCGCATAGTGCCACAAACTCTGCTATTTCTCTTTTCATGCTAACCCACCAAAATTTCTCCTTAAGGTCCTGGTACATCTTGGTACTTCCCGGGTGGATAGAATACTGACTCTAATGAGCTTCAGTAAGGATTAACTCCTTCAATTCCTTATCCTCTGGCACACATATCCTGTTGCCCATCCATATGGTTCCATGCTCATCTTCCGTGAAGTCACGAGCTTTTCCAACCCTCATGTTCTTCTTAAGCTCAGTTATGTCAGGATCCGAGGCTTGAGCTATGCGAATTTGGTCTAAGAGTGTAGGTTGGGATTCAAGAGCGACCACAAATCCAGGTTCGACAATTCCTAGGTTTAGACGCTCTAGGTCCCGTTGTAACTGTTCACATTTCCCTTCTATGTGAATAGAGTTGCAGTAACTCTTTCGGCTCAAAGCATGACCTTCCACGTTAGCTTTGCCAGGGTGATAGTGTATACTTAGATCATAATCCTTGATCAACTCCAACCACCTTCACTGACGGAGGTTCAAATCCGGTTGGGTGAAAATGTATTTCATGCTCTTATGATTCGTATATATTTCACATCGATTACCGACGAGGTAATGTCGCCATATTTTCAAAGCATGGAAGACTGCTGTGTCACATCCTGAGTTTTTCCCTAATTCATTCTAAATAATTTTACCCGGAAATAATCGGAATTTCTGAAATTAACCTGGAGTCAACCTATAATTTTAAAATACAATTAATAAATGGAAATGACATGATAGGATTTTTCTTGAATTCCTCATGTCAAAATACGCTAACAGGATTTTTACTGGAATTTTTAGAGCATTCTAAGTATTTTTAAACAATTAAATAAGAAAACAAGAATTTAATTAAGTCCCTTTTTCCTTTTTTTTTTTTTCTTCTTTTTCTTCTTTTTCTTTTTTCCGTACGCCGTACGGCCTCCTTTCCCGCCGGCGCCCTAACGGCCGACGGCCCAGCCTCCGCGCGCGCGCTCCTTCCCGGACGTGGGCCGAAGCCCACGGTCCCGCCGCGCCGCGCAAGTCCGGCTTCGCTCCCCGCGCCGCGGCCACCGACAGTGGGCCCCACGTCGGAGCCGCTCCCCGCGCCCGGCCGCCCAACCGCCGCCGCCGCCATAGCCGCGCCGCCCGCTGCTTACCGGCCGTTTCGCGCGCCTCGCGCCGCGTGGGCCCCACGCCGGCTCCGCCCGTGCCGCCGCACCCGTGCCCGCACTTTCCGCGCGCCGCACGCGCCGCCGCCCGAAACGGCCGCCGTATCTCTCTCTCTCTCTCCGAGTCCGAGAACTCCGGCGACCTTATCCCCGTCGCTTTCGTGCCCGTTTCGGCCTCCTCTCTCCCCTATAAAACCCCCAGCTCCGCCTCGTTTCCCTTTGATCGCCGTGTTTTCTAGCCCGTGTCGCCGCCGTTCTCCGTCGATTCATCCGCCGGTGAGCTCGCCGCCGTCCTCGGGTTCTTTGTTTTGTTTTTCGTTTGCGTCCTTTTTCCTTTCGCGCGCACGCCGCCGCTCGTCGGTTGTCGCCGCCGGTCCGCCGCCGTTCGTCGGGTCGCGCCGCCGCCCGCCGCCGCCGTTGCTGGTCGCCGCCGGCGCCGCCGCCGCCGCGTCCAAACCCTAACCCTAACCCTAACCCTAGCGCCGCCCCCGTGCCGTCCGATCTTGCGGATCGGATGGATCTCGCGCCGTCCGATCGCGATGGGTTTGCGCCGTCCGATCGCCGCAATCCGGCCGCCGCATCGCGCCGCGTCGCCGCCGATCCGCCGCTCGGATTGCGCCACGTGGCAGCAATCCGGCCGCCGCGCCTCGCCGCCCGCGCGCTGCGCAGCCGTGCGCCGACGCCAGCCCTAGGGCTGACGCAGCCCCGTGCCGCGCAAGGGTGACGTCGCAGGGACTTAATTGCGCAATAAATCATTTAATCTTTCTCGTTTAGTTTAAAAATCGCAATTAAACTTCTAAAATTCATATCTTTTGAATCCGAGCTCCGTTTTAGCCCATTTAAATTTCATTAAATCCAGAAAAATGTCAAGAATCCATTAAAAATACTTTTCAGTGCTGTTTCAGTAGACTTTTTAGGGTGTTTGTTGAGTGCTTTGTTTGTCGTGTAGATCCCGAGTTTTCCGCGAGCCCGTTCTCTTCGAAGTAGTCGCCGAGGTTCCTCGCCCCGAGCAAGGCAAGTCATACCTTACATTGACCATATTGTACCTATTTTATGTAAATACCTCTTTTCATTCAAATACCGCATATGTTTTAGAATGTCATTTTATGGGATGATTATATCTACCGTACTCAACCATAGGATTGTTTACCTTATACCATTGATAACTTGGGGTCCAATGTGACTAGATGATAGTTTAAGGTTGCTTAGTCATGCTTAGCGCAACTAGCTCACTTAAGGGAGTCACACTAATCAAGTTTATTTCTAAAGTGGATCTTCCGATGATATTAAGATATGACTTTGGTTTTAATAATATTGAATTATGAAAAGGTGGGTCGTGAGCACATGGTTGGTCTTTGGTTAGCGTGCTCATGACGATTAAGGACCGGTTCTCGGAAACCCCGGAAGAAATGCCGTGCATACCACAAGCCGCATGGGTAATGGTTGGGCCCGTAGCATAGCCGTCTCTAGTTAACGTATCCCGAGAGGGTGAGCGTGATGGAGTTGGGTCGGCCCCGGTTTTAAGGGTTGATCAGCTTCGGATTCACCGCGGCACTAGAGGGGCTGCCCATTGCCCGATGGGGATGGGGGCGAAACCTTGGTGTGGTACGATTGATTAGAGGGGTTGTGTGAAGGGTCCTGTCACAATTCCTTTCCGTGGCACCGTGGTGGTGCACCGGCGCACGGTAATGTGTTGTGGGATTGTGTCTTGTGGGTACAGCTTGTACACCTCTCGATCGAGTAAAAACTATTCGAATAGCCGTGCCCACGGTTACGGGCGATCGACCAGATTCACCTTGATTAGTCTCATTTATTTTATTTGAATGAAATGTGGAAGCTTGACTAGTGCGGTGGATGGATGGGCCTCGTTGCAACGTGGTTTGAGCGTTGGACAGTGTTTATTTAATACCGCTTAAATGTTACTACTGTTTTTCTGTCTTCAAATACTATTATTGTATTTTGCAAATGCTGTTTATGCAAATTGAGCCTCTTGACCATTCCTTGTTATTTACCTCGCATCATGTACCCTTTTTCCGGTGTGACTTGTTGAGTACGGTGGTTGTACTCGTCTTGCTTCTTTTTCCCCTTCAAGTGCCGAGGTTGGGATCGAGGTCTCCGAGGAGGTGTAGGCTTGTTCTCGTCAAGGTTTAGCTGTGGAGTTGGTGTTCCGCTTCGCTCGTGTCAAGTTTAGTTTAAGTCAGTTTTATTTTCCTTTCCGCTGCATTTGTGTAACTCTTTTATATTGTTTCTAAGACGAGGATTCTGTATTATCAATAACGTCGATTTGTGTACCTCGGCTGATTCTCGGACGAGGATGTAATGCACAAATTAGCCGCTAAATTCGTGTGAATTTCGGCGTGACAAGTTGGTATCGAGCCTTCCTATGACTGTAGGACAAGCCAACCGGAAACCTTAAGAGCCCTCTAATTCTTTTCATGTGCATATGGTTTGAAAGAAAAAGGGTGTTTTGAAAAGTGGAGTCGCCTAGGGTTTAGGAATTGCGAAAATGGGATGTTGGTCATGGGGTTTTGAGCATGTTTTGATTTTTTTTCCCACTCCTTTGTTTCTATAGATGGCAGGTTCCCCAGTGACGCACTGCGGAAAAGGGATGACAGGCTTCGTTGCAGAGCTGGCGCGTATGGCCCTTGCAGTTGGATATCCCGAAGCACCAGAGTATACGACGGTTGCGCCTCTCAGTGGCGAGTTGCCATACCGTGTTCGGTTGGAGGTTCACGGGTTTGTGGGAACGTGTCTTCCCAACATGGAGGTCACAGCTTCCGGAGGCACGTCAGATCACGCTTGTCAGGAAGCCGCCTACCTGATGTTGGCCAGGATGAGGGAGCTGCATGATGCTGACCTTCGCACCTCCTCCTACCGCTATCATCCCCGTCGAGGTAGTTCCTCAGAGGTCAGTGCATTCAAGTCAACGGCGGAGGAGAATGACACCACCTTCGGTCACATGTGCACCGTGCTCAAAGGACTGGATCAGATGCACTCTGACCTACACAAGGCGACCAAGGAGCTGAACGACAAGAAGATGCTGAGGATCGCACGACTGCAGGATGAAGTGGTTCGTCTGAAGAAGGAGGTAGCTGAGTTGAAGGGACTCCCGCCACCAGTTGGGGTTAGACTCCGCACTACGCCTCGGAAGACCACCACCGCGCCTGTCCGTATCCAGCTGGCACCTCGGATTCCACCGCCTTCTCCAGCTCCACCCGCTCCAGTTCCAGCGCCGGTTCCAGTTCCTCCTGCTGCAGGTCCTGCCCTCACCTTTGCTCCAGCTTCGGCAAATCCAGGCGGAGGTGGCAGTAATGGTTGGATCTCCGTCTCCGTGACTCAAGCTCGAGCATTCGGGTGAAGACATGGACTCCGAAGAGACTCAAGATTCCTCGGAGGGAAGAGGCGGGATCGGTTGGGCTACGGCAACCGATTCAGAAGAGTCCAAGTCTGAGGTGACGCCCGAGGACTCCAGGAGCCGTTCGGAAGAATGGGGATCTTCTGAAGGAAGCAGTTTCGACTCCTCGTCTCGTGGATCGTTCTAGTTGCCCTCCTTAGTTTTACCGTTTAAATTAGTTTGTCTTCTTGGTAGTTCTTGTGTGTTAGGTCGCTGTGTGTGGGATAGCGGCGTCGATATCAAGTGTGATATGACCGACCAATTAAGGATGTTTGGTGCTTTTCCTTGTTTTTAGTCAAGATCGAACAATGCATTTGAATTCAAATAATAAAGATTAGTTCTAAGTCTCGCTCTGCTTTTCTTCTTCTCTCTCTCGGTCGGTCGTCTCCTTCGGATGGTGAACACCGGGACCAGGGCGAACAACAACAATGGGCACAGTGCCGACAACCACGAGGCTCACGACGCCAATGGCAATGCTCCTCCACCGCCACCCGAGAATCCCACCATTGCTCAAGTGCTCGCTTCACGCATACGATGATGGCTACAATGATGCAGCAAATGCAACAACAACACCACCAGATGCAACAGCAGATGCTGCAACAAATGCAGCAACAGCAGCAGAACAATCGCTTGCCGCCCCACCACCCCACCCAAGCCGCCAGAGTTCCTTCGTGTCCGACCGCCGACCTTCTCCAAGCACCACCAATCCCATGGAGGCTAATGATTGGCTTCATGCCATAGAGAAGAAGTTGGATCCGCCGGTGCACGGATCAGAGAAAGTCTCGTTTGCCACTCATCGCCATGTGGTCCCTTCACTTGGTGGGACAACTATTTGGTTACTCACCGGCGGGAGCAAAGTAGTACTGGAAGAGTTTCGTCGCAGTTCAGACCGCCCATATTCCTGCGGGAATAGTTGCACGTAAAAGCGTGAGTTCCGTTCCCTTGAGCAGGTAACAGATCGCATCGAGTACCCGCACGAGTTCAATCGTCTTGCCCGTTATGCCCCGAAGATGTGCGCACCGATGCGTAAAGGCGGAAAAGTTTTTGGTGGTTTGGATGATGAACTCACGGACAAGCTTATCTCTCGGTGAGTATGCTAACTTTGAGAAGCTGGTCGACAAGGCCATTCGACAAGAAGATCAGCGCAACAAGATGATCAAGAAGAGAAAAGTCTTCCAGCCCGACCTCCTCAACAAGCGGGTAAATCGGCAGAGGCCGCGTTTCATGTCCGGAAGTCGAGTGGACCTACCACCATGATTGTTCGTCGGCATCGACCTTATCACCCGTGGAATTTCCAACCGCGCAGAGTGGCGGTGGTCGCAACAGCGTACTCCACCCCGCGCCCTCCAACGCGCCATCCCAAGATCATACATGGCCACCACCTCCAAGGAAGGACTTGGGAGGAAAGCCAGAGTCTGTTTCAACCGTGGTGACCTGTGGCATTTTGCGACAAGTGTCCGGCCAAGACGCGCCGGGCCAAGGTTCATCCAGGCTCGAGTCAATCATGCGTCCGCCGAGGAAGCACTGCACCGCTCCCGAAGTTATACTGGGTATGTTTCCCGTAAACTATACTCCCGCCACAGTATTATTTGATTCGGCGCTACACATTCATTTATCTCAAAGCAATTTGTTGGGGCACATGGGTTGTCGGTAGTGGGACTTAAGATACCTATGAGGGTTCAAACCCCTGGAAACCACTTGGAGACCACTCAGTACTGTCCCTCAATAGCCATAGAAATCCAAGGATCTATGTTTCTAGCCAACCTTATCCTCCTCCAGTCCAAGGGTATAGATGTCATTCTTGGGATGGATTGGTTGTCCAGACATAAGGGAGTAATTGACTGCGCTAGTCGCACCATTACTCTAATTAATACGAAAGGAGAAAGAGTTGTTTTTCGCTCTCCCATGCAAGTCAAGCCCGTAGCAAGTTTGAATCATGTTTCCACCGGGAATCGTCCGAAATGGCGGCCAAGACCCCTGTGAAGCTAGAGGATATCCCCATCGTCAGAGAATACCCTGAAGTTTTTCCCGAGGATTTAACTCAGATGCCACCAAAAAGGGAAATTGAATTCCGGATTGATCTAGTACCCGGGACAGCCCCAATACACAAGAGGCCATATAGGATGGGAGCCAACGAGTTGGTCAAGTAAAGAAGCAAGTGGATGAACAGTTGCAAAAAGGGTATATTCGCCGAGCACGTCGCCTTGGGGTGCTCCGGTGATTTTTGTGGAAAAGAAAGACAAGACCAAGAGAATGTGTGTGGATTATCGAGCCCTCAATGAGGTTACTATCAAGAACAAGTATCCCCTACCCGGATTGATGACTTATTCGATCAACTCAAAGGGGCCAAGGTATTTTCCAAGATAGATCTGCGATCGGCTATCATCGTTGAGGATTCGGGAAGAGGACATTCCCAAGACCGCCTTCACCACCAGTACGGACGTACGAGTGTACGAGTCATGTCTTTTGGGTTAACCAATGCACCGGCTTTCTTTATGAATCGATGAACAAGGTGTTTATGGAGTTCTTGGATAAATTCGTGGTGGTGTTCATTGACGACATTTTGGTCTACTCTAAGTCGAAGAGGATCATCAAGCAACATCTTCGGACAAGACTCGAGAAGTTGAGAGACCACCAACTCTACGCCAAGTTTAGCAAGTGTGCTTTCGGTTAAAGGAGGTACAGCCTCGGCCACATTGTGAATGCCCAAGGAGTAGCCGTGGATCCAGCGAATGTGGAATCGGTTACTAAGTGGACCCCGCCTAAGACGGTTACGCAGATCCGAAGTTTCCTTGGACTTGCGGGTTACTACCGCCGCTTCATTGAGAACTTCTCCAAAATCGCCAAGCCAATGACTCAATTGTTGAAGAAAGATGAGAAGTTTAAGTGGTCGCGAATGCAATAGGAGTTTTGAAGAGCTCAAGAGGAAGTTGGTGTCTCCGCACAGTGTTGATACCGCCCGACCCAAGAAAGGACTTCCAAGTTTATTGTGATGCATCTCGCCAAGGGTTGGGATGTGTGTTGATGCAAGAAGGCAAAGTGGTCGCATATGCATCTCGTCAATTGCGCCCACATGAAAACAACTACCCCACTCATGATCCGGAGTTAGCCGCGTAGTTCATGCATTGAAGATCCGCGACACTACCTAATTGGTACTCGTTGTGAAGTGTATACGGATCACAAAAGTCTTAAGTACATTTTCACCCAACCGGATTTAAACCTCCGACGAGGAGATGGTTGGAACCGATCAAAGATTATGACTTAGGGATACATTACCATCCCGGCAAAGCTAACGTGGTTGCGGACGCACTAAGCCGAAAGAGTTACCGCACCACTCTCGTGTGGAAAGAATATGTGACCGATTGCAAGCAGAATTCGAGAATCTAAATCTACGAGTGGTGGATTTTGGTTTTGTGGCTGCTCGGAAGCCCAACTCACTCTCATTGATCAAATTCGGGCTGCTCAGGCGTCAGATCCTGAAATGGCCGAACTCAAGAAGAACATGAGAGTCGGAAAAGCTCGTGGTTTTACGGAAGACGAACATGGCACCATCTGGATGGGAAAGAGATTGTGTGTGCCAGAGGACAAGGACTTGAAAAAGACGATCCTTACGGAAGTTCACCAAATCCAATACTCAATTCACCCGGCAAGTACAAAGATGTATCAAGACCTTAAAGAAAAGTTTTGGTGGGTCAAGATGAGGAGGGAGATAGCCGAGTTTGTTGCACTTTGTGATGTTTGTCGGCGAGTGAAGGCGAACATCAACGGCCCGCCGGACGTTGCAACCCCTCCGATTCCAGAGTGGAAATGGGAAGAAATTGGGATGGATTTCATCACGGGTTTACCCCGCACAACGTCAGGATATGACTCAATTTGGGTCGTGGTGGACCGACTCACCAAGGTGACCCATTTCATACCAGTACATACTACCTACTCAGGGAAGAAGTTGGCAGAGCTTTATCTCGCAAGGATCATGTGTTTGCATGGCGTGCCTAAGAAGATCGTGTCCGATAGGGAAGCCGCTTTACTTCCAAGTTCGGAAGAAGTTGCAAGAAGAACTTGGTACCGTTTGAATTTCAGCACGGCCTATCATCCGCAAAGCACGGCCAAACCGAGAGAGTGAATCGATTTTGGAAGACATGCCGAGAGCATGCGCGCTCGATTTTGGAAAAGCGTGGGACAAAAGCTTGCCCTATGCAGAATTCTCTTACAACAACAGTTATCAGGCCAGCATTCAAATGGCACCGTATGAAGCACTGTATGGACGGAAATGCCGCACACCCCCGTTCGGGACCGGACAGTGAGCGCCCTTGTTTGGCACGGAAGTAATAAGCGAAGCAGAGGAAAAGGTCCGAGTGATTCGGGAAAGGTTGAAGATTGCGCGATCCCGACGTAAGAGCTATGCCGATAATCGTCGAAGAGATCTCGCTTTTGAAGCGGGGATTTTGTGTATCTTCGCGTTACACCACTCCGGGAGTACACCGTTTCCAAACCAAAGGTAAGTTGGCACCACGTTTCGTGGGACCATACAGATTCGGGAACGTCGAGGAGAAGTGGCCTATCAGTGGAGCTTCCTCCAACATGACCGGTATTCACGACGTGTTTCATGTGTCCCAGTTGAAGAAGTGTTTAAGGGTACGAAGAACAAAGCGAGTCCGCACTGCATCGAAATCCAAGAGGACTTAACCTATGTAGAGAGACCAAGCACGTATTCTTGAGGTCGGTGAGAGAAGGACTCGGAACAAGGTTATCGGTTTTGCAAGGTTCAATGGACTCATCACTCCGAGGAAGAAGCTACTTGGGAACGAGAAGATGAGCTTAAGGCCGCGCACCCGCACCTCTTCGCGAGCACCTCCGAATCTCGGGTCGAGATTCCGTTTAAGGGGGTAGGTTGTCACATCCCGAGTTTTTCCCTAATTCATTCTAAATAATTTTACCCGGAAATAATCGGAATTTCGAAATTAACTCGGAGTCAACCTATAATTTTAAAATACAATTAATAAATGGAAATGACATGATAGGATTTTTCTTGAATTCCTCATGTCAAAATACGCTAACAGATTTTTACTGGAATTTTTAGAGCATTCTAAGTATTTTTAAACAATTAAATAAGAAAACAGAATTTAATTAAGTCCCTTTTCCTTTTTTTTTTCTTTCTTTTCTTCTTTTTCTTTTTTTTTCCGTACGCCGTACGGCCTCCTTTCCCGCCCGGCGCCCTAACGGGCCGACGGCCCAGCTCCCCGCGCGCGCCGCTCCTTCCGGACGTGGCCGAAGCCCACGGTCCCGCCGCGCGCCGCGCAAGTCCGGCTTCGCCTCCTCGCGCGCTGGCCACCGATGTGGGCCCCACTGTCGGAGCCGCCTCCCCGCGCCCGGCCGCCCAACCGCCGCGCGCCATAGCCGCGCGCCGCCCGCCTTACCCGGCCGCTTCGCGCGCCGCGCCGCGTGGCCCCACGCCGGCTCCGCCCGTGCCGCCGCACCCGTGCCCGCACTTTCCGCGCGCCGCAACGCCGCCGCCTCCCGAAACGGCCGCCGTATCTCTCTCTCTCTCTCCGAGTCCGAGAACTCCGGCGACCTTATCCCCGTCGTTTTCGTGCCCGTATCGGCCTCCTCTCTCCCCTATAAAACCCCCCGAGCTCCGCCTCGTTTCCCTTTGATCGCCGTGTTTTCTAGCCCGTGTCGCCGCCGTTCTCCGTCGATTCATCCGCCGTGAGCTCGCCGCCGTCCTCGGGTTCTTTGTTTTGTTTTTCGTTTGCGTCCTTTTTCCTTTCGCGCGCACGCCGCCGCTCGCCGGGTTGTCGCCGCCGGTCCGCCGCCGTTCGCGGGTCGCCGCCGCGCCGCCGCCGCTCGGTGGTCGTCGCCGGCGCCGCGCCGCCGCCGCGTCCAAACCCTAACCCTAACCCTAACCCTAGCGCCGCCCCCGTGCCGTCCGGATCTTGCGGATCGGACGGATCTCGCGCCGTCCGATCGCGATGGGTTTGCGCCGTCCGATCGTCGCAATCCGGCCGCCAATCGCGCCGCGTCGCCGCGCGATCCGCCGCGGATTGCGCCACGTGGCAGCAATCCGGCCGCGCGCCCGTCGCCCGCCGCCAGCTGCAGGCGCCGACGTGCTCCCTAGCGCGCGACGGCCGCCCGACGTCATGCTGACGTCAGCCCCGTGCCGCGCAAGGGTGACGTCGCAGGACTTAATTGCGCAATAAATCATTTAATCTTTTCTGTTTAGTTTAAAAATCGCAATTAAACTTCTAAAATTCATATCTTTTGAATCCGAGCTCCGTTTTAGCCCATTTAAATTTCATTAAATCCAGAAAAATGTCAAGAATCCATTAAAAATACTTTTCAGTGCTGTTTCAGTAGACTTTTAGGGTGTTTGTTGAGTGCTTTGTTTGTCGTGTAGATCCCGAGTTTTCCCGCGAGCCCGTTCTCTTGAAGTAGTCGCCGAGGTTCCTCGTCCCGAGCAAGGCAAGTCATACCTTACATTGACCATATTGTACCTATTTTATGTAAATACCTCTTTTTATTCAAATACTGCATATGTTTTAGAATGTCATTTTATGGGATGATTATATCTACCTGTACTCAACCATAGGATTGTTTACCTTATAGCATTGATAACTTGGGGTCCAATGTGACTAGATGATAGTTTAAGGTTGCTTAGTCATGCTTAGCGCAACTAGCTCACTTAAGGGAGTCACACTAATCAAGTTTATTTCTAAAGTGGATCTTCCGATGATATTAAGATATGACTTTGGTTTTAATAATATTGAATTATGAAAAGGTGGGTCGTGAGCACATGGTTGGTCTTTGGTTAGCGTGCTCATGACGATTAAGGACCGGTTCTCGGAAACCCCGGAAGAAATGCCGTGCATACCACAAGCCGCATGGGTAATGGTTGGGCCCGTAGCATAGCCGTCTCTAGTTAACGTATCCCGAGAGGGTGAGCGTGATGGAGTTGGGTCGGCCCGGTTTTAAGGGTTGATCGGCTTCCGGATTCACCGCGGCACTAGAGGGGCTGCCCATTGCCCGATGGGGATGGGGGCGAAACCTTGGTGTGGTACGATTGATTAGAGGGGTTGTGTGAAGGGTCTGTCACAATTCCTTTCCGGGCACCGTGGTGGTGCACCGGCGCACGGTAATGTGTTGTGGGATTGTGTCTTGTGGGTACGCTTGTACACCTCGATCGTAGTAAAAACTATTCGAATAGCCGTGCCCACGGTTACGGGCGATCGACCGATTCACCTTGATTAGTCTCATTTATTTTATTTGAATGAAATGTGGAAGCTTGACTAGTGCGGTGGATGGATGGGCCTGTTGCAACGTGGTTTGAGCGTTGGACAGTGTTTATTTAATACTGCTTAAATGTTACTACTGTTTTACTGTCTTCAAATACTATTATTGTATTTTGCAAATGCTGTTTATGCAAATTGAGCCTCTTGACCATTCCTTGTTATTTACCTCGCATCATGTACCCCTTTTTCCGGTGTGACTTGTTGAGTACGGTGGTTGTACTCAGTCTTGCTTCTTTTTCCCCCTTCAGTGCCAGAGGTTGGGATCGAGGTCTCCGAGGAGGTGTAGGCTTGTTCTCGTCAAGGTTTAGCTGTGGAGTTGGTGTTCCGCTTCGCTCGTGTCAAGTTTAGTTTAAGTCAGTTTTATTTTCCTTTCCGCTGCATTTGTGTAACTCTTTTATATTGTTTCTAAGACGAGGATTCTGTATTATCAATAACGTCGATTTGTGTACCTCGGCTGATTCCTGGACGAGGATGTAATGCACAAATTAGCTGCAGAAATTCTGGTGTGAATTTCTGGGCGTGACATGCTGCTAGTTCCAAGTCATTTGTTGGGTAGTTAGACTCATGAGGTCTCAACTGGCGGGAAGCATAAGCAACCACTTTTCCTTCTTGCATCAACACACAGCCTAACCCTTAGTGAGATGCATCGCAATAGACTTGGAAATCCTTGGTTTGATCTGGCAAGATCAATACGGGTGCGAACACCAGTTTTCTCTTGAGAGTTTCAAAACTCTGGTTGCGCTCGGCAGTCCATATAAACTTTTCATCCTTCTTTAACAACTGCGTCAATGGCTTGGCAATCTTTGAGAAGTTCTCGATGAATCGACGGTAATATCCCGCAAGTCCTATAAAACTCCTGATTTGGGTGACGGTTTTGGGTGGAGTCCATTTGGTTACTGCTTCCACATTGGAAGGGTCCACTACGACTCCTTGGGCATTCATGATGTGTCCGAGGAATTGCATTTACTTCAACCAGATAGCACATTTGCTAAACTTAGCACAGAGCTGGTGGTCTCTTAACTTTTCGAGTACCAACCGGAGATGGTGCTCGTGTTCCTCTTCCGACTGGGAGTAGATCAAGATGTCGTCGATGAACACTACGATGAACTTGTCTTGGAATTCCATGAACACTTTGTTCATCAAGTTTATGAAAAAGGCTGTGGCATTGGTAAGCCCAAAGGACATGACCGTACACTTGTACAGACCGTACCGAGTGATAAAAGTGGTCTTGGGAATGTCCTACTCTCGAATCCTTAGCTGATGATAGCCTGATCGTAGGTCTATCTTTGAGAACACCTTTGCTCCCTTTAATTGATCGAACAGATCATCAATCCTAGGGAGACGGTACTTGTTCTTGATAGTGACCTCGTTGAGTGCGTGATAGTCAACGCACATCGTCTTGGTCTTATCCTTTTTCTCCACAAATATTACTAGAGCACCCCAGGGTGATGTGCTCGGGCGGATATAGCCTTTTTGTAACTGTTCATCCACTTGCTTCTTGTCCTCTGCCAACTGATTGGCTCCCATTCTATAAGGCCTCTTGTGGATCGGAGCAGTGCCAGGGACTAGGTCAATCCGAAACTCTATTTCTCTTTCGGGTGGCATTGTGGTTAGGTCTTCCGGGAAGACTTCCGGGTACTCACAAACCACAGGAATATCTTCTAACTTCGCCTAGTCCTTCCCTTTCTCTTCGGGTTTCTCCTTAGCCGAGATCCAATTCAGACTTGCCACTACCTGCAACGGTTTAGGGGAGCGGTAAATCACTTTCTTCCCTTCGTCATTGGTCAAGATGATTGTGCGGCTTGCGCAATCGATCAGGCCTTTTTGACGGGTTAGCCAGTCCATCCCAAGGATGACATCCAGGCCTTTTGATTCTAGAAAGGATAAGATTGGCTAGAAAGGGGGATCCTTGGATTTCTATAGCCACTAAAGGGCAAAAGTGGGCGGTGTCCAAATGTTTCTCGGGAGTTTGAACCCGCATGGGTATCTTAAGTTTTAGTACCGACAACCCATGTGTCCCCACAAATGCTTTTGATATGAAAGAATGGGTTGCACCCGAATCGAATAAGACCAACGTGTTAAAGGAATTCGCAGGAAACATACCCAGTATGACATCTGGTGCGTCGTGTGCCTCCTCTCCCGAAGCATGATTCACTCTTGCCTGGATAAACCGGGGCGCGCGTTTTGGTCTAGGACACTTGTCTACGAAATGTCCTAGTTCTCCACAGTTGAAACAGCTGCCGGGTTTGAATCCCGAGTCCTTTGGCGGTACTGGCTTGGATTGAGGTGGCGGCTGCGCCGTTGGCGGACGCGGAGCCGGGTTCCGCTGCGGCTGTCCGGGACGACTTCCACTGGGTTGGAAATTCCCGGGATGGTATGGGCGATGTTGGCGGACGATCATAGTGGTAGGTCCACTTTGACCACCCGGAGTGAAACGCGGCCGTTGGGGATTCCCTTGCTGAGGTTGTGGCCTAAACTGAGTAGCCTTCCGTTTTCTGAGCATTTTATTGCATTGATCTTCTTGACGGATGGCTTTGTCGACTAGCTTCTTGAAGTCGACATATTCTCCGGAGATGAGTTTGTCTGTTAACTCATCGTCCAGCCTGGCCAAGAACTTTTCTTGACACTCGGCGTCAGTGCGTACATCCTCTCGAGCATATCACGCTAAGCGATTAAACTCGTGCAGATACTCGGTGACAATCCGAGTGCCTTGCTCCAGGGATCTGAACTCCCTCTTCTTCTGAGCTACTATCCCCCCGGGGATGTGCGCCTTCCAGAATTGGTGGAAGAACTCTGCCCAAGTAACTGCAGGTGCATCTGCCCTACGGGTAACCAAGAAGTTGTCCCACCAGGCTGAGGCGGGGCCTTGGAGTTGGTGGGTGGCGAAAGACACCCTTTCTTGGTCCATGCACTAGAGAAGGTTCAACTTCTTTTCTATGGCGATGATCCAATCATTGGCCTCCATGGGGTTGGTGGTGCTGGAGAAAGTTGGGGGTCGGACACAAAGAAACTCTGACAGTTTGTTTTGTGGGGGGTGGGGGTGCGAAATGGTCATGATGATTCTGGTTCTGCTGTTAAAACTGTTGCATCATTTGCAACTGCATCTGTTGATGCTGCTGTTGTATTTGCTGCATCATTGCAGCCATCATCTGGGTCTGGTTCGCTAAGACTTGAGCCAAAGTGATGTTCTCGGGTGGAGGAGGTGGGTTGTTGACATTGGTTCTGGTGTTGTTCTCAGCTGACTCAGTGCTGGTGTTGGCACTGCCGTTCCTGGTATTCACCATCTGAAGGAGCGGAACCAACAAGGCGGGAGAAGGAGTAAAACAGATTGGATAGAGAAGCTGATCTTTATTACTTGTTTTGATCTGTTCTTTATTTAAAACACTTAAAACACACTCAACATCCTTAATTGGACAACCCATACCCACTCTTGATACAGGTTGACTCCTACCCACGCACAACACTCCTAACACACAGCAACTAAACAAACAGAAAAACTAGGAAAACGGTAAACTAAGGGTGGCAACACTCTAGGGGTCGGAGCGGCTTCCGCGGTCGGTGGAATCGAAACCACTCCCTTGGGAGTTCCCGTCTTCTTTTCCTTCGAGCGGCTTCGAGAGCTTGCTAACTCTTCTTTTCTCCTGGGGCTCTTGGAGCTGCTGCTGCTACTGCCTTTGCTTCTGCTGGACACGGAGATCCATCCACCTCCTCTGCTCGGGGCAGGGACCAGAGCAGGAGTAGGATCTGGCACTGGGGCGGGAACTGGGGAAGGTGGCGGTGCAGGAAGGGGAACCCTGGGCGCCAGCTGCATCCGCACCAAGGCCTTGGTGTTCTTCCGCGGCATGACCCTGATCCGAAGGATGTTGGGAGGTGGAAGTCCTTTCAGACTGGCGATTTCTCTCTTGAGACGATCCACTTCATCCTTCAAGTTCTTGATCCTTAGGATCTTCTGGTCATTCAGGGCCTTGGCTGCCATGTGAAGATCTGCGTGCATCTTATCCAGCCCTTCAATCACGGTCCTCATGTGAGAGAAGGTGGTGTCATTCTCCCCTTCGGCAGATTGGAAGGAGTTGACTGCTGATGAACTTCCATGCCGGGGATGGTACCGGTAGGCAGAGTGGCGGAGATGATAGTCATGCATCTCCCTCATCCAAGCCAACATCAGATACGCAGCCTCTTGGTAGGCATGCTCATCCGTTCCTCCCGAAGCAGTGACCACCATGTTCGGGATGTTGGTGCCGATGAACCCGTGCATCTACAGGCGGACTTGGTGGGGCAACTCGCTACCGAACGGTGAGAGGACAGTGTACTCGGGTGCATCCGGATAGCCTACTGCCAAGGCCATCCTCGCCAGCTCTGCGACGAATCCCTTCAAACCCTGACCGTTGTGCGTGACTGGACGACATGCAATCTAGAGAAGACAAGGTAGGGGATCAATGCATGCTCAAATTCAAGTTAGATAAACGGTAAAGGACTCAAGTAAACGAGAAAAAGAGGGTTTTGGAGAAATATTTTTATGAGGCTAAATAAAACTTCTAACGACATCCCCTAGATGATACGGTAATGCTTAAAAATAGATGCTTAGTTATAATACAAAATCGGCGACCATTCCCTCCTATCTCGACTTAGGACTTTGTTCCCTTAGAAAATCCTGACTGATGGTCGAATAAGAGTGCAGATGATTTTTTTTTTCAAATTTTAGCTTCAAAATCCTATCACTTAGACTAACCTAGTTTTCAAAATTCTTTGTTTTGAAAGAGACTCAAAATTCTTCCCAATACCGAGGAAACAAGACCCATTTTCCCGAAACGACTCCAAAAGCGAGGACTTATGCATATAAAAAGGTTCAGAGGGCTCCTAAGGTTTTTCCATTTGGCTTTTCCTACGGTCTGGAACCTGGCTCTGATACCAACTTGTCACGTCCAGAAATTCAGACCCGAATTTCCGAAGCTATACGTGTATTAAAATCCCTGTCCAGGATCAGCCAGGGTACACATACGACAATTGTTGATATTACAATTCCACCTTTTAGAAACATTACAAAAAGATTACAAAAGAGCAGCAGAAAAAGGAAAAGGGGGCCTAAGCCTAAGCTTGACGCTGGCCACGTGGCTTCACCCACTCCATAGGCATCTTCCAAAGTGTAGGACAAAGCCTACTCAACTTCGTCTTCTTCTTCAGCTTCTTGCTCAGGTTCTGGTGATAAGGCAAGGATGAGTACTTCCACGTACTCAGCAAGTCACACCGAAAGGGGGGGAGAATGAATGCAGGGAAGACAAAGGTTTGGCTAAGGTTTGCTTTTGTGCAAACAGCGAGGGTTTTCCACACAATAAGGATTTTGAACATAGTCAAAACAACAGTAATTTAAGTAATTAAGGCATTTTGAATCCAACACTGTCCAACGTTATCCCCACGTTGTGACAGGCCCAGTCCATCCACCTATACTAGTCATGTTCCAATAATCAGGGTTTTAAAAGTGTGAGACTAATCACGGTGAGCTCGGTTCATCGCCCCATTACCGCGGGCACGGCTATTCGAATAGTTTTACTCTGATCAGAGGGGTGCAACCGTACCCACAAGACACAGCCCCACGACACGGTCTCCCGTGCACCGGAATACCACCATGGTACCCCGGAAAGGAAACTGTGATAGGACCTTTCGTATAACCCCCCACTAACCAAGCGAACCCCACCAAGGTTTCGCCCCCACTCCCGGACCCTGGGATGTGGGCAGCCCCCCGAGTGCCTCGGTGAATCCGGCAGCCCAGCAACCCTTATACCGGGCCTACCGAAACTCCATCCCGCTCACCCTTGCCGATGGGTTCGTCGCCTAGGAGAGGCTACACTACGGGACCCACCTTACCTATTTTGGCTTGTGGTTTGCACGGTCATTCTCCCGAGGGGTCCCGTGAACCGGTCCTTAATTGCCATAGGCGCCACTAACCAAAACCATAGCGCCCACAGCACACCATTTGTCACATTTTAGTTATTAATCTGGTTCACCAAGATCTTTAATTATTAATCCTCCGAACAGAAGTCCAGGAGAGACAGATTAAGTGAGAATGACCCATTTAGTGAGCTTGTGAATCTAAGGCAGGCTAAGCACAACCTAGTCCTGAATCTAATCATATATTTTCCCAAGTTTAGTCAAAGGGTTTAGAGTGTCAAACCTAAGGCATAAACTAAATATATGGTGTACTATTTCCCCTGAAATGACATTATAAAATACATGCAATTTAATAGAGTAAAACATGTGTTTTAGCAAAATGGGAGCAATATGATCAATAATATAGCATGACTTGCCTTGCTCTTCGACTTGGGGGACTTCAGCAACGACTTCGAAGTAAACTGGAATGACGGAACTACCGGGGTCTAAACGGCAAACAAGCAATTCAACAAAACAGGCTAAAAAGCTACTGAAACAGGGAACAAAACTATTTTTAATGGATTCTTGGCATTTTTATGAATCTAATGAAATTTGAATGGCCTAAAAAGGAGGTTGGATTGAAAAGATATGATTTTTAGAAGTTCTCTAGGTTTTTTTACTAAAACAGACAAATCCTTAATTGATTTATTGCCCTATAAAGCTCGGGGGAGGCATCAGCGGCTAGGGCTGACGTCAGCAGCCGGGGGCTGATGTCAGCGGTCCGCGGGAGCACCGGGTGGCTCGGGGCGACAGGGAATCACTGCCGAAAACCGGGGACGGACTCGGGAGCTTGTGCGCACGGTGCCGGAGCGCGAGAGAGAGAGGGGGGAGCTCGGGTGAGGGTGTGGGGAGGACGGCGAGGTCACGGGGATGCTTTTATAGGGGATGGGGAGGTCGGCGGCGATCGGATAAGGGCATAATTGCTCGCCGGAGGGAAATTTGGGGAAGTAATGGCCGGCGATTAACTCCAGCCTTTCGGGCATGCGGGAGCGACGGCCGGGCATTTTTAAGGTCGACGGGAGGTGCGGGAGTTAAGGCGGCGGGATCCGGGGCACGGGGAGGCGGGCGCGCGAGATCCGAGCGAGAGGGGCGACGGAAATGGCGTCGGGCGGCGGAGGTAGGGACGACGGCCGACAGTGGACCCCACGTGTCGGTGTCCGGGGTAAAGAGGGAGGCAAAACGGACTTAGTTTCCGGGCGCAAGACTTAAACGGGCCGCGGCCTTCTGGTCGCCCACGAGGGAGAGGAGAGAGGCACGCGGCGGGAACGGTTGGGTCGTCGGCCGGCGCGCACGGGGAGGGGATGGGCCGTCGGCTCGGGACGGCGGCCCATGGCCGATTTGGGCGGGAAAAGGATGGAAGGAGAGAGAAAAGGGAATTTCCCGAGATTTATTAATTCTGATTTTAATTTTAATTGGTTAAAAATTATTTCTAGTGCTCGAAAATTCCACTAAAAATCCTGTTAGTGTATTTTGACGTGTAGAATTTAAGAAAAATCCTACCATGCCATTTCCATTTAGAATTTGGCTTTTAAAATTATTTGTTCTCTCTAGTTAATTCCAACATTTTTCTTTTACGATTTTCTTTTGGATTTTTAGAAAGGGAAAAACACCTCAGGGTGTTACAGTTTCCAAACAAGCTCGCCTTCTTCAAAAGACTTAGGCACAACCTTCTTGTTGTAATAACGAGCCACGCGTTCCTTGTCCCTGGTCACTTTTTCCAATGCGCGCATTCTAGACGGAACTGGGTCTTCGGACTTATCCACCATCAGATTATAGTAATCATCGGCTGTCAACTCGTCCTGCAACTGAATCCTTCTTGAGCCGATGATGTTCTCCCACGACAAAACAATTCATGTCAGTAGACCAACTTGTATGGAGGCACTTGGATTGATCCATGGGAGGCCATCCGATAAGCCCACAGTGATTCGGCTAATCGGCTGTGCCACTGCTTTGGGTACTCAGCGATCTTCCTCTTTATCAGCTTGATCAAACTTTTATTTGATGCTTCGGCCTGTCCGTTATCCTGAGCATAATATGGTGAAGAATTCAGCAATTTAATCCTCATGCTGTCGGCAAACTGAACAAACTCGTTGGAGACAAAGATAGATCCCTGATCTATAGTTATAGTCTGAGGGACGCCAAATCTGTATATGATATGCTCCTTAACAAACTCGATCGCATCCCCGGAGTCAACCTTTTTAAAAGGAATACCCACTTGGTAAAATAATCGGTTGCCACAAATATAAACTTGTGTCCCTTGCTAGAGGGTGGATTGATTTGGCCGATCATGTCAATTCCCCAACCTCTGAACGGCCAAGGCTTGATGATAGGGTTCATAGCCGATGCTGGTGCCCTTTGTATAGCCCCAAATTCTGGCAATCTTGGCAGCCCTTATAGTACTTGAAACAGTATTCCAGCATAGTCGGTCAGAAATATCCTGCTCTCCGAAGTAGCCACTTCATCTTATGAGCCGATTGGTGCGTGCCGCAGATTCCTTCATGCACCTCTCCTATAGCAACTTTGGCTTGATCGGCATTGAGGCACTTGAGTAACACACCATCAATCGTCTGATAATACAAGTCTTCATTGAGCAAAACATATCGTAGAGCCTTGTAGCGCAATTTCCTTGAAGCCGACTAGGAAGGGTTCTGTAGATAGCTATAGATATCATTCCTCTAGTCGTCAGCTGAGATGGTGGCAATCTCTACTTCCATTTCCTTTGTCATCGGCTTGTAGCCCAATGCCCCTTGCGCCAAATCGTTTGCTTCTGAGTTCTGCTCTCTGGGATGTGTGTCAAGGTTACGAGCTGAAAGTTGTCCATCAAATCTCGGCATTTCTGATAGTAGACCATCAGCGCGTCATTCTTGCATTCATATTCCCTTGATAATTGGCTGATGGCCAACAGTGAATCACCCATTATTTCGATAGCATCGGCTTCGACCTCCTTAAGCAGTTGCAATCCCTTGAGCACAAATTCATATTCGGCTTTATTGTTTGTGGCATGAGGCGTGATAGAAAAGGCAAACTCGAAGCTTTCCCCCCTTGGAGAAATTATCACCAAGCCGATGCCACATCCGTTTGTGCAAACCGAGCCGTCAAAAGTCAAAGTCCAAGGCATGATGTCCACCGAGCCAATTGAGTCCTCCCTGTGCTCTACTATGAAATCGGCTATAGCTTGTCCTTTTACTGCCTTGTGTGCTTGATACCTTAAATCAAACTCTGTCAAAGCAAATATCCATTTCCCAACTCGCCCCTTTAGAACTGGAGTCGATAGCATATATTTCACTATATCGGCTTTGCAAACTATAGTGCATTCATTGGATAACAAATAATACCTTAACTTCGTGCATGAAAAATACAGGCACAAACATAATTTTTCCACGGGAGAGTACCTTGTCTCCGCATCCAAAAGTCTTCGGCTAAGATAAAAAATTGCCTTCTCTTTCCCTTTGATCTCCTGAATCAGAACCAAGCCGATAGACTTCTCGTCGACTGACAGGTATAATTTGAACTACATTCCGTTTTGTGGAGGAATCAATACTGGAGGGTAACTCAGATAATTCTTAATATTGTCCAAAGCCTTCTGTTTCTCTGCCCCCCAAATGAATGCTTGATCGGCTTTCAATCGAAGTAGAGGTGTGAACGGCTCCATCTTCTCTGACATATTGGCTACAAAACGCCTGATGAAGTTGATTTTGCCAATCAAAGACTGCGATTCCTTCTTGTCCTTCAGAGGTTGAATAGTCTTGATAGCATTAATGTTTCTCTGGGTGACCTCGATCCCCCTCTCACGAACAAGAAATCCCGTGAACTGGCCAGTCGATACGCCAAACACATACTTCGTAGGGTTCATCTTCAGGCCATATTTCCTTGTTCTCTCCAACACCTTTCTAATATCGGCTATGTGGTCTTCCACCTCCTTGGATTTGACAATGACGTCATCAATATAGATCTCCACCAGGAAGCTGATCAAGTCGTGAAAGATGTAATTCATGGCTCTCTGATACGTAGCTCCAGCATTCTTCAAGACAAATGTCATGACGACCCACTCGTACAAGTCGATTGCTCCTAGGCACCTGAAAGCTGTCTTGTGAATGTCTTCTTCGGCCATAAAAATCTGATTATAACCTGCCTTGCCATCCATAAAGCTTATGATTTTGTGGCCGGAGGCGGCATCCACCAGCAAATCGGCTACAAGCATGGGGTACTCGTCTTTAGGGGTAGTCTTGTTCAAATCTCTGAAGTCGATGCACACCCTAAGTTTGTTGTTCTTCTTTACCATTGGAACTATGTTTGCAACCCATTCGGCATATCGGCAAAGCCGAATAAAGCCGGCATCATATAGCCGAGTGATTTCGGCCTTAATCGCATCATGCATATCGGCTTTAAACCTCCTAGGAGGCTATTTGTACTGCCGATACCCAGGCTTAATGGGGAGCCGATGTTCGACAATAGATCGGCTGAGACCAGGCATCTCAAAATATTTCCAAGCAAAATAATCTTTATATTCCTTTAACAAATCAATAAGCTTGGTTCTAAAATGAGAAAAAATTTTGCTAATGTATATCGTCCTAGGCCTATCTCCTGGACCTATACCACTTCTTCCAAATCATCGGCCGACATAAAACCTTGCCCGAGTTTGCCGTCGATGTCGTCCACGGTGTCCTTGTTGTAGACGCTCGAACCCTCCACGACGCCCTCAAAGTAATAGTTGAGGTTCTTTGTCTCCAATTGGCTGCATGTCAGAATCGGACACCTCGAGAAAATCAGCCTGCCAAACCTTGCCGGACAGGCAATCAATTCCGTCAACCTCCCATAAAGTTAAGTCGGCGTTAGCAACGTTGACTGACCTATCGGCTGGCACGATTTCTATCTTATTGCCTTGCCATTGAATTAAGCTTTGATGCATTGTGGAATAGATGCAGCAGTTGGCGTGGATCCAATCATTTCCGAGCAGTAGGTTGTATGACCCCTTCCCATCGATGACAAAAAACGTTGTGGGCATGCTTTTGCTGTCGACAGTCAGCTCGATGTTTAAAACTCCCTTGGCCTCTCATGGGTTGCCGCCGAAGTCCTTGAGTACCATGTTGGTCTTGATCAAGTCGTCGGCTCCCTTGCCTAGCTTTCTGAAGGTTGCATAGGGCATGAGATTGACAGCGACCCCTCCATCGACTAACATCTTTGACATCGGCTTACCGTTGACGAATCCTTTGACATACAAGGGCTTCAAGTGTTGATTCTCTATCCCCTTGGGTTTCTCAAATATGGCCTGTTCTGGGGACAGTACTAGTTTGGTCAATGTATCCTCAACTGTGTCTGCATCGGCCTTGACAGCCTCGAATTCGGCTGGCATATGCTGTGCCCCTCGGCGACACGGCGAATTTCGCCAAAATTCATGAAAGCCGGCGGCAATGAACAGTAACAAATTTGAACGATTTCGTGCATACTGCGAAAACCGCGTGAAAAAACGTGAAAACCGTGCGAAAACCGTGCAAAAACCGCGAAAACCGCGCAAAAACCGCGAAAGCCGCGAAAAGCCGCGAAAACCGTGAAAACCGTAATTTAAATTTGAACTAAATCGAAATACGCGTCGTGCCGCGGATTTCGCGAAAACCGCGCCATATACCTCGGTTTCGCGACAAACATCACGAAATTTATATTTTTTTATAAAAATATATATTTTTTGTGTTAAAATGAATTTTTTCAATTTTTTTGAATTTTCACGAAATTTTTAAACAAAACCGCGGGGATGCCGTGCCGCACCCCGCGAAACCACCGAATTTCGTGGCTTTCGTGCGAAATTCGCAGCATCGGGAACCCCGATATGAACACCATATTGACCGATGCGAGAGGCCACTCCTTTGCCTTTTGCCGCCCTTTTGGCCTTGTTGGTGGGCTCTCGTCGGGCAGCCGGCGTTCCTTGATACGTCACCGTTTTCCGCCTTACCGACATTGTTTCCGTTGAATCATTTTCTGGACTTCTTCCTCCTGTCCTTCACTCTTCAGCCTCTGAATTTTCTTTTTCTGTGTTTTGGTGAACATGTCCGAAGGACACCATTGGGGTTTGGCCGATTGTTCTTTTTCAGCCTTTTTTTCGTCGTCCTCTTCGTGTTCTACTTGGAAAAAGTCTGGTGAATTGGACCGAGCCGATCGTGGGTGAAAGCTTCCGTTGGTTGAGTTGAACGGCTCGGGTGACGAATCGCGAGCTTTCCTTTGGTGGATCCCTGTATTCGTCCTCCCTGTATTCACTACATGCCGAACAATTTTTGAGAGTGGGCAGCTTCATTCCTTGCTCCCAGCAGAACCTGAAGAACTCGTAGCGCCAATGCGGATCACAGCCGCCGTGGCGACGGTAATATGCTACACCCAGCCGATCGGGTGTCCTCTGGTATGGTTTGCCACGCTAGGCTTCTTCCTCTTCTTGAACCCTGTGCTGGAATTGCAGCTGGCTGTCCGCCTGTCTGGGTTGACGATCGGCCGATCGGCCATTGGTGTAGACCATGTTGATTGGCGTGGCTCTCATTGCAGTCGGTCCTTGTTGGTCTTTGGCTGAGCTGTATGCCATTCTGTTCTGTCGATCAGCTCGTGCAGGACCGGCTTGGACAGTGTTGACAGGAAAGGGATTGCCGTCGACCTTCATCAGCTTAGCCGATTCCTCGAACTTAATCTTCCTTGCCTCGATGGCCAACTGTATCTGTTGGCAGAAGACATTGCAATCATTGGTGCTGTGGGAGGTGGAGTTGTGCCACTTGCAGTATCTCTTCTTTTTGAGCTCCTCAGCCGATGGGATGACGTGGTTGTCCGGAAGCTTTATTTGTTTCTCCCTCAGCAGTAGATCGAAGATCCTATCGGCTTTAGTTATGTCGAAATCACATTTTTCTTCCTTAGCCGATTTCTTCAGCCATTGGCACGTGATAGCCTTCTTGTTTCTGGTCCACTCGGCTGCCAAGGACACTGTAGATGATCTCGATGGCAAATTGGGACAAGGCTTCATGTCGGTCGATGATCTAGAAGAAGTTGATATAGGTCGAGGAGATAGGCCTAGGCCGACATTTATTAGTAAAAATTGTCTCCTCAATTTAGAACCAAGCTAATAGAACTTTTGAAGGAGTATAAAGATTGTCTTGCTTGGGTGTATTTTGAGATGCCAGGACTTAGCCGATCAATTATAGAACATCGGCTTCCTATCAAACCAGCAAATCGGCCGTTCAAACAATCACCTAGGAGATTCAAAGCCGATATGTATGATGCCATTAAGGCCGAAATCACTCGATTGTATGATGTTGGTTTCATTCGGCCATGCTGATATGCTGAGCGGGTTTCCAATATAGTTCTAGTGATCAAGAAAAACGACAAACTTAGGGTGTGTATTGATTTTCGAGATCTAAACAAAGCCACCCCTAAGGATGAATACCCAATGCCGATTACCGATTTATTGCTTGTGCTGCTTCAGGGCACAAGATAATCAATTTTATGGACGGCAACGGTGGATATAATCAAATTTTCATGGCAAAAGAAGACATCCATAAGACTGCTTTTAGATGTCCTAGTGTAATCGGCTTATATGAGTGAGTTGTGATAACTTTCGGCTTGAAGAACGCTGGGGCTACATATCAAAGGGCCATGAATTACATCTTCCATGACTTAAGCAACTTATTGGTTGAAATTTACATTGATGATGTGGTTGTGAAATCGAAGGAGGTTGATGACCATACAACCGATTTGAAGAAAGTTCTTGAGAGAACAAGGAAATATGGCATGAAGATGAATCCCACAAAGTATGCTTTTGGCGTATCGGCTGGATAGTTTTTGGGCTTTCTTGTTCATGAAAGGGGGATTGAAGTGACACGAAGGAGTATCAATGCGATTAAGAATATTCAACCTCCACAAGACAAGAAGCAGTTGCAATCTCTGGTGGGCAAGGTGAATTTAATTAGGAGGTTTATTGCTAATCTATCTGGGAAGATGGAGCCCTTTACACCTTTGCTCAGGTTGAAAGCTGATTAGCAGTTTACTATAGGGATGGCAATGGTTCGGTTTCGGTTCGGGTACCCGCGGGTTTCGGTGTTTCTGGTTTCGGTTTTGGTGCCTATTTCTTGCCCACGGGTTTGCGGTTTTGGATACCCGACATAGTTCGGGTTTGGTTCAGTTATTTGATTTAACCCACGAATAACTCAAACCCGACCCTAAAATCTCCAGTCAGTCCCACTCCCCACGACCCCACGCCATCCATCCCCAGTCTGAGACCGGCCCAACCGCCCCCCAGCCCACGCGCACGCGCGACTCCTGAGCTTCTCTAGCCGCCGCGGCGCCAACCCTAGCCGTCACCGCCCTGCTCCACCCGCGCGCCGCGCCGGCCATCCCCCAGCTTCCTCCACCCGCACGCCGCGCCGGCCGTCCCCCAGCCTCCTCCACCCGCGCATCGCGTCGGCCGTCCCTTAGCGTGTCGGCCGTCCCCAGCCTCCTCTACCCGCGCGCCGTGCCGGCCGTCCCCCAGCCTCCTCCACCCGCGCGCCGCCAGCCGTTCCCTAGCCGCACGCCGCTGGCCGTCCCCCAGTCGCCCTCAACCCGCCTCCTCCACCCGCGCACGGTGCGCGGCACACGTCGCCGCCCCTGGGTATTGGTAACACTAGCCACCCCCTTCTCCTCTCTGCCTCACCCTAATCTCTCTAATCTATCGCATGATGCAGAAAAATTCGGGTTTTGGTTTCAGATTTTGGTTAAAAATTCGGGTTTTGGTTAATAAATTCGGGTTTCGGTTAATCCGTCGGGTTTCGGGTATCCGCGGGTTTCGGTTTTGGTGATGGATTTTTACCCGAATCGGTTTCGGTTTTGGTTTCGAGTTTTAGATTCGGGTTTCGGTTTTGGGTGCCCAGAGACTCTACCCGAATCGAACCAGCTCCATTGCCATCCCTAGTTTACTAGGGGGGCACAACAATAGAAGGCTTTGGATAATATCAAGGAATATTTGAGTTCCCCTCCAGTTTTGATTTCTCCACAAAAAAGGAGTGTCTTTCAAGTTATACTTGTTAGCCAATGAGAAGTCAATCAGCTTGCTCTTGATCCAGGAATTCGAGGGCAAGGAAAGAGCAATATTTTATTTGAGCAAAATGCTTCTGGATGCAGAGACAAAGTATTCTCCGGTGGAGAAGTTGTGCTTATGCCTGTATTTTTCTTCCACGAAGTTGAGGCATTATTTATTATCCAACGAATGCTCCATAGTTTACAAAGCCGATGTTGTCAAGTATATGTTATCGGCTCCAGTGCTGAAAGGGTGAGTT
The DNA here is from genome assembly GCA_019925245.2 of Oryza australiensis. NCBI lineage: Eukaryota > Viridiplantae > Streptophyta > Magnoliopsida > Poales > Poaceae > Oryza > Oryza australiensis. Next base: position 151,527 of record JAIFGZ020000764.1, read on the forward strand.
GGAAAATGGATCTATGCCTTAACAGAATTTGATCTCAGGTATGAGTCGACCAAAGCAGTCAAAGGACAAGCCATAGCCGATTTCATTGTTGAGCATCGTGATGACTCAATCGGCTCGGTTGACATAGTGCCTTTGACTTTGTTCTTTGATTGTTCAGTTTGTACCCATGGCTATGGTATCGGCTTGGTCATCATATCAGCTAGGGGGCAAGTTTTGAGTTTGCCAAAACTATTAAGCCTTATGCTACCAGTAATCAAGCTAAGTATGAGGTAGTTCTCAAAGGATTGCAACTCTTGAAGGAAGTTGAAGCCGATCTATGAAAATCATGGGTGATTCTTTGTTGGTCATCAATAAGCTAGCTGGAGAATATGAATACAAGAATGATACATTGATGATCTACTACGAAAACTGCCAAGAATTGATTGAAAGTTTTCGGCTAGTTACTTTGACACATGTTCCTCGAGAGCAAAATGTTGAAGCTAATGATTTGGCTCAGGGGGCATCAGGGTACAAGCCAATGATGAAAGACATTGAGGTAGAAATTGATACAATCACAACCGATGATTGGAGGTATGATGTTTTTAATTATCTAAAGAATCCTTCTCAATCGGCTTCAAGGAAATTGTGTTACAAAGCTTTAATATATGTTTTGTTGGACGACGAGCTGTATTATTGGACGATTAATGGAGTATTGCTGAGATATATAAGTGTCGATCAAGCCAAGGTTGTGATGGGCGAAGTACATGAAGGTATATGCGGTACTCATCAATCGGCCCACAAGATGAAGTGGTTGCTTCGACGAGTTGGATATTTTTGGCCGACGATGTTGGAAGATTGCTTCATATATTATAAAGGTTGTCAAGATTGTCAAAGGTTATGAGCAATTCAAAGAGCACCAGCGTCGGCTATGAATCCCATAATGAAGCCATGGTCGTTCAGGGGATGGGGAATTGATATGATCAGATCAATCCACCTTCGAGTAAAGGACATAAGTTTATATTGGTGGCAATCGATTATTTCATGAAGTGGGTGGAGGCAATTCCGTTGAAGAAGGTTGATTCTGGGGATGCAATTCAGCTTGTTAAAGAGCATATTATATACCAATTTGGTGTTCCCCAGACTATCACAACCGATCAGGGATCTATCTTTGTATCAGATGAGTTTGTCCAATTTGTAGAAAGCATGGGGATTAAATTGTTGAATTCTTCACCATACTATGCACAAGCTAATGGACATGCAGAGGCATCCAACAAAAGTTTGATCAAGTTGATCAAGAGGAAGATCTCTGAGTTTCCAAAGCAGAGGCATAGCTGATTGGCCGAGGCATTGTGGTCCTGGGCATGAAGCCAAGTTTTGAGATATGATTTGCTGGATGACGATCTGTATTATCGAACGATTGATGGAGTATTGCTGAGATGTATAAGTGTCGATCAAGCCAAGGTTGTGATGGCCGAAGTACATGAAAGTATATGCGGTACTCATTAATCGGCTTATAAGATGAAATGGTTGCTTTGACGAGTTGGGTATTTTTGGCCGACGATGTTGGAAGATTGCTTCAAATATTATAAACATTGTCAAGATTGTCAGAAGTTTGGAGCAATTCAAAGAGCACCAGCATCGGCTATGAATCCCATAATCAAGCCATGGCCGTTCAGAGGATGGGGAATTGACATGATCGGCCAGATTAATCCACCCTCGAGCAAAGGACATAAGTTTATATTGGTGGCAACTTATTATTTCACAAAGTGGGTGGAAGCAATTCCGTTGAAGAAGGTTGATTTTGGGGATGCAATTCAGTTCGTCAAAAAGCATATCATATACCGATTTGGTGTGCCTCAAACCATTACAGCTGATCAGGGATCTATCTTTGTATCCGATGAGTTTGTCCAATTTGCAGAAAGCATGGGGATTAAATTGTTGAATTCTTTACCATACTGTGCACAATCCAATGGGCAAGCAGAAGCATCCAAAAAAGTCTGATCAAGTTGATCAAAAGAAAGATCTCTGAATTTCCAAAGCAATGGCATAGCCGATTGGCCGAAGCATTGTGGTCCTATCGGATGGCTTGTCATGGATCGATCCAAGTTCCCCGTACAATCTAGTTTATGGCATGAAGCCGTGTTTCCATGGGAAAGTGTCATCGGCTCAAGAAGGATTGATTTTCAAGATGAGTTGACAGCCGATGATTATCACAACCTCATGGTAGATGAATTGGAAGAATTGGTTCAATCCAGGATGCATGCTTTGGAAAAGGTGACAAGGGATAAGGAAAGAATCGCTCGTTATTACAATAATAAGGTTGTGCCAAAATCTTTTTCAGAAGGCGAGTTGGTTTGGAAGTTGATTTTGCTGATTGGGACTCGTGATAATAAATTTGGCAAGTGGTCACCAAATTGGAAAGGGCCTTTTCGAATCTACAAGTCCGTTTCTAAAGGGGCTTACATGTTGCAAGGGCTTGATGGAGAAGTTTTTGGAAGGGCTCTCAATGGGAAATATTTGAAAAAATATTATCCAAGTGTTTGGATAAATTCATGATTCGGCTGTGTTTTGCCGATACATAGTAGCCGATGTGCTGACATCGCCTTTAGATGGCCGAGATAAGTTAGATCGCCCTTAGTCTTTTTAATTTATCATAATTGGTTGTGTTTTGCCGATGTGTGATGGCCGATATGAGTTTATATCACCCTTAGTCTTTTTTAACTTATCATAATCGGTTGAGTTCTGCCGATGTGTGATTGTCGATATTTTGATATCGTCCTTAGTCAAGCCATAATTTTATCAATGTTTGACATTGTTAAATTAGGGGGGCATACATACATGCATGCAGAAATATGTGGAGATCAAAAAATATTTCAACGCAAGATATATTACAAGAATTAGCATAAGCAAGTTATGTTACAAGTGTTCACAGCAGTGCTAAGCCCTATTACAGAAGATCGGCTCATCCAGACACCAGTTTGTTGATAGCCGATATTGCCCTTTACCTGATTTGTTCAATGTCCTCTATGGCTTGGGCATCGATAGCATCGGTTCCAGGGATTGCTTTCAGGGACTTCATAAGATGTGATAAATGCCTGACAGAAGTCTTCAACTTGGATTTTTGTTCTTCAATTGCCCTGGGAAGATCGATTGGTTTTGTCTCTTCTGATGGTATATCGGCATTGCACTTTTCAAGTTCAGCTACTAGCTCTTCTTTGTGTTTCTTTAGCCGATCGATCTTGGTTTGGATTGAACTTGGACCCGAAGTCATCTCGTCAAGCCTAGCTTTCTCTGTTGTGATTGATTGCCGATTAGCTTGAATGGTGGCTTCGAGAGCTTTTCTCTGTCGCCAATCGGCAATCCTCTGTTGTGCCTCTCCAGCTTGTATCTGTGTTGTTTGAGGTATGCAGCCTAGGAGATGATGTCGGCAATGTTGTCAGGGACTTGATCTTGTATTTCCTCAAACCTAGCCCTGATCGGCCCGCAGTTGGCGACTAGGTAATCCAGAGAGCATTCTAGCCGATGAGCTATATCCAACAACTTGGCTTTCAGATCATCGGCAATAGGAGCCAAGGCTTTGCTTGTGGTCTCTTCTTCCTCATCCAAGAACTGTCTTATATCAAATGAGAACATATCAGCTAAGACCTGAAAAGGGAATGATGAAACTGTTAAGTGCTAAATGGACTTAGAACAGCCGATATGGTGTATTGAAAATCCTTACAGGGATGATGGGAGTTGCTTCTTCTGCTTCCACGTGTTGTCTGCCCCTAGCTGATGGAGTACGTTCGCCTGATTCATGGGGGCAGGTACTGGAGAGCGAGGAGGTTGTACAAACAAAAAGAAAGATAAGTTTGATTCAAAATCGGCTGATTGAAAATTAAGAAAAGTTTGAGGTCAAAGTTACCGATGGAGCTGGAGCCAATTTCTTCCTGGTGACCAATTTCTTATTCTGCAAGTAGAGTTTGGTCAGAATTGAAAGATGCATACCGGTTGAGTACGAGGTTGGCGTTTTGGAGGACTTGAGTTTTTTGAGAAGTTGGATCATCGACTGGCGGCGTCGGCATGGTTCTTCTTGGTTCACTTGTTTCGGCCGTAGCATCGTCAACAGCTTCCTCTATCTCTTCTTGGTTCAAGAACTCCTCCACATCTGGATCTAAGGATGGCAGGTCATCGACTGCGGCTTTCTTTTGTTTCTTGGGTGTTTTCTTCTTTACAGCCGACGGATCGGTAGCCGATGGCTTGGTCCTTTTTCTTTTCCCAACTTTAGAGTGGATCGGCTGGCGTGTTTGTCCATGAAGTAAGGATGCCATCTTGGGGGCATCATAGCCGATCTTTGATGGGGCCAGTCCACAACCGTTGAGGAGGACGCCAACAGCGTAGCAAATAGTTGCCTCGGTATTGCGGGTATGAGGAGGGGAGGAATTGATAGTCTGCGCAAAAAGAGAAAGATGCAGTTAAATATGGAAGAATGATAGCCGATAATAAATGACAAAAGAAGGAAAAGTGCTTACTTCTGGGATCAGTTCCGGGTACATGGTGGTCAGGTACATTGAATCCGCTTAGTGAAATATGTGTTTCTTCCATTCAATCCATCATCGGTTGAAGACTGCACTCCTCATTACTGCTAGTTTAATATTATCTATGCTGCCAAGTGGGGGGCCTTCAATGCTTAGCAACCTATCCATCATGAGGCCTGAGCCGATTTCGCCTCTAGTCTGGATCTTGTCGGCAAAGTATAGCCGATTGGTAGTTGTCCCATGCCTAGCTGTCTGGCAGCACTCATTGGATGATGGAACTCATATGAGACTTATACATTTCTTCGTTGGTGGATGCCGACTGGGATGATACAAGGAGAGATTGCTGATGTGAAAACTTCCCTGGACTTGTCAAACTTTTCAGAGTTTATCTCGTCAAATCTAAAGTCACTAGGGAGATCAAAATATTCAGAATTCTCATATGCGAACTAGATCCTTGAGGCCCTTGGAAATCCATCATAGAAATTGGCAAACCAGTCTTTGAAGAGATCGTCTGAGAGTTTGGATCCAATGTATGAAGATGTTGCTTCTCCAAAAAACATGCATCAACGCGTTGTCACTTCATTGCCATCTTCATCTGTAATCGGTTGTACCCTTGGGAAGTTGGCTTTTGTTAATTCTAGCCTCTGAGCAACTTTATGTGTATACAAATTGAGACTAAGTTGAAGAAACCACCATGGGCCACCAGTGTCGATAGCCGAATTTGTGACAGTCTTAGCTGATACATTGTTTAGGGTCAAAGATACCTAGTAGGTATTTGCCCAAAGGAATTTGTTTCTCCTCTACGAGGGCTTTGGCTATGTGCTGCTAGTTGGTTGTAGGGCTGTAGCTCAGACCACAGAACAGAAATTTCTCGCCACATCAAGAGAAAGGCTGCGTGCTCCCTAGGGCCTACTGGGTCGGTTCCCATGTTTTGGGTGATGAATCCATTCCAGTCGCCAATAGCTCGGGTTTTGAAGGAGAATTGACCCTTGGTGTTCAAGCTGACAGGGTTAGTCGATGTTGTAATGTCCAGGTCAGTGATCATAATCACATCCAGGAGGGTTGGTCTCATCAGTCCTTGTTGGAACAGAAAAGCATTGAGAGTATTGGACCAAAAATAGCTGGCAGCCGACAGCATGGGCTTGTCCTTGGTCATATCGGCTATGGTTAGGGCTAAGCACTGCGCTATCCCTAGTTCTTCCCAATGGCTCTACTGGCTAGCCGATACTATGTTATGCCATTCTGGCCAAGTCTTATCAGTAGATGGCCATGATTTGAAAGTTCCGGCCCAGTGCGACAAAATAGGGTTTTATAATCTAAAGGCACCCTATTTGTCTCAGCATTGATGAACTCTATGGGGTTTGGGTTGCTGATTGACCCTAAGAAGAATTGGTTGGGATGGACAAGATTGGGGATCACAATTTGGTTCAAGGGGTGCTACAATGAAAAAGAAAGAGAAAGGTAAATCACAAAAAGTGAAAATGAATCCACGAAAAGAAAAGGAGTTGCAGCCGATGGGGCTTACCTCAGGGAACTCGGCCGACGGCGCCACGGAGGGAGTAGTTGAGTTCGACATCACCAGGGGTGAGGTTTTTGCCATGTGGACGTCGCTTGTAGGTCCGCCGATGGCGCCGAGGAGGTCACCGGTGAAGATCAGAGGCATTTGTGGCTAAAGCGGTGATAGCGCAAGTGACGGTGTGAAAACTTCGAGGCGATGGTTATTATTTAAAGAGGTGCGGTAACTGTCCGATGGAAAGCCCTAAATTTTTGTAGAGATAAGATTTGGCAAATCCGCAATATTATCAATATAGCGGACTTGGGGGGCATGTGTTAACGACCAAATTTGGTAAATTCTGCATCGAACGTGAAGATAAGGCCGAGGCCGATTTGGAGGGAATCAGGATTTACGAAAATAGAGTGCGCGCCCATTGCAGACCGAATCAGCTAGAGAGTCCATCGGCTGATGGCCAAATCGGCTAAGGTGTTCGTCGGCCGATACCGAATCGGATAAGATAAGCCGATGTAGCCGATCCCGGTAAGGTAACATTGAAATCATCTTCGGATTCGTTTGAAGTACTTCATGAGAATTGCTATACATGGATAGAGTCCAAGGAAGGAAATTGTATCTATTAATTAGGTTATTTTAAATAGTTTCCTTATAGATTATGTCGGTAAGAGTCTCTAAGGCACTTATCTATAATTTGAATTGTAATAGAGATAGGAATCGTGTTCGACGAGGACATATTTTGTATATGGGTATAAATACGACCCAAGACCATGTAATTAAACAACAATCAGTTCAATACAACTTCGGCGCATTGCCATCTTTTTCCTTTTAATTACTTCGACGAGTTCTTGCTTTGAGTTGGGCTGCATCGGGTTCGATCTCCCATGAAAGGTAAAGCTTGTTATGGCGGCTTGCGCTCTCAGCATTAGTGCTTCCATCGTTATGATACTCTAATCCTATTTACGTAAATCATCGAGTTATCATATATGCTATGTAATCTAGATCGATTTTGCTGTCTAACCCTAATCGGCTAGCTTCTATTACTAGATAACAGCCAATAGGGTTAGCTATCCTTGTCGACTTAGATTATATAGTGTATCCATCATCTCGAAAGGTTTTCATAGATTTGCTTAGATCTTATGTTTCTTCTTATGCTTAGTGTTGCATCGGTTGAGTCTGACCTATTAAGTAATATTTAGAATCATAATATTTATCTTGCCTTATGATTGCTATTAGAGATAGTATCGGGTTTTCAACCGATCTTACCTGTTTTAGCTATATTTTTTTCTTATATGTTTACTTGATATGCTAAATCTTCCCTTTATATTAAGATCTCACTGTGATGAAATATATTAAGCTTGTTTCCAATCTGTTAGGTTATCCTAACACTTGACTAGTTCCTGTTTAATGTATTTAATCTATAGTAATATCTTAGTATAAAGTAGTATTGGAGTACTAGCTGATACGCATTAGATCTATGACATCGGCTATGCTATAAATATGTATAATCTTTATCTTAAAGTACTTTTAGACTTAAGTGGTTTGTATTGTCTTGGTACGCTACCGATCTATCCCAATCACTTGGTTTAAGTATATTTCAAGATCTAGATTATATGTTATGAATATCTACAGCCGATCGATTAGATTTAATTTTCCTTACCCGATTCAGTGCATACTGCATCGGCTTAACAACGAACGATACGTCATCAGCCACTAGCCGATCGGCTATCGTTTACGGACTAACTTTGTGTTTATCTCTTTGTTTCTTTTTGGTTGCAGGATCAAACCAACTGGCACGCTTACGAACCTCAGAAGCAATATTTGGACCTGTACTAGAGTAAAGCAAATCTCTCACACCAGTGCGTGACAATTTTATGGTCAACATGGTTTTATTTGGCCATGCCAATATGCTGAGTGGGTTACCAATATAGTTCCAGTCATCAAGAAAAACGGTAAACTTAGGGTGTGTATTGATTTTTGAGATCTAAACAAGGCCACCCCTAAGGGTGAGTACCCACTACCGATTGCCGATCTATTGGTTGATGCTACTTTAGGGCATAAAATTATAAGTTTTATGGATGGAAATGCTGGATACATTCAAACTTTCATGGCAGAAGAAGACATCCATAAGACTGCTTTAGATGTCCCAGTGCAATCGGCTTATACGAGTGGGTTGTGATGACTTTCGGCTTGAAGAACGCTGGGGCTACATATCAAAGAGCCATAAATTACATATTCCATGATCTAATGGGCTTGTTGGTTGAAATCTACATTGATGATGTGGTAATAAAATCAAAGGAGATCGAAGATCATATAGCCGATTTGAGGAAAGTTCTTGAAAGAAAAGGAAATATGGCCTAAAGATGAATCCCATAAAGTGTGCTTTCAGCGTATCGGCTGGACTATTTTTGGGCTTTCTTGTTCATGAAAGGGGGATTAAAGTGACATGAAGGAGTATCAATGCAATCAATAATATTCAACCTCCACAAGACAAGAAGCAATTGCAATCTCTGGTCGACAAGGTGAATTTCATCAGGAGGTTTATTGTTAATCTATCTGGGAAGATGGAGCCCTTTACACCTTTGCTCAGCTTCAAAGCCGATCAGCAGTTTACTGGGGGGGCAAAGCAACAAAAGGCCTTGGACAACATTAAGGAATATTTGAGTTCCCCTGCAGTTCTGATTCCTCCACAAAAGGAGTGCCTTTCAAGTTGTATTTGTCAGCCAAAGGGAAGTCAATCGGCTCGGTCTTGATCCAGAAATTCGAGGGCAAAGAAAGAGCAATCTTTTATTTAAGCAGAAGGCTTCTGGATGTGGAGATAAGGTATTCTCTGGTGGAGAAGTTGTGCTTATGCCTGTATTTTTCTTGCACCAAGTTAAGGCACTATTTGTTATCCAATGAATGCACCATAGTTTGCAAGGCCGATGTTGTCAAGTACATGTTATCGGCTCCGGTGTTGAAAGGCAGAGTTGAAAAATGGATTTATGCCTTAACAGAATTTGATCTCAGGTACGAGTCGCCCAAAGCAGTCAAGGGACAAGCCATAGCCGATTTCATTGTCGAGCATCGTGATGACTCAATCGGCTCAGTTGACGTAGTGCCTTGGACTTTGTTTTTTGATGGATCGGTTTGTACTCATGGTTGTGGCATCGGCTTGGTCACAATATCACCTAGGGGGATCAAGTTTTGAGTTTGCTTACACTATCAAGCCTTATGCCACCAATAATCAAGCTGAGTATGAGGCAGTTTTGAAAGGACTACAATTCTTGAAGGAAGTTGAAGCCGATGTTGAAATCATGGGCAATTCTTTGTTGGTCATCAATCAATTAGGTGGAGAATATGAGTACAAGAATGATACATTGATGATTTACAATGAAAAGTGTCGAGAATTGATGGAAAGTTTTTGGCTGGTAACTTTGACACATCTTCCTCGAGAGCAGAACGTTGAAGCTAATGATTTGGCTTAGGGGGCATCGGGATACAAGCCGATGATGAAAGACATAGAGATAGAAATCGCTAGAATCGCTGCCGATTGCGGAGATTATGGCAGTCGCCCATATGGCAAGCTTATCCAACTGGAGATATGGATAGGTTACGTCTTCTAATTATGTAAACCAGCTATGACTTGGGTATTACGTTGCCGATTAGATAAGGCAACGGCTCATAGTCACGGTTTGGTAAGATTGAGGAAACCGACTTAGAGTAAGATAGGGTTTAAGACATGTAAGCCCGCCTCCCAAGACTATATAAGGGGGGTAAGGGGCGTCTCTTGAGGGATATCAGATGTTAGATCAGACATATGAGCTTTAGCAGCAAGAGATCAGATGTATGCGAAACATATACGAGCTATTAGACACACGAGATCTTGAGATCAATATACACTCGGCGGATCGAATCCCCGAAACAGGAGTAGGGTATTACCTCACGAGAGGGTCTGAACTTGTCTAAATCTTGTTTTCCACTTAACCCATCGAGCTTGGCGATCTTGACTGCACCCCCAAATTTCTATTGCCGAAACCAAGTTTCGACAGTTGGCGCGCTAGGTAGGGGCTCGCGCGTCAAGACTTCTTCAAGAATCTCGCCGGCAAGCGCGATGGGATCTTCTTCAGGCATCGATGACTTCATCGCCAACGGCTTCAACAAGCCCTCCTCCCCTGACTTGGATTTGGACTAGTCGGGAGGGGGAACCCGCTCGACGCCGTTTGGGTTACCGAACAACGCCAAGATCTGCGACCGAATCCTGAGTTCTAAGATGCAGTCCATCCACTCTGAAGGAGGAATCTACTTGGCGCCGTTCGGACTACCAAACGTTGCTGAAATCTACAGCTGTCTTTCACCTCCCCGTCGGAAACAATCTACTCGGGGGGAGAAACCCTCTCGGCGCCGTTTGGATTACCAAACGCCGCTGAGATCTACTGCAAACTCCTCTCCCCTGAGTCAAGATCAACCCACTTGGAGGGACCCCCGTCATTAAGCTACGACTCGGATTGGAACGATCCAGATCCAAGTAACCTGGGTTCAAGGGAAATCGTCGTCATCCTCCAACCGTTCGGGTCATGCTCATCTACGAAGCTCGATGAGTACTTCAGCTTTTCAGGCTTCGACAATCTCTACGACATCCCCTCGGACGAGTCCAACGACTCCGACTGTGACAAGGACTATGAGCCGAAGTGCATCGATGTTCTCATGGCTGAGGTGGCCGAGACCGACTCAGCGATGGCCCGCAGGGTCGCAGAGGAAGAACAAGCCAGGCTTGAGCAGGAGCGCAAGCTGGCAGAAGATGAGAAGAGGCGCAAGGAGGAAGCCGACAGGAGAAAGCGGGACCTAGGGCAACTGGACGATCAGCTCGGGAGGCCATACTTCAGACGCGAGTCGACAACACCAACATCTTCCAAAAGCCTCAACAGAACGCCGTTGCCGCCCTCACCCTCCTCGACACCGTTATCGAAGCGGCGCCAGCTACGGTAACGCCCATCTTGGACAAGATCAAGACCATCGTCGCGGCCACAGCAAACTGCTCTCCCTCAACCTCAGCCCGAAGGCCGACTGAGTCCGTGGCTGAAACGCCCGACAGAAGCCGACTCCCGCCGCTGAGGTCAAAGGATTATAAGAGGCCTGAACAAGATCGGACGGCCACTAGGTCAAGAGACCTCCATCATGAGACCACGCGGAAGCATCAGGAGCAATCGGCCGACTCCCGCGAGAAGCGGCATGGACGACCACCCGTCCACCACCGGGTCCGCCGCAGCAACAACTCCGACTACCGAAGCAGCCTGCCAAGGACCCCGCCGAGTGATCTGCGGGAAGTCCTCGACCGGTGCTACCAAGAACGAGATCAGCGCTCCTGCGAAGATCGAAGGGGCTCGCCTGACAGCAACGACAACGGAGTACCTGCTTTCACTCAGGACCTGCGCCGAGTGCATTGGCCGAATGGTTTTAAGCCGACAGGAATCGAGAAGTACGACGGGAAGGCCGACCCCGAGTCGTGGCTGACCGTGTACACCCTCGCCATCCGTGCAGCAGGAGGAGACAATAAGGCCATGGCCAATTACTTACCTGTTGCACTCGCCAACTCAGCCAGGAACTGGCTTACGAGCTTGCCAAGAGGCTTGATCGGCTCGTGGAGTGAGTTACGGGATCACTTCATCGCCAACTTCCAGGGCACCTTTGAAAGGCCTGGTACCCACTTCGACCTCTACAATGTCATCCAGAAACCAGATGAGCCGCTGAAAGACTACATCCGGTGCTTCTCGAAAAGGCGCAACAAGATCCCCAACATCACCGATGACATCATCATCGCCGCTTTCCAGAATGGAGTCCATGATGAACTGTTGATCGGAAAGTTTGGGCGTAAGCCACTGAAGACAGTGAAGCAAATGTTCGAGACGGCGAACTCCTATGCCAAGTCCAACGACGCAATCAAGGCAGCGCGGCAAGATCGGCCTGACAAAAGGGACGACAAGCACTCGAGAGGAAGCCAGCATCCTAAGAAGGATAACGGCAGCAACAATCAGGCCCAGAAAGACCGCAAGCGCCGGCCCGAGGACCTGGTTGCCACGACGTCCAACTCCCAACGCTGTCCCCAAGTCATGGCCTACGACGCGATCATGAACGCTCAGTGCATGAATCATCCAAACCACAAGCATGCGGCCAAAGATTGCTTCATCTACAAGCAATTCGCCGAACAATATGTGGCGCAACTAAACAGGAAGCCGACTGATGAAGCCGATTGTTAGCGAAGTGCTGGCAGGAGCTAAAATTCGCTACCCTCAGGTACAAAAATTGTTATATGGTGTTCTGATAACCGCGAGGAAATTGGCGTAATATTTTCAGGGTCACTCAGTCACCGTCGTCACTTCCTTTCCACTCGGCGATATCATCCACAATCGGGAGGCGACTGGGCGCATCGCAAAGTGGGCCCTGGAACTGATGCTGTTGGACTTAACTTTCAAGGTGAGGACGTATGTAAAGTCACAAGCCCTGGCGGATTTCCTGGCTGAGTGGACCGAACAACAAGAAGATGTACCTCGAGAAGACCTACAGTACTGGACCATGCACTTTGACGGATCCAAGAGGATCACTGGCTTGGGAGTAGGAGTTGTGCTGATCTCCCCGACTGGGGAAAGGCTAAGATATGTTCTTCACCTCCACTTCTCCGCCTCTCACAACGTCGCCGAGTACGAAGCCCTGCTACATGGACTGCGACTTGCAGTTTCGCTCGGGATACGTCGGCTGGTCGTGAAAGGGGATTCCTAGCTGGTTGTCAACCAAGTGATGAAAGATTGGTCTTGTCTAAACGATACCATGGAGGCCTACCAGCAAGAAGTTCGCAAACTTAAAGACAGGTTTGACGGACTGAAGCTATCCCATGCCCTGAGACATAACAACGAGGCAACTGACGAGTTGGCGCAGTTTGGCTCCAAGCGAGAAGTTGCTCCAACAGACATTTTCGTAGAGCATCTCTATGAGCCGACTGTCGCAGCAAAACCAACTCCCAACGAACAAGCTGCAAACCAGGTCGCCATGATCGACGCCGACTGGAGGACGCCACTCATCAAATTTTTAACTCAGCAAGAGCTGCCGGAAGACCGGGATGAGGCGGGACGAGTCCAACGTCGTTGTGAAGCTTATGTCATGGTCGACTGTGATCTATACAAGAGGAGCCCTTCTGGAGCCTTAATGAGATGTATCACGCCTGAGGAAGGACGGCAACTACTCCAAGATATCCACTCGGGTATATGCGGAAGCCACGCGGCAGCACGTACCTTGGTAGGCAAAGCCTACAGGCAAGGTTTTTTCTGGCTTACGACGGTCTCCGATGCCGACAAAGTGGTCCGAACGTGTGAAGATTGCCAGTTCTTCGCTCGACAGAGCCATGTTCCAGCCCAAGAGCTACAAACAATTCCATTTTCTTGGCCGTTTGCGGTATGGGGCTTGGATAAGGTCGGTCCTTTCAAGAAGGCTCCAGGAGGATTCACACATTTGTTCGTCGCAATCAACAAGTTCTCCAAGTGGATCGAGGCGAAACCGGTTGCAACGATCACCGCTGACAAGGCGCGAGACTTCATCCTCAACATCGTGCATCGGTTTGGCGTCCCAAACAGAATTATAACCGACAATGGAACTCAATTCACTGGAGGCGTTTTCAAGGAATTCTGTGAAGATTTTGGCATCAAAATCTGCTACGCATCGGTCGCGTACCCCAAAAGCAATGGACAGGTTGAGCACGCCAATGGCATGGTACTTCAAGGCATCAAGGCCCGAGTGTTTGACCAGTTAAATCCTTATGCCGGCAAATGAGTTCAAGAGCTGCCCTCGGTTCTATGGTCACTACGTACTATGCCCAGTCGGGCCACTGGCCAAACTCCTTTCTTCCTGGTTTACGGGGCAGAAGCCATGTTGCTGAATGAAATGGAGTACGAGTCTCTTCGAGTCCGTAGCTTCAACGACAAGCGCTACAATCAAGACCGAGTGGATGACCTCACCCTACTAAAAGAGGCCCGTGAGGCAGCCCTGACCCAGTCGGCAAGATATCTTCAAGGACTAAAACGATACCATAGTCGCAATGTTCGGGCGTGAGCTTTCATTGTCAGCGATTTGGTTCTACGCAAGATTCAAACCACCAAGGACCGTCACAAATTATCTCCACTATGGGAAGGGCCATATATAATCGCTGAGGTGACTCGGCCAGGAGCATATCGACTAAAGCGTGAAGATGAATCCATGGTGGAGAACTCTTGGAACATTGAACATCTTCGACGATACTATGCTTAAATTGCCTCAAGTTTCATGTTATTCTTGACTGCCAACCTCAAGCAAGATGACTTCTTGAGTTGATAGTCGGGGGCTACACTTGTGTCAACAAAGCATGGTTTTCTTTGACAACTTGTTTATATTTGGTTTATCATTGTTTAGTGTTTTGATTCGAGTTCAATAGATAAGGACTGAGAATTTTTTGATGACCTAATCAAGCTTAGGCTTGGTGACGTGATGGACGAAAATTACTTAAGAAATTTTCTATGAAAACTCGGGTCAAGGCATTAACATAAATAAGCTAGATATCTACAAGTTCACATCGAGTTTACAAGTAACTTTCACAAAGTCATTGAGATCCAGGCCTCTGAAGATTGCAGCCTGGGGATCTCCTCCTCTTTTGTTGATCGATTTAAAGAAGATAAATGAAGACAAAGAAAAGACAAATTGAAGACTAATGTCGAAGACCGCTTCAAAGCTTACCAAGCATCGTGGTCGAACCCTTGACCGGTACTTCCCGCTGCCTCTTTCTTCTTGGTTTATGCCCGACGGCTCTCGCCGGGGCATCTTGGGTGGCAGTCGGGAGATCTTCTTCAGCCGACTGGTTTCCAGTGGGGGTCTCTTGCCTGGCAGTCGGGGGCTCCTTTCGCTGGGACATCCTCACTGGGAGGTGGGGGCTTCTCACTCGGAGCGCTCTCACTCGGGAGAGGGCCACGGGATTCTTGTTCTGTAGGCCTTGTCGCTTCGGCCGCTGCAGATAATTTTGGGCCTTCACTCTGCCCAGTGGGGTCTATGTTCTGAGGCCTCCTGCAAAGAGAAAGATGGGAGCAATCGGGACAAAGGCAGAGAGCTGGTGAACAGTACTGTGAAAGAGGAAATTTTTGGGAAGACGAAGTGGCGGGGATGACCTCGAGGCTTCGTAAAAAGACTTGAGGGTTTTTTGTCAAGTTATCTCGCCATTGGGCCGAGCCCATGAGAGACTTGCAGCCCAGCTAAGATGTGGCTTGACACGTGTCCTTAGGGACTTAAGTGGATGGACTTAAGCAGATTTGCCCTGGCAATATGCACGTGTCACATAGCCCAATACCTTTAAAATTCTTTCATACCGTGGTTTGCGTAACTTCATGAGAAGTTGGCACGATGCAATTTGAAAGGTGACAAACAGTTAAGCTTTTCATGGCTGTCCTGATGACATGGACTGTTTGGTTTCTAAGCATTTGATTAAATGATTATATCAATGCTATTTTTCCACCTTGGTGAAGATCTTTTTAGATTAAGACCAATATTATAGCAGGAACTATTTAATATTTTGGTCGTATTTTTCAGATGACTGAAAAATTTGTTTACCCGTGAGGGGTGATTAAATTATTTATTCCGGGATGACTCGGGTAGATTAGCTCGGATAAGCATGAGCTTGCCGAGTGGATTGATTTTCTTACCCATGAGGGTCGATAGAATTATTTGTTCTGAGATGACTCGGGCAAGTTAACTCGGATAAGCATGAGCTTGCCGAGTGTTTTTACCCATGAGGGTTGATTAAGTTATTTGTTCCGAGATGACTCGGGCAAATTTACTCGGATAAGCATGAGCTTACCGGGTGAATTGATTTATTACCCATGAGGGCAAATTAAATTGTTTTGTTCCGAGACGACTCGGGTGAATTACTCGGATAAGCATGAGCTTGCCGAGTGATGTGACTTTTTATGATTGCTTTAGCTTCAGCTAAGCATTTATATGAGTATGATTTTTTCTAGTTCTTGACTATATGCTTAGTTTGTTTTTGACTAACCACATAGTTGGGGGCTACACCTAATTAGGTGCATCAGGATTTCAAGCCCTTCAGAGTCTTTGGAGCCACTCGGGAGATTCAGGCAGAGGTGATGGAATCACTCGGCACCAGAAGCACTAGGCCAAAGAGTTATTTGGCTGTGTGTTATCTTGGTTCAAGGCAAGGTTATCTCGTCGACTGCAAAGGACTCGGGGCTACTGTGGAGATTATGGCAATCGGATACCCACATGGCAAGCTTATCCGACTGGAGATAGGGATAGGTTATGCCTTCTAATTATGTAAACCAGCTATGACTTGGGAATTACGTTGCCGATTAGATAAGGCAACGGCTCATAGTCACGGTTTGGTAAGATTGAGGAAACCGACTTAGAGTAAGATAGGGTTTTGGACTTGTAAGCCCGCCTCCCAAGACTATATAAGGGGGGTAAGGGGCGTCCATTGAGGGATATCAGATGTTAGATCAGACATTTGAGCTTTAGGAGCAAGAGATCAGATGTATGCGAAACATATACGAGCTATTAGACACACGAGATCTTGAGATCAATATACACTCGGCGGATCGAATCCCCGAAACAGGAGTAGGGTATTACCTCAGGAGAGGGTCTAAACCTGTCTAAACCTTGTTTTCCACTTAACCCATTGAGCTTGGCGATCTTGACTGCACCCCCAAATTTCTATTGCCGAAACCAAGTTTCGACACCGATGATTGGAGATATGATGTTTTAATTATCTGAGGAATATTTCTCAATCGTCTTCGAGAAAATTGCGATACAAAGCTTTGAGATATGTTTTGCTGGATGACGATCTGTATTATCGGACGATTGATGGAGTATTGCTGAGATGTATAAGTGTCGATCAAGCCAAGGTTGTGATGGGCGAAGTACATGAAGGTATATGCGGTACTCATCAATCAGCCCACAAGATGAAGTTGTTGCTTCGACGAGTTGGATATTTTTGGCCGACGATGTTGGAAGATTGCTTCATATATTATAAAGGTTGTCAAGATTGTCAGAGGTTTGGAGCAATTCAAAGAGCACCAGCGTCGGCTATGAATCCCATAATCAAGCCATGGCCGTTCAGGGGATGGGGAATTGATATGATCGGCCAGATCAATCTACCTTCGAGTAAAGGACATAAGTTTATATTGGTGGCAATCGATTATTTCATGAAGTGGGTGGAGGTAATTCCGTTGAAGAAGGTTGATTCTGGGGATGCAATTCAGCTTGTTAAAGAGCATATTATATACCAATTTGGTGTTCCCCAGACTATCACAACCAATCATGGATCTATCTTTGTATCAGATGAGTTGTCCAATTTGTAGAAAGCATGGGGATTAAATTGTTGAATTCTTCACCATACTATGCACAAGCTAATGGACATGCAGAGGCATCCAACAAAAGTTTGATCAAGTTGATCAAGAGAAAGATCTCTGAGTTTCCAAAGCAGTGGCATAGCCGATTGGCCGAGGCATTATGGTCCTGTCAGATGGCTTGTCATGGATCAATCCAGGTTCCTCCTTACAAGCTAGTTTATGGGCATGAAGCCATGTTTCCAAGGGAAAGTGTCATCGGGCTCGAGGAGGATTTATTTACAAGATGAGTTGACAGCCAATGACTATCATAATCTCATGGTAGATGAGTCGAAAGACTTGGTTCAGTCGAGGATGTGTGCTTTGGAAAAGGTGACTAGAGATAAAGAAAAAATCGCTTGTCATTATAACAAGAAAGTTATGCCAAAATCTTTTTCAGAAGGTGAGTTGGTTTGGATGTTGATTCTGCCGATTGGGACTCGTGATAATAAATTCGACAAGTGGTCAATAAATTGGGAAGGGCCTTTTCGAATCTACAAGTCTGTTTCTAAGGGAGCCTATATGTTGCAAGGGCTTGATGGAGAAGTTTTTGGAAGGGCTCTCAATGGAAAATACTTAAAGAAATATTATCCGAGTGTTTAGATCAATTTAGGATTCGGCTGTGTTATGCTGATACAAGGTAGCCGATGTGTTGACATTGCCTTTAGATGGCCGATATAAGTTATATCGCTCTTAGTCTTTTTAATTTATCATAATTGACTATGTTCTGCCGATGTGTGATGGCCGATATAAGTTATATCGCCCTTAGTCTTTTCAACTTATCATAATCGGTTGAGTTGTGCCGATGTGTGATGGCCGATATTCGTGACATCGCCCTTAGTCAAGCCATAATTTTATCAATGTTTCACATTGTAAAATTAGGGGGCATACATACAACGCAAGATATATTACATGGATCATAAAAGTTCACAAGGATTGCAATAATCAGCATTAAAGTTCGCAAGTTTCAAGTGCTAAGCTCCAATTACATGGATCGGCTCATCTAGACACCAGCTTGTTGATAGCCGATATTGCCCTTTTCCTAATTTGTTCTATGTCTTCGATGGCTTGGGCATCGGTAGCATCAGTTCCAGTGATTACTTTTAGGGACTTTGCAAGATCTGACAGATGCCTCACAGAAGTCTTCAATTTGGATTTTTGTTCTTTGATTGCCCTGGGGATATCGGCAAGTTTTTTCTCTTCTGATGCTATCTCGGCGTTGCACTTTTATAGCTCGGCTAGCAACTCCTCCTTGCATTTTTGCAGCTGATCAATATCGGTTTGGATTGAACTTGGACCTGTAGTCATCTCGTCAAGCCCAGCCTTGTCTGCGGCAATTGATTTCTGATTAGCTTCGATGGTGGCTTCAAGAGCTTTTCTCTCTTGCCGATCGGCAATCCTTTGTCGAGCCCTCTCCAGCTTGTACCGATGTTGCTCAAGGTACGCTGCATGGGAGATGATGTCAGCTAGGTTGTTTGGGATTTATTCTTGGATTTCTTCAAACCTAGCTATGATCAGCCCGCAGTTGGCAACTAACTAGTCCAAGGAGCTCTCCAGCCGACGAGCAATGTCCAATAGCTTGGCCTTGAAATCAACGGCAATGGGAGCCAAAGCTTTGCTTGTGATCTCTTCCTCTTCATCCATGAACTGTATTATGTCAAAGGAAAACATATTGGCTAAGACCTGAAAAGGGAATGATGAAATTGTTAAGTATTGAAATAACTCAGAACAGTCGATATGGTGTATTAAAATACTTAGTGGGGTGACAGGAGCATTTTCTCCTTTTGCCTTAATGTGATGGTTGCCCCTAGCCGATGGAGTGTGTTCACTTGATTCGTGCTGGGCAGGTGCTGGAGAGCGCGGAGGTTGTACAAAGAGAAAAGAGACAAGTTTGATTCAGAATCGACTAATTGAAAATTGAGAAAGGTTTTGAGTTTAAACTTACCGATCGGCAGTGTCCCATCCCTAACTGTCTGGCAGCACTCATCGGATGATAGAACTCATATGAAACTTGGGCGTTTCTTCCCTGATGGATGCCGACTGGGAGGATACAAGGAGAGATGGCGGCTGTGAAGACTTCCCTGGACTTGTCAAACTTCTCAGAGTTTATCTGAAAAGACTTCCCTGGACTTGTCAAATCTGAAGTCAATAGGGAGCTCAAAATCTTCAGAATGCAAAGGCAAACCAGATTCTTGTGTTCCTTGGAAACCCATCGTAGAAGTTGTTGAACCAATCTTTGAAGAGGTCAGCCGATAGTTTTGATCCAGCATATGAGGATGCTGCTTCTCCAAAAAACATGCATCTGCGTGTTGTGACCTCATCACCGTCTTCATCTGTGATTGGCTGTGCTCTTGGGAAATCGGCTTCTGCTAGTTACGGCCTCTGAGCAACCTTGCGAGTATGCAAGTTGAGCCAAATTTGCAATAACCACTAGGGTCCACCAATGCCGATAGCAGAGTTTGTAGCGATCTTAGCTGATGCAGAGTTTAGGGTCTGGTAGAGATACCCTAGGAAGTATTTGCCCAAAGGAATTTGTTTATTCTCTACCAAGGCTTCGGCTACATGCTGCCAGTTAGTGGTGGGGCCATAGCTCGGACCACAGAACAGAAATTTTTTCAACCACATCAAGAGAAAGGTTGCGTGCTCCCTAGGGCCTACTGGGCTAGTTCCCATATTCTGTGAGGTAAATCCATTCCAGCCGCCGATAGCTCGTCTTGAAAGCAAATTGGCCTTTGGTGTTCAAGCTGACCAGGTTAGCCGACGAGGTGATGTCCAGACCCATGATCATAACTATGTCCAAGAGAGTGGGTGTCATCGGCCCCTGGTTGAACAAGAAGGCGTTCAAAGTGTTGGACCAGAAGTAGGTAGTAGCCGACAGCATAGGCTCGTCCTTGGTCATATCGGCTATGGTTAGGGCTAAGCATTGCACTATCCCAAGTGCTTCATGAGGATTGCCATACATGGATAGAGTCCAAAGAAGGCAATTGTATATATTAACTTAGTTGTTTTAAATAGTTTCCTTATAGATTATGTCGGTAAGAGTCCGCCTAAGGTACTTATATGTAATTTGAATTGTAATAGAGATAGGAATTGTGTCCGACAAGGACATATTGTGTATCTGGGTATAAATATGACCCAAGACCTTGTATGAAACATCTAACAATCAGTTCAATACAACTTTGACGCATCACCACCCTTTTCCTTTCAATTACTTCGATGAGTTCTTGCTTTGAGTTGGTCTGCATCGGGTTCGATCTCTGACAAGAGGTAAACCTTGTTATGGCGGGTTGCGCTCTCAGGATTTGTGGTTCCATCTTTATGACACTCTAGTCCTATTTACGTAAATCGTCGAGTTATGATATATACTATATAATCTAGATCGATATTGTTGTCTAACCCTAATCGGCTAGCATCTATTACTAGATAATAGCCGATAGGATTAGATATTAATGTTGACTTAGATTATATAGTGTATCCACCATCTCGAAAGGTTTTCATTGAGTTGTTTCGATCTTATGCTTCTCTTTACGCTTAGTGCTGCATCGGTTGAGTCTGATCTACTAAGTGGTATCCAGAATCATAATATATATCTTGCTTTATGATTGCTATTAGAGATAGTATCGGGGTTTCAGCCTATCTTGCCTATTTTAGTTATCTTGTTTCTTATATGTTTACTTGATATGCTAAATCTGCCCTTTATATTAAGATCTCACTATGATGAAATATGTTAAGCTTATTACCGATCTGTTAGGTTTTCTTAACACTTGATCGGTTTCTTTTTAATGTATTTAATCTATATTGATATCATAGTATAAAGTGGTATCGGAGTACTAGCCGATACATGTTAGATTTGTGACATCGGCTATGCTATAAATAAGTATAATCTTCATCTTAAGGTACTTTTAGATATATGTGATTTATACTGTCTCGGTACGCTACCGATCTATCCAAATCACTTGGTTTAAACGTATTTTAGACTTAGATTATATATTATGGATATCTATCGTCGATCGATTAGATCTAATTTCCCTTTGCCGATTCAGTGCATATTGCATCGGCTCAATATCGAATGATACGTCATCGGCCATTAGCCGATCGGCTGTCGTTTACAGACTAATTCTGTTTTCCAAAAAATCGGTATTAGTTTCCGATTTTTTTGGAAAGGAATACTATTACACATGGAAAGAATTTAGTTTCTTCTTTGGTTTGCTCAACATTGCTCGGTGAACTAGGAGTCACGGCTATCAAATTTTAATAAACATAGTATTTGGCAAAGCATTTCAGGAGAACCTCTTAGTAACCCAAGAACTAATGATATCCATAATCCTACCTTAAGGTTGATGCATAAATGAGTAGCATTTACTATCTTTCCTCGAGAAGATGTTAGGCCAATTAGAGCTGATGAATTAATGATACTTTATCCATGGTTAAGAAAATAAAAATCTCTCTTATGAAAGTAATGATTAAACGATGGTTAGAACAATTTAGGATGAAGGGTACCTATTGAATGCACTTCATTAAACACTCGTATTGCTTTTAATGCCGAGGCCTTGGGAGATGTACAAGTTCCGTACATCACCAAACTCCACGAAATAATAGACGAGGATTATTTAGTGAAGGGCCATACTTTGAAGCATGGTCCCGAGGGATCCCTTGTGTTTTTCTTCCCCGTATATACAAATCAAATTCCGCTACCTAACCCGAAGTATCATTTGTATAAGTGTCGGGCACTAACCATTACTCTCCAGCCAAGAGAGGTTGCTCGTAGGAGTAGTATTTCTGGCAAGATCACAAGAAGTAGGTCAAGAAGGGTCGCAATGGAGGAAGAACCTCAACAACTTCCGCAGTACACTCATCAGTCGGGATGTGTTCTAGATGGATATGCATCTGGTTGTGAACAACCCTTCAGTATTATGAGGCTGGAGGTTCATTTTGGCAATCAACTAGTGGTGAGCAATGGGCACAAGGACCTAGCTGGTACCATGGACACGCCACAGAGTCATCAAGCTACAGTGGTCTATCTCCATCATTTGGTGCTCAATGCTCATTCTCGTCATCAAGCTTTCGTGACCAAGGATTTGTGAAGATCACTCAAAGGATGGGTGAATTGGACATGAGAACTACTGAGATTCAAGATACACTATATCAACATGTCCAAGAAACTCATCAGTGGCAACACCAGACCAATGAGTAGCTCAAAGAAATTAGCTCAACACTGCAGCAAGGCCAATCCGACCTGATGGTCTACTTCCGTTCTGTAGGGTCTCCTCCGGAGAGGTCAACTCCCACAATACCACATAACATCCCAAGAGTCCGGTTATGCATGAGGTAGTACAGATATAAGAACTTCGTGTATTATTACAAACCAATAATGGTCAAGTACAAACTATACAACACAAAAAGTAGCGACACTTCTGTTTACACCCAAAATTGGCATTTAGGAATCAAAATAGGAAAGGCCGGTCTGACCGTCATGTATAGGCCGGTCAGACCGGGCAGTGGGGCCGGTCAGACTGGAGGCATGTGGCCGGTCTGACCGGCAGAGTCCGAAACCTAGACGACTTCGTCGGTATTCGGGTTTTCTTTGTCCATACGGTGTATCTCGGGTTTCCAAACATGTTTATCCCGAATTGGACGTGGAGAAAGTCCTGTGGAGGGCAAGACCAACCCTATATAAGGGCCAAGGCTGGTTCAATTGTAATATCGAATCAACACAACACACAATACAATCTAGAATCGTTTTTCTTTACTTTTTAGCTATATTCTTCTACTTTGCCCTAGTTTAGTCCATCTTTGCCGGTTTGCGCCATAAACCGTCCGCCGCCGCTGCGAGAGTGTGACATCTCTTTGTAGGTTTGTCCTGAAAACCTTCCGTTTGCCCACGAGACGGGTATTTATCGATCTATCTATCTAAATCGGTTCCGCGAGCCGATTTGATCTACAAAACCCACTTTGTTCTAGTTTTTGCTAGATTGAAGTGGTTGGCGACTCCGTACCAAGAACCACCGCAAAGCTTTAGGTGATTCGATCGTGCTCGTGCCTTTTTCCAAAAAAGGTGCCAACACGATTTTTGGCGACTCCGCTGGGGAAGACACGACGCCAACTCGGTTTCGACGCCGCCATGTCCAAGCAAGCGGCGCAAGACGTGGAGCCATCCAACGTTGTCCACATCTCGTTGGACGAGTTGGATGGAGAGGCTCGCCAAATCATGGAGGAGCGCATTCGAGCGATCACTCAAGAGGTGCTAGATCAATCTTGCACCAAAACGCGACAAGGCGTCATCATCAAGCCCGGGAGCCCGCTCAAGGTAACTCGCGGCGAGGTAAGCGCTGATCACATCTCTATGCCTATTCAAAAACTTGTTGCTAGTACGGTGGACAAGTCCGTTACCACCGCCGTGAACAATAAGATTGAGTCTGCTATGGAAGCTTGTTTTAATAGTTTGTTCAAAGCGCACATGAGCGGTAAATCCAGTCCTCCCGTGACCGATTCGCCGCCTACCTCGATTGCAGGGGGAGGCCAACCCCCTGTGAACCACATATTCAGTAAGACCGACGGGGCAATTGCCCAAGGCCCCGACAAAAGTAGTTCTGCCGCCTCTGTTGGTCTGACTGGCCCTCACTACGTCGGTCCAATCGGCCCTACGGCTAGTCCGACCGGCCCACCGTATCCCGGTCTGACCAGCCCGACGGTCGGTCTAACCGGAACACAATATGGCGGTCTGACCGGTCCTATGGCCGGTCTGACCGGGTCGCCTTACGTCGGTCTGACCGGCTCGCCATACATCGGTCAGACCGGCCGTCAGGCTGGCCCACACCCATATTACACCGGTCTGACCGGCGGCTATATGGCCGGTCAGACCGCGCCTTACTTAGCCGGTCAGACCGGGCCCACGGGCGGTCAGACCGGCGCTCTAGTGCCAGTACAGGAGGTAGATCCCATCACGGGCAACTCGGTTCTATACCACGTTCCCGCACATGACTCCCCTGTGGCTACTGTTCATGCACCGATTCCCCAGCATATCCCCAACCAATACAATGATCCTAATAGGGGGTATCCGCGTGACACGAGAGATGGCCAATATGACAATATTGCGCCGCAACAGCCACCCTTTAGGCCGCTGGTCGTGCCCGACCCGCCTAGGCCTGAAAATATGGAGGAACAAATCCGGAATATCATTAGAGAGTCGTTTGGAATTGAGCCCAGGAATCGTGCTAAGGTTTACCAAAAGTCGTATCCTGACTACTTCGATAATATCCCATATCCTCATGGTTATAGAGTCCCTGAATTCACCAAATTCAGTGTAGATGATAATAGGACCACATGGGAGCATATCGGCCAATTCTTAGCGCAATATGGGGAGGCTAGCACTTCGGATGCGTTTAAATTACGCTTATTTTCTTTATCTTTATCCGGTACTGCTTTTACTTGGTTTACATCTTTACCGGCTAACACTATTCATACTTGGGCTCAGTTAGAACAGAAGTTTCATGATTACTTTTATACTGGTGAGACTGAGCTTAGACTCTGTGACTTGACATCTGTTAGGCAGAAATATAATGAGTCTGTTGCTGATTATATTGAAAGATTTAGAGATGCTAGAAACCGATGTTTTAGCTTGAGTATAACCGAGAGAGACTTGGCCGACCTCGCTTTCAATGGGTTGCTTACTCCCATTAAAGAAAGGTTAGATGGCCAACAATTTTTTGATGTTAGTCAAGTAATGCAGAAGGCTCTGGCTCAGGAAAGCCGAGTCAGAGATGCTAAAAAGTTTGTTAGGCCCAGTGATAAAAAACCTCATGTTAGCATGGTCGACTGTCCTAATAGTGATTCTGATTCTGATGAGGGCGACCATGACATGTACATCGCTGAGTGGTCTTGGACAAAGAAGAACAAACCCTTTGTTTGTTCTAGCTTGACGCCGACTCCTCGCAAGGATCGGCAGATTGAGATTAAGTACAGTTTTGATGTGGCCAAGTGTGATAGGATTTTTGACTATCTTTTGCAGGAAAAATAGATCAAATTACCTAAAGGCCACATCATACCCTCATTAGAAGAATTGAAGTGCCGTTCTTATTGTAAATGGCACGATTCTTATTCGCATTCTACTAATGAGTGTAATGTTTTTTGTCGGCAGGTTCAATCGGCCATAGAGGAAGGACGATTGAAATTCACCGAGGGCCCGAAGATGAAGCTTGACGGCAATCCTTTCCCGGTGAATACCATCGATCTTGATGGTAAGAAGGTGTTGATTCGGCCGGAGCAAGCCGAATCGGCTAAGGGAAAGGAAGTTGTCATTGGGGAGCCTAGGCCCAAGATGCTTGTGCCAAAGAGCCCAGAGGTCGGGACATAGAAGGAGAATAAGGCCAAGACATATACATCAAGAAAGTCCCACAAGCCCAAGGTGACCTTCGACATGCTTCTTGACAAGTACAAGAAGAAGAGTGCCGAGAAGGAGCGTGCCAAAGGAAAGAGACCAAGATCGCCCCCTAAGGAGCGATTTGGTCCTTCGTCAAAGGTTTTGGAGCCGCCGTTTTCCCATTGCCCTCAAGTCATGCCATGGGGACCATGCCCGACGCCGCCTCCAGGTTGTCTGTTCCCTTACTTTATGCCTTGGGAGGCACCCCCGCCTATGTACAACATGCCTCCAATGCAGGATCACCGAGGATGGAGAGGGGAGAGGAGATCGCCGCGAGGGCAGGCGTCTACTTCTAGTGGAAGCCGGTTCCCCACAAAGGACCGGTTTGACGGCGAGAAAAGGGCACACAAGCATGCCAAGCCTGAGGAGAGGGCTTCAGAGGCGATCACTATCAAGATAGGATCGTATGATGTGCCAATACCATCTGGCAAGGAGGCTAAGTTGATATTTGGCCCCCGAACCGAAGCCGCGAAGGATGCCGCGCAGGAGGACAGCCAGACCAGACGTCATGGCCGGTCTGACCGCAGCTCAGCAGCCGGCCGACCGAGCCTTCGCCTGGCTCGACCGCACGTCTCGTAGTCGCCGACCGCGCCATATGGCCGGCCCGGTGTTCGCTCCGATCCGACCGGCCTAGTCGCCGGCCTCGACCACAAACACGCATCGGCCTCGACCGGCCACTGTGGCCGGCCCGACCGACGTTCGGAAAGAGGGGTACTAGGGCAGTTCCCCCTTCGGGTAAAGGCAACGGGGGACATTATTTGCCTCCTAGAACAGAACCGAATCCTAGGTGGATGCCTGAGGATTTGACGGCCACTCAGAAGAGGAGGTTGCAGCGTCTTTGTGCTTCTGAGTTGAGGGAAAAGGAAGCCGAAGAGAGGAGAGACATGGAGTTTGATGAGTTGTGACCACCGCCTGCGAAGGAGTGGAAGCGTAAGTCATCAACTGCTGAGAAGCCGGTAGTTGTTCAAAAGGATGGACAACCGGTTGTGGAGGCATCGTCCGGCGATAACATGGATATCAACATGGTTTGCATGTTGCCCATGGAGTTTTGCGCCATGGATGAGGCCGAGGTCGCTCAAATGTCACTAGGTCTGAAGGATGCGGTCTTCGAAAAGCCTGACGAGTCCAACCGTCACATGAAGCCTTTCTATTTGAAGGGCCACATTGATGGGAAGCTGGTCTCGAGGATGCTAGTGGATGGAGGCGCAGCGGTGAACCTGATGCCTTACTCTCTCTTCAAGAAGTTGGGTCGCAAAGAGGCGGAGCTGAAGAAGACCAACATGCTTCTCAACGGCTTCAACGGCGAGTCAACGGAGGCGAAGGGGATCTTGTCCGTGGAGCTTACGGTGGGGAACAAGACGTTGCCTACCGCCTTCTTCATCGTCGATGTACAAAGTAACTATAGTGTCATCTTGGGGCGATGTTGGATTCATGCCAACTACTGCGTCCCATCTACTTTACATCAATGCCTAGTACAATGGGATGGCGATGAGGTTGAGATAGTTCAAGCGGATACATCGGCTGAGGTTGCCATGGCCGATGTTTCTGTGGGATGGAAACATGGAGACATGCAGTGCTTATCAGGGCTAGATCCTTCTAGTTTTGATTTTATTAGTGTTTCCAAAGAAGGCTTTGTACCCATTTATGTAAAGCCGGCTAGTTTGGCACGGCTTGGTGATATTACTATGTATGATGAATAAAACAGCCAATTTGGAATGGTTACAAAAAAGAGTTCAAGAATATCGGTCAACAAAAAACGATATTGGAGAAACTATAGAGGATTTTGATGAGGTAGAGAAGCTCGGTCAAGGGTTCACATCAGCCGACCCATTAGAAGAAATAGACATAGGAGATGGGAGCGTACCAAGACCGACCTTCATAAATAAAAACATGAGAGCCGATCTAGAGTTAAGATGATCGAGCTGCTTAGAGAATATAATGATTGTTTTGCATGGGAGTACCATGAAATTCCTGGACTTAGCCAAGATCTTGTTGAGCATCGGCTTCCGATAAAGCCAGGGTTTAGGCCTTATAAACAACCTCCTCGTTGGTTTAACCTACTTATATATGATCATGTCAAAGAAGAGATAGACCGATTATTGAAAGCGGGGTTTATTAGGCCGTGCCGGTATGTGGAGTGGGTGTCTAATATAGTGCCGGTAGAAAAGAAGGGGAGCGGCAAAATCAGGGTTCGCATAGATTTTAGAGACTTAAATAAAGCCACTCCTAAAGATGAGTATCCTATGCCTATAGCCGACATGCTAATAAATGATGCCTCAGGACATAGGGTGATTAGCTTTTTAGATGGTAATGCCGGCTACAACCAAATCTTCATGGCAGAGGAGGATATGTATAAGACAACCTTTAGATGTTCAGGATTTATCGGGCTATTTGAGCGGGTAGTCATGACATTCGGATTAAAGAATGCCGGCGCAACATATCAAAGGGGCGATGAACCTAATTTTCCATGATTTGTTAGGTTTTATCCTAGAAATCTACATTGATGATATTGTAGTCAAATCAGATGATATGGATGGACATATGGCCGATTTGAGGTTAGCTTTCGAGAGGATGCGTCGGTATGGATTGAAGATGAACCCACTCAAGTGTGCCTTCGGTGTGTCGGCGGGAAAATTCTTAGGATTCATGGTGCATGAGAGAGGGATTGAGAACGATCCTAAGAAGGTTGAGAAGATTCAAGACTTCAAAGCGCCGACATGCAAGAGAGAAGTTCAGAGGTTGCTAGGTAAAGTAAACTATTTGAGAAGATTTATATCTAACCTAGCAGGTAAAATCGATGCTTTTGTGTCTATTCTACGCTTGAAGAAAGAAGCCAATTTTACTTGAGGGCAGCATAGCAGGAGGCATTCGAAGGTTTGAAAAAATATTTATCTACTCCGCCCATGGTGCGAGCTCCTAAAGCCGGAACTCCGTTTCGGCTGTATATTGCTGCTAAAGACAAAGTTATTGGAGCCGTTTTGACACAAGAGGAAGACGGCAAGGAATACATAATTACATATTTAAGTCGCCGTCTTCTGGATGCCGAAACGAGGTATGTATTTGTAGAGAGGCTTTGTCTTTGTTTGTACTATGCTTGTACCAAATTGCATCATTATTTGTTATCTAGTACATGCATAGTTACTTGTCAAACCGATGTTGTTAAGCACATGTTGCAAAGGCCAATTCTAAGTGGTAGAATTGGCAAATGGGCGTATACATTGATTGAATATGATTTGGTCTATGAATCATTGAAATCTATGAAGGGCCAGATTGTAGCGGACTTTATAGTGGATCATCATGTAGACGTTGATTGTGGAGATGAAGTTCATTTAGTTAGTGTTACACCTTGGAAAATTTATTTTGATGGCTCTTCGTGTAAGGAGGGTCAAAGCATAGGTGTAGTTTTAGTTTCGCCCAATGGTCAATGCTTTGAAGCATCGGTTCGTTTGGAATATTACCGTACAAATAATCAAGCCGAATATAATGCTTTGTTATTCGGTTTACAAGTAATGGAGATCGTTGGAGCTACACACGTAGAAGCGTTCGGCGATTCGGAATTGGTGGTGCAACAAGTTGTCGGGATCTACAAGTGCTTTGACGTATCTTTGAACAGGTATTTAGATCAATGCCTAGATATTATTGTCAGTTTCGATGAATTTACTATTAAGCATATTGCTAGGAATGAAAATTCTAGGGCAAATGATTTAGCTCAACAAGCATCCGGTTATAACATCAAAAGAGGTTTATTTCTCATAATAGATATACCGGTGCTTGAATATAGTTTTTTGGGCGAAATTGGCGAAGAGGCAGACCGTAGGCGGTCTGACCGGCGCACTGTCGCCGGTCTGACCCTGGATGGCATCCGGTCTGACCGGCGTTCAGGGCTCGGCCTCGATCACTGGCGGCTGCTGGGCCCGACTGGGTTGCTTGGCCGGTCGACCGACTTCACGTAATGTGCCGGGGGCACAATTTTCTCAATACAGGTGCCGAATTAAGTGGAAATTTGGACATGTCTGCCCTGGAAACAGTAAATGATTGGCGAATTCCTTTGATTAGCTATTTGAAGGATCCTAGTCTTAGGGTTGAT
Organism: Oryza australiensis; assembly: GCA_019925245.2. Lineage (NCBI taxonomy): Eukaryota > Viridiplantae > Streptophyta > Magnoliopsida > Poales > Poaceae > Oryza > Oryza australiensis. The sequence goes on from JAIFGZ020000764.1 coordinate 181,426, forward strand.
CGGAAAATTCGGCGGCAAGCGTATAAATATACTTTGCTTGATGAAAAGCTATATCGCCGAAATATAGATGGTGTGCTATTAAAGTGTTTAGATACCGATCAATCTAAAGTTGCTATTGGTGAAGTTCACGAGGGAATTTGCGGGACTCATCAATCGGCCAATAAAATGAACTGGCTGCTCAGAAGAGCAGGGTTCTATTGGCCAAGGATGATTGATGATTGCTTCAGATACTGTAAGGGATGTGAAGCTTGTCAACGGTTCGGCAATGTTCAATTGGCACCGGCTTCGGTGTTGAATCCTATAATTAAACCATGGCCGTTCCAGGGGTGGGCTTTAGATTTTGTTGGTCAGATTTATCCTCCGTCTTCAAAGGGGCATCGGTTCGTGCTAGTTGTGACAGATTACTTCACTAAGTGGGCCGAAGCCGTGCCGCTCAGGAATATGACGCATAAGGAGGTATTTGATTTTATTCTGAAGCATATTATCCATAGATTCGGCATTCCTCAAACATTAATTACAGATCAAGGAGCTTCTTTTATGTCTAAAGAGGTGAAAAATGTTGCCTAATCTTATGGAATTAAGCTGTTGAGTTCGTCTCCTTACTACGCTCAGGCTAATGGACAAGTCGAGTCCAGTAATAAGACATTGTTAAAGCTAATCAAGAAGAAGGTCGAGGAACATCCGAGAAGGTGGCATGAAGTGCTTTCTGAAGCTTTATGGGCACACAGGATATCCAAGCATGGTGCCACCAAGGTGACCCCTTTTGAGCTTGTTTATGGACAAGAAGTCATTTTAACGGTTGAGGTAAATCTTGGTTCTCTTCGATATATAAAACAAGATGATTTGTCAGCTGAAGACTACAAGTCCTTGATGGGTGATTATCTTGATGAAGTGGTTGACAAACGTTTGAAGGCTTTGGAAGAAATAGAAAAACAAAAGAAGAGGGTGGCCAAAGCATATAACAAAAGGGTGAAGGCAAAGACGTTCCAAGTAGGAGATCTAGTGTGGAAGACTATTTTGCCTTTGGGTTCCCGATCTAAAGAATTCGGTAAGTGGTCGCCAAGTTGGGAGGGACCTTATCAGATATATGGAATCGCTCGAGGCAATGCATATTTCTTGGAGACGCTTCAAGGAGAACGGTTTCAGTGGGCTATCAACGGTAAATATCTGAAGAAATACTTCCTGAGTATTTGGCAAGATTCTTAGGGAGTTGTGTGGCCGATAATTGAGTTATCGTCCCAAGTTAAAATGTGTCTTATGCTTTTAGATTCACGATGTTCATCATAAAAGGTAGGAGGCATGTGTTTACACCCAAAATTGGCACTTAGGAATCAAAATAGGAAAGATTGCCAATATTTGGAAATTTGCCGGTTTCTTCTGAGAGGCCGGGCCGACTGGCCGGAGCTAGGCCGGTCGACCGGCAATGGCCGACCGGAGGCATGTGGCCTGGGCCCGACCTGGGCAGAGTCCGAAACCTAGACGACTTCGTCGGTATTCGGGTTTCCTTTCTCCATACGGTGTATCTTGGGTTTCCAAACATGTTTATCCCGAATTGGACGTGGAGAAGGGCCTGTGGAGGGCAAGACCAACCCCTATATAAGGGCCAAGGCCGGTTCAATTGTAATATCGAATCAACACAACACACCATACAATCTAGAATCGTTTTTCTTTACTTTTCAGCTATATTCTTCTACTTTGACCTAGTTTAGTCCATCTTTGTCGGTTTGCACCGTAAACCGTCCATCGCCGCTGTGAGAGTGCGACATCTCTTTGTAGGTTTGTCCTGAAAACCTTCTGTTTGCCCACGAGACGGGTATTTATCGATCTATCTATCTAAATCGGTTCCGCTAGCCGATTTGATCTACAAAACCCACTTTGTTCTAGTTTTTGCTAGATTGAAGTGGTTGGCGACTCCGTACCAAGAACCACCGCAAAGCTTTAGGTGATTCGATCGTGCTCATGCCTTTTTCCAAAAAGGTGCCAACAACTTCTACAGGGATAGCCCGAGTGTAGAGTCGACCTAGAATTCGTACTCTTCCTCCCAGTCTACTAGGGCACTAGGAGTTTCTTATTTTGCTTCGGGGTTTCCTGAAGATGTTATATGCAAGGGTGAGTACCGATGGTACTCAGCAAGCCAAACTGAACTTAACTATATGAATAAATAAATAGGCATGATATCTTAAGTAGCTTATGAATTATAAACCTAGCCTTAACATGATTCCATGTCCTACCCTTCCTAATAGCATTTACATATGAATATTCACATTTTATGATAGCATTTACAAAATTGCTTATGCCATGATACTGGATTCACCCATAGACACAACTCCATTAACCGGGAGTACGGCGTATTCCAAAACAATCAACTCTGCAACGTTTGCCTAGCTTTACCCGAGGATTAACCTTAGTTTGCAAGGCTAAGGGTAACATAGCATCTACATAACTCTAACTTCTGTTGATGTGTGATAAGATCGGTGGGCTATCTTAATAGGGGCACCAATCCTAACCAACAATTGGCGCTCGATCCCCTATTTAATAGATGTTCATCACACACTTGCCTTGGCTTGGTAACATCTGTGGTGCTATCTTAACAGACGGTACCAATCTGGTTAGCATTGGCTTTTTATCCACTGTTTACATAGTTGTTTACCAATAAGGCTTCTACGTGCCATTTAAATTAAGGCAAGCCCCAGGGAGATTAGATAGAGAAATGTATTTTCTAAGCCGGTAAAAATCGATCCAATGGATGGGCGAAACTATGTCCTTATTTTGGCATAAGGGTTTTTATATTTTCTGCCATTCAGCCAAAACTATACATGAAATGATAGGACTTCTATTCACCTATCATATGAAATAATAGAATCCTTTACCTCTTTATTATATGAAATTTGTCTGTGCATAAAATGATAATACATGCAATGGTAATCATTTTATCATGCCTACAATTTCGTGCTTGGTCTAAACTTAACATGGTACTGTAAATATAATGTAAAGGGTATTCCTAGTCACATGAAATAATAAAATTGTCCATTCTTATACATAAAATGATAAGACTCTTCTAATGCATGAAATAATAACTTATATGATCTAAATAATTACTTATATTCACATGAAATAATAACATATATAATCTAAAGAATATTTAAAATCACATGAAATGATATATTATAACTATCTAATTTAACTAACCCAGGCCACAAAATATTTCCAACTAAATATACCATTTAGAACATGGTAACTAACTATTGTTAAATTCTATAAATGATCAAAGATAGTTTGACTTGCCTTCGGTGTCAATGGTCTCAAATCCTTCTTTTCTTTGAATAGTAATGAGGGCGTTTACGTCGACGTTAGGGTCGAGCTCGGTTCCCTCCGTGAACTCGACGTCATGATCTATCGATTATCGATAAAAGAAATCAAATGAACAATTTCAAATAAATACCAAATAAATATGAAGATTCAAAAAGAATTTAAAAGATGATTTTTGAGGTTTAAATAGGAGGGTTATTTGTTAAATCCTTAAATTTAAAATTTAGGGCTTGACTTAAAATAATATAAAAGGGTTGGAAGAAATATTTAAAATATCTTAAAAAGGAAAATAAATGAGTTTGAGAAAAATGAGAGGACTTATAAAATAAAATTTTGAAAGGAGTCAAAGGGGGTCAAACTATTTTTCTAGGGTTATTTCTAGGTTTATATTTTTTTCTATTTTCTTTTCTCTTTTTGTCTCCCTCTTTTCTTTTTCTCTATTTTCTTTCTTCTTCTCTCTTTTCTCTTTATCTTCTTCCTCACAACCGGCGTCGGTGAAAGAAGAGGGTGCGCGTGGCGAGGAATGGCCGGACCTTTAGAGCTAAGGGGCTTTTCTCCATCTAGAGGCTATGGGGATTCCATTTCTAGGCTTGGCTGGGCCGGGGAAGGGGTGGAATGGGCCGGCGACGGCGAGGTGGCCATGGCGGCGGCGGCGCTTGTTGCCGTGGTGCTCCGGCGATGGTATGGCCAAAGTGAGGAGTGTGGAAGAATCTACGAGCTACGGGGAAGATAGATAGGGGGTTGGTTTGGCCGGAAAAGCTTTGGGATGGCCTAGCACCGTGCGCGCAGCGGCGGCCGAACAGGGGAATTGCAACGGCCTCGCCGGTGGCACATTTCTAGCGGTGTTTGGGCTCGGGCACCATGGAAGTTCTGGCTATGGGGAACATAGAGGTACCTTCAATTTGAAGAGAGCTCAACTGATTGTGGTGAATTTTGAAGAATTGCCTGTGCGGCTCAAACTTAGGGTTCTTCGGTGTTCTTCAAAATTCAAGCGACTCACAGTATAAGATTTGAGGAAATTTTGGAGGGAGGTAGAGGAAGGAATAAGGAAGAAATGTGGTATATGAAGTTTGGCCTGGGATGCTCTATTTATAGAGATTGAAGGTCGGTTTGTGGCACGGCGGTGGTGATAGCACAATGTCGATCCGACGATGGCTGTTCGCGTGGATTGGGATGATGACGGCGATGGACCAATTGGGAGAGGGCACTTGTGGAGGCATGGCGGTGGCCAAGGTCGGTTGCCCAGCTCCGGTGGGCGAAGGCAGCGCCCACAGTGCGGGCGATAGAAGCAGCGGTGTCGCGGTCGGGTTGAGCGAGAGGAGGAAGAAGAAAAGAAAAGAAGGAAAGGAAAAAGAAAAAGAAAAGAAAAGAAGAAAAGGAAAATAAAAATAAAAGGAAAAGAAAAGGAAAAGGAACAGAAAATAAGGAAAAAAGGAAAATAAAAGAAAAGGAAAAATTTAGGGAAAATTTAGAAATAATTTGATTTAAGGTTTAAAATCAATTAAGCTTAATTTTTGAGAATTTCTTTTGCATTAAAAATTAAATTGAGATTTTCAAAAATAAAAGTCAAAAATTAATAAATTTAGGATTTTTAAACTAAAATAAGGAGAATAAATAAAGAATGAAAATAAATATTAAGTGATATTAAATGTTTTAAAATAGAACACATAATAACTTATTCGCAAAAATTTTCTACGTTGATTTACAACATTTTTAAAAGAGTGAAAATTTAGGGATGTCACACGTTCGCAGGGATTCAATCCTTATCGCAGACCATGGGCAAGGAACAAGCTTGGGGGAGGGCGCCCGCGTGAGGTAACCCGTATAACTTATCTACTTATTTATTTCTTGCATTGCATTTAAAAAATGATAAAAATATATAAGGTAGTTATGCATGGTAGGAATGTTTAATTCCCTCATTTTGGAAATGATGAACTTTTGTGCGTAGTTTACAACTTAGCATTCTTCAAGTTTTGAGTTTGTTGGTTTGGGTATATCACCTTGAACTTGAAAAATTGTTGGTAGCAAGTGCATAATCTAAGTCTAGGTTGTTATGGGATATGATATGGTAAGAGTAGAGTAGCTATAATCTTATTCTAAGTGAAACTTGAATCCGGAGATTTTATTTTCAAAAAAATACAGAAATGATGAGTTCCTCAATGATGATACATTCCTACCAAAGCCATATGTTAACTAAATGCAATATCCTATACATATGCTGCTTGCAGTCATTTTGAGTTTAGTTAAATAGTTAGACCCGTGTTAGAATATTTTCATGCTTTCATGATCAAAGTCTTGTGCATATCCGCCGTAAAAATTGCTCTCCCTCTACATTAGAGGTTTAGCCAAAAAATATTCTATTCCCCATATGCAAACTTCTACTTCGAAAGTCTGCATCCACCAAATAAAGACTCCAAATAATTATGATCCTCTATCCTCCTATCCATGCCAAATGAGACATGAGCTAAAATAATATATACAAAGTGATAGTAAAAAATTCATGATGCTCGCAGAAGAAGAAACAAGTCTTCTTGAGCATGATGACAAAAAAATAAGTATGTATTCATAGCCATGTTCTCTAAATAAAAGATAGGGAGGAGGATCATACAAAAAGGAGTCACCAACCTATTTCTTTTTCTTTCTTCCATTTTTTCGGCTCATATTTCCACTTCCAGATATATGCACAAGCTTGATCCTGGTTGCATGATTAGTATTCTTTTAGGATCTACTTTTTGACTTTACAAAATATTTGATGCAAGTATGCCTCATAATTTTTCCTACCTTGAGCCCCACAGAAGTTTTATTAGAAGTAGGAGAAAAGAAGCAGAATAATGCCTTGGTAAGGAATTCGAACACATTGAGTGATATGAGAGTATCATTAGAGGAACTCTTCACTTTTCTTTTCAAAACTTTTGAAAACCTTTGAATGAAAGTGGAACAAGGAATAAGAGAGTACTACTCACACGGTCGCCATTGTATCCTTCAACCACCCAATACAAGGAGAAGCCAAAAGCCCCATGAGGACTAATGTAAAAAGGGTGAGATTACTATTGCCAACTTATTTAATTCAAGGTAGAACACTTGGTTGTAGCACATGGTACTTTAGAGAAATAGAACATAGTAGCAACTCCTAATTCAACCGAGCCCAAGTCTTGTCTTTGCTCGAGGACGAGCAAAGGGTAAGCTTGGGGAAGTTTGTTGACGGTTGTTAAGTACCAATTCTGACCGTCACAGACCTTGGGAATAAAAGGGGATTGGCATTTTTTACCTGCACATAGATTTAGAATTAATAAAGTTCCACATGTCCTTGGAGATTATATGAATGCAACAACATATATGAATAAATGAAGTGAAAGCACGCTCGCGTGGCGAAGAAACACAACTCTAACCAATCGACGATCACCACGTCAACATCCCACGGATTGAGGGGCCTACAAGTCAGCTTGAATTGACTTAAAGTGGGACCAAACCACCCTCAACCGCCTTAGGGGCCCACATGGAAGTGACTGGAGAAAGCCGGTGGAGAAAGGGGTGGCTAGGGTTCAGTCGAACCCACCCTGGCTCCTCTCTTCTCCACCAACCACGTTGCAACTCCTCAGCTATCCACTATGGCGGTTAGGCAAGTATGGCAGTTGGAAACTGACTCCAAACCGCCATATGAATGCTATATAAGGAGGGGACTTCACTTCATCCAACAGACACCACAAGAAGTAGTTCCTATATTTCATACTTAGTCTCTAGGCTAGTAGAGTTAGGAGTTTAGTTTAGAGCATCTTCTCGGTTCCGAGTAGTCCTGGGAAAGTTGGGTATGTCTCTTGTATCTTTGTTCCTTTGTACGACTTTGCTCTTTATAATATATTTATCTTCTCATATATTTGAGTGTGGTTCATATTCTACTTGCTTATTATGTCCCATTTATAGTATATATGATAATTATAACTTGGTTAGACGAGTAACTCTATTGCCATGGTCATGGTCCAAGGTGCATTTAGGATGTAGGTGTGCCATTGTCTTAGTCATTGATGTCCTAGGAGGCAAGGATATCTGTGGCAATGTAAGTGTGATGCTTAGATTGTTCCATGGACAACAATTGGCACAATAGCGAGAGAGAGTACTTCATAACACTCCCTTGATAGATCACTTCTTGACCAGATGGTGCCTGCAATGAGACAGTCTTCCAAAAACAAGAGATAACAGCTCGATATTGAGAAAGCCAGTAAATGCCAAGGATGACATCCAAAGACTCCAATGGAATCACCACGAGATTAGCTAAAAAATCCTCACCTACAATCGAGACAACACAACTAGGACAAACAAAAAAACTAGATATCAGCCCACTAGCAGAAACTGACCACAACTGCATGGCTAATACTCTGCATCGAAAGACAAACACTACCAACAAAAGCCTCCGAGACAAATGAGAAGCTAGCGCCAGAATCAAAAAAAGCATGAGCAAGGAATGTATCAACTAGGATAATACCTGTCACCACATCCTCACGGTCTCTACCATGAAGAGAAGGCATGGCATATCCCCCTCGAGTACCTAAAGAAGAAAAAGAGACTCTGGTACCATAACCAGTCAGTGAAGAAACCCAAGGAGTACTAGGCATTGCAGAAGTAGCCTGGGACAACTAGATAGCCCCAGACTGAGGTGTAGGTGAAGCCATCTCAGGAGGTGCTATCAAATACTGCTAAGGCGGCGCTGGTAAGTATTGTGGTGGAGTAGGCGCCATCAAGTACTGTTGTGAGTAGAGCACATGCAGGTGTGGTGTAGGAGTGACCATCGCCTGCATGATGCCACCAGAAGGTGAAGAAGTAGCCACTACTTCTCATCGAAGCTCTCCATTGGGATTCCTCCTGGATACCACATCCATATGATTCTGACTACATATGGAGCACTTGCCAGTCCAATTGCACTCACTACGACGATGTGCATTACCACATTTGAAGCACACCATTCCCATACCTGGCTTAGGAAGAGGATGATACTTCGGAATACTCACTCCTGTAGCTGAACCACCATGGTAGGGCTTGTACCGCTGAAAATTACTCTTCTTGTTAACAGGGCCACTAGAGTTCCCCTTCTTATCTCCCTGACCTCAAGACTGATCACCACTAGAAAACTTATGCATATCATGAGTATACACTGTTGCATCTCAACTCCCAAAGCCTGCTCTACCTTGGTGCGAAAATCCACCAATAGGAAAGCACCCAACACATAATGAATCGAAGGCCTGAGGCCTTGTTGGAACTGCCTCGCCTTCTCCACCTCATCATGAGCCACATGAGGAGCAAAGCGAACAATCTGATTGAACCCACCTCATACTCGACCACTGTTTTCTTGTCTTGGCTATAATTATTTAGATCAATCTTCATCCTGTCAAGGAAGGTCATAGGGTAGAATTTTCTCTCGAACTACTTAACAAACTGAATCCAAGATAAAGGTTCGTGTGTAGTGGTATGAGCTGACTGCACACCTTTCCACCAAACCTGAGCCTCACCGTTCAGGAGTTGTGTCCCATAGCGAATGCGATCTTAAGCCACTACCTCAAAGACATCCATCTTGTCCTGAATTGGAGTACCGCTACCATCAAAGTTATCTAGCTTCATCCCAATCCATTGGACCAAAGAAATTTCGCTAGCATGGCCAACTGCGGCTTGAGCACCTTGACCTCTAGCAGGAGCACTCAGAGCGGCTGCCTATTGAGGTGCATCACGCCTCAAGTTCGCAACTCATTTTCCATTGCCTGCTAGGCATCTAGCAACGAGGCGTCATTATCGCCCGCCACTGGTTGTGCATGACATGTCGTAGGTGGCATAGTTGCAGCCATCATGACAAAACAAGAAACAACCCACAAATCAACTTCAAATAATTTAAATCAAGCAAACCAAAGAACAAGTTGAACAGTATAAACAAAGCTAAACCACCCAAACCCACATCCTACATGTGCAATTGTGTCAAATTAATTCTTAGTTTACCTAGGATCTAAAGCCATGCTCTGATACCAACTGTAACACCTCAGCAACTACAACAAATGCTAGAATGCTACTTAACAACTAAACACATGCCAAGATAATAAATTTTGGCAGCATCTCCTCTAAAACAGGGAATTAGCGGAAGCAAATATAGCATAGATATCATAATACATCACCAAACAAACTAGCAAAACAATTAAACATTACTTAACAAAGTCTTTCAACAAGAGAATATTCATCGCCTAACTTAAGCAAGCAATGAGTAATTTAAATGATAGTGTTATATCTAAATTATCATTAGGGTTGGTGTGAAGAAGTACAGTTACTATCATTCCCACAAGCCAAGCAAGTCGTCCAACACCTGTAAAATTATAGAGGCGTCCGAATAAATCTCAGCAAGCAAACGATCCTAACATGTTATTTAATATATACAGATAAGAGATAGAGAATTAAGTGCAAAAGTATACGATACAATGACATAGTCAAGCATCCATAAGCATAAATAACTTCATGAGTAATATAAACCATACATACATAACTTCTAAAGAAATATCATCCTTAAATTCATATACCAAGTCTGCAAATACATATGCAATGCAATGCATGTCCTCTGATTTCACACCCAACAAAGTGTGAAGCTGCATCATATTACGACAATATACAATGTTGTACCGGTACGGTCGCAACCATAGGTCCGCGACATCAATTCCAATGCCATGCAAATGATGCAAAATGCGAGATGTTACTAGCATATAGAATATCTCAACTTCATTCTTCTATAACATCCACATATAACAATGACTAGTTCATAGACACGAAAACAAAGTAGGGGGAAAATAATAAGTTAAAACTCATAGCAACACCGTTACGTTTACTTGCTCCAACCAAGAAGATACAAGAATCTCAAGCACCATCCGGAGCACCACCACCTAATCACAATAAATTTATCAGCACAAACATCCAATCAATTCATATAACACAATATACAAAACATTCCTATGGTTATCAACCTGATTACCCACAAAACACAGCAACTCAACTCTGTACTTACAACCACAACACTGCTTCACCTTTTTTATATCTTTTAAAATGCAAAGGCTACCATAATAAATAAGTACATTCTCAGAATCTACAGAGAAGGATCTACCACCTTTGTCTTGAAGCCATAATTTAATTATGTCATTAAGGTACTCTAATTCGTACTTGAAAACAACCTTCTTTATCTGCCCGGAAATTCGAACAATAAAGAGTAATACGATAATATCTGGAGTTCTAGCTATCCACAAATTATCAAATTATACCAGCTGATAGGTAACAAAGATATCTACAATGTTCTAGTAAAGTACTTTTGCATTAAAAATCGTTTTGGCCGTCTAATTATCGAAATACAGAAGCCCTGAAAATCTGCCTTTACCCAGCGCGACCAATCTAAATACCTACGCCCAAACCTCCTCTAATCCCTATTAACCATGACTTATGACATCAAAAAAACCCCTAATCATTTGCTAAACAGGAGATCAAGCCTTACCTAGGGTTTTCCTTGGAGAAACCACAAAAAAACAACGGGAAAATGCCAATTCAGCACACCTTCTTGCTTCTCTCCTCCTCCTATATCTGTTTTTCCAATTTGATTCTTGATCCAGGCTCTAATGAGGGAGATCTATGGAGGAGAAATTGGGAGAGGAAAAGGGGAGGAAGAAGGATTGTACAGGGCAGGGAGGGAACGACACAGGAGGGAGAGAGGCGGTTTGGGGAGAGGGAGGAGTGCTAATGGGCTTTTAGAGCCCATGACTTATTTCTTTTTTCTTTTCAGGTGTTACAATGCTCCTACCCCCAACCCTAACCATGCGGCACGCCACCTGTTTGGCGTCGTGCTGACCTGGAGCCGCCTCAATGTTGCACGCCCGGCCACCATGTTGTGCCCATGCCCATGCACCACATCCATCCCTCCGTGTTCCATGCCCCTGTTGGCGTAAAATGAGTCGTAACACATGAAGGCCTGAGAGGTTTTCTGATATGCACTAGGGTGTCCTGATCTTTTGGTGGAGACGATAACTTTAATTTAATGGAGCGACATTCACTGCCCGACTACAATACTCCAAGGAATAATTGCGCCTTAGCGATCGATACACCAACTCCACTGGTTGACGCGATCTTGCGGAGCTCGATCAACCAAACCACTAGGGTTATTCCTGCAAGCAACCGAAGAACTAGCAAGAACAAGATGAACAACAACTCAAATTGCAAATATTAGTTTTAGATCTGAATACATATAAAAAAGTGGGGTTCCGAATCAAATAGAACGAACGATATAGCCGACACACACGTCTATCAAGAAGTAGCAATAGCTAAACTTACATAAATAAAATTCAAATTATTCTAGACGGCTATTAGGGTATTTATAAAGGTGGGAGGAGAGGTTGGGGACGTATTTCAACCATAGGACGTGTCTGTAATGGACTCGACATGATACAAGGCCCATCGGCCTAATTTGGCGATGCAGCACCTCAGACAGAAAAAGATAGTTGTACTAATTTAATGATTGCGGACGATTTTGGATAGACACTACAACACATGTGGCCTTCTATGACGATTTTAGAATGTCATTGTAGATATTCGTAACTAAATCACTTCATTTATGAATTTTTTGTGAGGCAAGGTCACTTAGTGACGAAAAAAGTTAGCGTCATAAATCCAAATAGAAAACATCATGCTTTGTTGCCCCCAACCTATTAATGACGAAGTTCTATGATGTTTGCTTTGTCATTAGACTTTGTAGATTATTTTTTAGAAATAGAAGTCCAGTGTCCTACGTGGCTATTGTCCTATAAGGCAACTAGTGTCACATGTGCATCCTACTCAGGGGACGGGGTCCCACGTGTCATTGAGGCTGAATTCACCGAAAATGGGAAAAAAATCGCGCGGCCGAGTCCCAACTATTAATCTAGATGAATTAAATAAAAAATCTATGAAATTCTAGAAATTATTTAATAATTAAAGAAAGTGTTTGAATAAAATCTATGAAAATTTGAACATTAAATTGAGCATCAAAAGTATCTATAATAAATTTCACTAATTTGCATATGAAGTAAATGTGAGAAATAAAATTTCATAATTGGAACATGGGTGGATTTAATTTTTATTAAACTCTCCATGATTAAATATATTCTCTGAAATTTTCTCAGATTTTTGAGCTCAAATATTAATTTTAATGCTACAAAGAGCATTTCAATAATTATTTAAATAAATAAATTAAAAATTAAATGATCTAGTTATATTTTTATTAAATACTTTTAGTGTCCAACGGATTTTTCTTGGAATTATTTGAGCATTAAAAGTATTTATGAAAATTCAAAGATTATTTAAATGATTAATTTAAATGGGAAAGTAATTTAAAATCATCTTTCGAGATTTGGGCCAAATTCTGGAAGTTTGTTTCCCCTCCCTCTATTTAGTGCTGCCTGGTATGCCTCTGTCTGAAATCTATTTTTTGTCCCTGTTTCTTTTCAGCCCAGAAGTGTTAGAAACAAAAAGTTTGTTCTACCTCCTTGTCGCAGCACGTAGAAATTCATTTAATTTTTTGAAAACAATATATTACTTCAAAAAATTTTAAATTCCTCTAGAATAACATATATGCAGTTTCATGTAAAAAGTTTATAGGAGTATGTAATAAAATATTTCTATAAGTTCATTCACAAGGGTACATTATACAATTACTTAGAAAATAGAAAAACATTTTTTTCACAAAACAAGTGGCAATATAACTTCATATGTCGTAACATTGAGGTAATGTTAAGATTATGTCCAAAGTTGAGGTGCATGCGAGTTCGAAAATATTATATGTTATGCAAACTTTAATTTTTTAGTTAATTTATTTGAGATTATGTGAGAAGTGTAAGTATCTGTGAACAATATATATTCTCACTTGACCGAAATCAATTGAATTTTTTTGCAACGTTATAGACCAAAATTAAGTTGTAATTTTATGACCAAATTGAGATACTATTACAAGTTCTGTAAAATAATTTAAAGATGTAAGGTTTTAATTATGTATAGAAACATATTGAATTCTCCATCTAATTCTTGAATATATAGGATAGAATGAAATATAGGAGCACATATATATATATTTTTATTTTTAAACCTTATTTGGGGTACTCATAGTTCAATTCAGAATTAATTTGAAAAGCACGCTGAAATTCATTTAATTGTTAAAAAATAATAGATGAATTCAAAAATTTGAAACTCCTCTGAAACAACATATACACATTCTACTCCGTATAAAAATTTATGTGAATATATGTTTTAAAATTATTTATATTTATGTCTATTTATTTGTAAACTAAAAATACTAATAAAAATCGGTTTGGAAATCCTTATACTAGCTTTTTTTCACTATTTTCCGGTTCAATTCAACCCATCTTAGGAGGGTGTGGTGCGCCGGCGGATAAAAGAAGCAAACCCTACCTCCACTGCGTCGCCCCCTTCCTCCTCGCTCCTCTCTCTCCTCTGCATCGCCCCATCTCTCCATGCTCCTCTCTCTTCCGGCGACTGGCGCCGCTTCCTCCAACCGCCGGCGCCGCCCCGTCCAACGCCGTCTCTCCTCGCTCCTATCTCTCCTCTAGGCTGCCTCCTCCTCCCGGTCCGGCTAAGCCGCCGCCGATCGCTCCACCCTCCTCCGCCTCCCTCCTTCCCGGTCCCGGAGCGCCGCGCCCTCCGCCTTGCCCTCCCTCCGGTCCCGGCACGCCGCCACCCCGCCGCCTCCCCCTCCCTCCCGTGTCTCGGCGCGTCGCCGCCCTTCACCCGCCTCCGCCTCCTGCACGCGCGCCATGGACGGCGACGCGAAGGGCGTGCTGAGGCGTGAGAGGGTGTGCAGTGCGCCGCCCGTCGCCCTTCACCCGCCGCCTGTATCCCGCCGGTCTTCGCCGCCTGCCTCCACTGCCCGCTGCCCGTCATCCGAGGTACGATGAGGTGTTTTTTCCTCCCTCCCTCTCTCTCCCTTAGCAGTGACGGCCGAGGAGAAGGCAATTGTAGCGGTGAAAGTTTGTGACAAGGCTAACAAGGTGTACAATATCATTTGCAAGGTTGTGCCAGTTGTGGTGGACTTTATCCGTATATTTGGGTAAGCTTCGGTCCATGATCTTGTTACATACTTCTTTAAATTGTTACTAGTTGGGGCTATATGACTAATATACGCTTTGTTGGTGTATGGGCTGATTTGTCCTTTGTGTATGCATTATTTGTTCTTCGCAAGCAGTACAGGATCCGTCCTCTTGTATAGTTGTGATTTGTGAAATACCTAGGATGATTTGTGATTCTATAAATTCTTGTTAGTATATGGTAGTTTGCAATGTTATCTGCAATGTTGAATCTTATTCTAGGAATGGTATCTTGAATATTTGTAGTTTTGAAAACTACATTCTAAACATTAGTTGAAGTTCAGTTTTTCATTTTTTTAGCATTTCAAGTTCAGAAATCCACACTCTTGCAGTGTTCTTGTCTTGGTAGTATGTAAGAACACTCCTAATTATCTATTTAAAAAATATATACTTGCATGATAAGCTCACTTAGCAGGACAAAAGGAAGTAACAGTACATTCTTCCAAGAATGATACGTTCTGTTTATCGTTCATATCACATGAAAATTTCAGTGTATATATTTCTGCGGAAACTTTTTGAGAGAATGGTAGAACTCATATGATGCTGACCCTATTGAAATGGACACATTACTAAAAAGAGAACATGCTGGTTAACAAAAATGGACGACGCACTACGGAGAACACTGCTTGGTTTGTGGGCTGTGAGAGAGTGTCTGGTTACGCTTACAGACTTTGCTTTGTTAATTGTGGATCGAGAAAGTGATGAAAAATAGAGTATTTAGGCCAAGTGATTACCGAAAAAATAGTGTATTTAGCCAACGGACTACCAGAGCTGTGTACAACCTAAATTTTTCGCGTATGTTTTTTAGCCGGATAATGCCACATAAGTGCTTTTTAGCATCCTTCTTCCCTCTTTATTACAACTTTAAAAAGGATCGGTTCCTGAAACAGATGACAGGACTGGCCTAGCTCATCGATAGTATTTGTTAAATTAATTAATTTAATCTGATATCTCGACAGGCTACCTGTTGCCTGTACTGTGCTGTTCCATCCTGTGTCATGCTTTGCTTGCAACAGATAACTAGCAAAGCACAGATCTACTAGTTAAGGGCTAAAAGAACTACAGCTAGATAGAGCTAGAGAGATTAGTGCCTTGCTTATATGGTTTTAATTATTGCTTATATGGTTTCTCTTTGCTTTTCTAATTTGCCAAGCAGCTTAGATGATGCTGTGTGTACTTTTACATGAAGAGCTCTCCATTTGTAGTTTTCACTCTTTGCCTTTGCAGAGTTACCACTACCTTTGCTATCATTAGGGCTTGTCCGTTCTTTGGAAGATGAATATGCTACTGCTAAATCCATCTGATACTTACTGCTCAAGCATACCTGGTCAAAAATTTTGTAATTCATGTGCCTAGATCACTTTGATTTACCAGAAATGAGAACTCCAATAGTTATATGAATATGTATTAAGTGGTGTGTTAAAATGCTCTCTATAAGTATTAACCCGGAATGTATCATTTGCACTTGCCTGGGCTTGCCCTGAAGTGAAGTTCTCCAGTGGAAAAACCTACCATAGGTTGGAATGGCTGTCGAAAAAACTAATGGTTATTTTTCTGTAGCCCCCGAGTCTGGGGTTGGATGATACATCTAGGCCTATCCTACCATAGGTTGGAATGGCTGTCGAAAAAACTAATGATTATTTTTCTGTAGCCTCCGAGCCTAAGGTTGGATGATACATCTAGGCCTAGGGTCAAGCCCGTAGCATCAATTTTCACCCATCTTCGGATTAAGCCATCGCCCAAAGGCTGATGGTAGTCTCACAAGGTTGGCTAGTCATAGCCCAAAACTAATGATCGTGTCGGCGGGCCATAGACCGGAGGCTAATGACGGTCGGCGATCTCGGCAAGTCCACTTTCCGAAGGCTGATGGTGGTTTTCGAGGTCGGCTAGACATAGGTCGAAGGCTGATGACTACGTCGGCAGAGCCATCGCCTGGAGGCTGATAGCTATCGATGAGCTCGACAAGTCCACTACTTGAAGGCTGATAGTGGTTGTCGAGCTCGTCGAGACCACTGCCCAAAGGCTAATAGTGGTCGGCCGAAGTCGGCTGGTCATAGCCCGGAGGTTGATGACTACGTCGGCAAAGCCAATGCCCGGAGTCTGATGGCGATCGGCGAGCTCGATAAGTCCACTGCCTGAAAGCTGATGGTGGTTATCGAGCTCGTCGGGACCACCGGCCGAAGGTTGATAGTGGTTAGCGAGGCAGGAGGAAGATCTCGAGAGGTTGGCTGTCGGGCAGTTGCCTGATCTCGGGGCATGTGCTATGCACGTGGGCCTATGATGATTTGAACAGTGCGCCAGTCACGTCCCATCGAGGCCATCAAGATCGGGGTTACATAACGACTGATCATACATCAGGTTCCCCACTTTTCCCCAATCGCTCGCGGATCAAATGGTCGAGATTCGTTACTCGGGCGGAATGACGGGCCTGGCAGCAGTTTTACCGGGGCGCATAACACGGACTGTACGGGCATCGTTAACCTCAATGGGTAACAACCGATCGGGCAGATCTACCATCGGGATGACGTGGCCGCCCGGGAGCCGAATGGGCCGGGGCGCCTCGGATGCCCCGCGTACGCCGTTAATGACGTTGCGTGCTTTCCAAAGATGGCGCTACCAGGCCCATCACTACCCCTTTCAGACCCTGCCGTTTCGCTTTCCTTCTTCCCCACACCTTTTCGCTCAAAAATTCTCAAAACTTTCGCATTCAAGCTCTCGTGCCTTCTCCCTAACTTCATGTCGCTCCAGCACTCTAGGACGCCACCTTCATTCAAATGAGTTTGATTTATATTTTATATAATGAAACATTGGATTTGTGCTTTGATGTTTCTATGTGTGATATTTTGTGTGGCGGTTAGACCGGCCAGACAACGCTGGTCAGACCGTTGTATGTGCACGGTCTGACCGGAGGTGTGTGTACGGTCAGACGGGCTGAGTCCGATTCAGAGTCGGTCAGACCGGCTTCGGTTCACGGTCGAACTCCGACACAGTCGGTCAGACCGACGCGGTTTGACCGGCCAACTTTGATTTCGGTTTGATTTTTCGGTTTTGGATTGTTTTTGTGTATTTGATTTCTAGATGATTTCTATGCGTATGGTTACTGTTGACAAGCTAATGTGAGTCAAATTTGGACAAACTTGTGCTCGGTATATCGTTTCTTTGTCGTATATGTGCAGGTATTGCTTGAGGCCTCGGATAGTATTGTCGGTGTTGGATCGGAGTCGACTTGGGAGAAGTAGACGTCCAACACACGGGATACTAAAAGGCTAGAGGATAATGCACATGGAAGATGAAGAATCTATATGACATACGAGAGGGATCGTATGTGGAGTCGAATTTGCAAAGGATTCCGAATTCGGGAAGTTTGATTGAGATAAGGAAAGAGATGAGTTTATTGTTGGCAAGAGAGGGTTTCCTATATGGATTAGGAGTCTTACTTGGTGAAGAATTCATAGACCTACTGCATGTATAAATAGAGAGGGGGGTGTGCCTCCTAGATATCGATTTTTTAAGAGAGAAATTTGAAAGAATAGATAAGGTTTCGAGTTAGGTCGAGATTTTGGTGAGGAGTGTTGTTGTTGTACTTTGTAATACTTTTAGATGCAATAAAGTTGAAATAGTTTGATATACTTCTTTGAGAGTTTATCTACCGGTGTTTTTTGATCCCGACGGTCTGACTGTAGGTGTGTGCACTGTTTGACCGGTGGGTTGCGGCGGTGGTCCAACCGGAGGCTAAACGATGGCCTGACCGGCCAGGAGGGGTGGTGTGACCGGTAGGTATACTGCGGTGTGACTGGCTGAGGTTTTAACAGGTTCGGTTCGTTTTTATTTTGTAGATTGGTTTCATCGTTATCTTTGTTTCTGTAAAATATTTGGGTTTTTTGTTGTCCCTACCATTCACCCTACTCTGGTAGGTTTGTTTGGTCTTGTTCAATCTTACAAGTGGTATCAGAGCCTCGTTCTTGATTTGCTTTTTTGATCTTTTGTCATGGTTGAAAAGTTTTTAAACAAACCTTATGTTTTCAATGGAACCGATTTTGACTATTAGAAGAAAAAGATAGAATCTTACATAACATTTCAAGGTTATGACATTTGGCTAAAGTTTCACAATCGTATGACATCCCTAATCGCATTGATACTGCTACTCTCAAATTGGACTTTGAAAATAATTGCAAAGCTCGAAATATTATTCTTAATGCAATTTCTCGTTTCGATTTTGATCGTGTTTCGCATCTTGCTACTGTTAATGAGATTTGAAAAGTTTTGAATGATTTTCATACTGGATCTTCAAACATTAAGGAGTTGCGAAAAAATAGTTTCAAAACGGACTACATCAAATTTGAGATGATACACGGGAGTCATTGATGACTATCTAGGCCGTTTTAATAAAATTTTGAGTAATCTTAGATCTCATTTATTCTTCTTATAATGATAATTATTCTCGATCGAGGTTGCTTGTTATTTTATGAATGGTCTTGATATAAAGGTTTGGGAAGTTAAGATTAGCTCAATTTAGAAATCTGTTGATATGAACACCATGATTTTGGATGTTCTTTATACTAAATTGAAAATCTATAAGATGAATATTTTTTTAAAAGGACTGATTTAAAATCTTCTGTCTTGGTGTCTACTTGTGCATCTTTTGATTTTACTTCATAGTCGATGTTTGCTTCTTTCTTTGTCATGTCCGATGATTAATTGGAAAAAATCAATGAGGAGCATTTGGTAGCACTTCTAATCGAATTTCTCGAGTTGTGAATAATGTCGAGTCCAGGAGAAGAGGAGGATCAATCCGAGTGTTTTGGTGTGGTCAACCGGGAACACATCCGCTCTCAATGTCTCAAGGCTGAAAAAGGTACATAGGAGAAAAAACTCAAGATGGATCTAAGGAAGTAAGTAGAGCAAGAAGCAGGCCAATAACATGAAGATGAGGAAGTACTACTAGGTCTTGGATGAAGCTTTTGCAACCGTGCAGGGATCTAGCAATGTTGAGTACTCGGATGATGATGAGGAAGACAAATGGAAGAGCATTATTGTAGTTTGTCTCATGGCAAAGAAATGAAGATTCGATGAAAAAAATGAGGTAATACACTTAGTATTGAATATTTTCAAGATGTGATTGCTAGACTTGGTTAGAATATTTCTAAATTTGAAAAAAAGATTAATCAACATGAAGCAGTTAATGGTTCTCTTAAAACTAAAAATAATAGACTAAAATCTCTTGCTTCTGATGATGATTGCAAATCATGTGAAGTTTTATTTGCTGAGATTAATTCTGTTAGAGAAGTCAATTGAACTACTTACAAAAAGCTTGATGCTGAATCTAAGAAATCTAGAAAGCTTAAGTCTTGTCTTGCTCTTAGCTTTGCCATGAACACTAGATTGACTGATGAGTTGATGAGTTGTTTTTAACAAAAAGAGCTTTAAAGAAATATCAAATTGCTTTGTTTGCTAGCTCTATATTTAATGCAATTAGTGCTAAAAGGTTGAAACAATCAGTGTAAAATCCTGCTCATCGTGGCTTGCTTATGAATTGAGAATAAAAGATGCCTTAGGTCGTGTTAGGCATATGGAAGAAACAGTTAAGCAAGATAAAATATTTTCTTGTCAAACTTGTATAAAACAGAAAGGTCTTTTGGATGCTTGTAAAAATTGTGCTACTTTGATTCAAGAGATTTCTTACTTAAAAAGTTCTTTGCAACGTTTTTCTAATGGTAAAAAGAATCTCAACATGATTTTGGATCAATCAAAGGTTAGCACAGACAACTGTGGTTTAGGTTTTGATCCCTATATTCACTTTTTTAGGCATCTTCCTGCTGTTTTCAGTATAACTGAGGTGAAATTTTGACTAAATCAGATTCTAAACCCATTGTTTTTAAATCTGCTGGTATTATGACTTTTTTGAATGCATCATGTTCTACTAAGCCTATTGTTGGTACTAAACCTGAGTTTGTTGCTAAATCTGCTGTTAGTACTAAAAACACGGTTAATGCTAAGCTTGCTATATTAACTTGTTCTTCAACTCATCGTGAAAAATATGTTTGTTCATTTTGTGGTAAATATGGACATATTGTTAGTTTCTGTTTAGCCTTTGCAAAGCTAAGGTGACAAAAATCGGCTTTTCCCTCAAGGCAGGCGGTCAGACCGCAGATGGACCGTCGGTTGTATCGGTGCCATACCGTGTCAGACCGAAGCTATACCCGGTCAGACCGACGCTATACCTCTGGTCAGACCGGTGTGAAGCCTTCGATCAGACCGCAGGTACTGAGGTAGTCAGATCGGTCTCAGGCTAACTTTTCTAACGGGAAACGTGTTGAATTTTCTACTAGTTATATTCGTGTTGGTTTTGGTCGTGTGTCTCAGTACTAGATTCTCAAATTCTTATTATCTAACCCCAGTACTGAAGCTTCGACATCTATTTGTGTGTAGGCTCTTGGCGAGGAAGGAGAACGTGTGGATCATTGATTCCGGTTGTTCGCGACACATGATCGGTGATAAAAGTTGGTTCTCCTCCCTCGTAAAGGCATCAAGAAAGGATTCATTCATCTTCGGTGATGCTTCTACTAGCATGATCAATGTAACTGGATTTGTGAAGGTAAGTGACAAGTTTACATTGAATAATGTCGCTTTGGTTGAAAATTTGAAGTATAACTTGCTCTCTATTTTTCAAATTGTGGATGAAAACTTTGATGTGCTTTTTAAGAAAAGTGGAAGTAAAGTTTTTGATTCATCTGGTGATGTTGTGCTTAATGTTTCTCGATACGGAAGAGTTTTTAAAGCGAATTTTGAAAATAGCATTTCCTCTGAAGTTACATGTCTTGTTGCAAAATTTTTAAAAGATATGATGTTTTGGTAACGTAGATTTGGACATGTTTGCTTTGATAATCTCACTAGAATTAGTGGTTCGGATCTTGTTTGAGGTTTGCCTAAACTTAAGAAAGATCTTGATTTGGTTTGTTCGCCATATCGTCATGCTAAGATGGTTGTTTCTTCGCATACTTCGATATTTTTTGTGATGACGGATGCACCAGGACAGCTGTTACACATGGACATTGTTGGTCCAGCTAGAGTACAATCCGTTGAAGGAAAGTTATATGTTTTGGTTGTTGTTGACGATTTTTCTCAATATTCTTGGGTTTATTTTGTGGCAACTAAGGATGAAACTTTCGAACATTTTAAAAGTTTGTATCTTCGTTTGGATCTTGAGTTTCCAAAATTTTAAGAACTATTCGAAGTGATAATGGTGGTGAGTTTAAAAATGCTTCTTTTGAAATGTTTTGTGATGAAAAAGGTCTTAAACATCAATTTTTGTCTTCTCGGGTTCCTCAACAAAACGGTGTTATTGAAAGAAAAAATCGTTCTTTGGTTGAAATGACTAGAACAATGCTTGATGAATATTCTACTCCTAAAAAATTTTGGGCCGAAGCCATTAACACTGCTTGTTATATTTCCAATCGTGTTTTATTGAGATCTAAACTTGGAAAAGCTTCTTATGAGCTTCGCTTTGGACACTCACCGAAGATTTCTCATTTGCGTGTTTTTTGATGTAAATATTTTGTGCTCAAATCTGAAAATTTGGATAAATTTGAATCTCGCTCTGTTGATGGACTTATGTTTGGATACTCTGCACATTCACGAGGTTACCGCGTACTTGTTTTGAAAACTAATAAAATTGTTGAGATTTGCGAAGTCACTTTTGATGAGGCTAGTTCAGGGACTAGACCCGAAATTTCAGGTACCCTATCACAGGTTCAAGGGAAGGATATTTTTGTGGAAACTGATGACGAAGACGACGAGGTCGCGTTGGCCTTTCAAACCGGGCATGACGTCGGTCAGACCGGTGGCACATCGGCGATCGGACCGCGAGCGGAGGAGCCATCGGACCGATCGAGTGGTTTTCGGGAGCTTCGGGTAATGATGTTAATAAACCTTCAAAAGCTCCAACTTCGTCAGAACAAGCTACAGAAGATGAACAAACTTCAGATATAAGTGCTTCACTTCATATTCAACGACGACATCCTCCGGAACAGATAATAGGTAATCTGGGTGAACGTACTACAAGGTCTAAGGTAACAAATCGTGACTTTCATGCAAATTTTTCTTTTATTTCTAATTTTGAACCCAAAGATGTTACTCATGCACTAACTGATGAATTGTGGATTAACGCTATGCATGAAGAACTTGAGAATTTTCAAACAAGGTTTTTAGTTGAACCTCCTGTTAGTCATAATGTTATTGAGCTAAGTGAGTTTTTAAGAATAAACAGAATGAGGATGGTTTAATTGTTAGAAACAAAGCTAGATTTGTTGCTCAGGGTTTTACTCAAATAGAAGGGTTGGATTATGATGAAAATTTTGCTCCTGTTCCTAGGATTGAGAAAATTAGACTTTTGTTGGCTTTTGCTGTTTCAAAAGGTTTTGAGTTGTTTCAAATGGATGTTAAAAGTGTTTTTCTTAATGGTTACATAAAAGAGAAAGTTTATGTAAAACAACCATCAGGTTTTGAAAATCATGATTTTTCCAACTATGTTTTTCGTTTGTGAAAAGCTTTGTATGGTTTGAAACAAGCAATTATAGCATTGTATGATAGACTTAACAATTTTTTACTTGCAAAGGGCTTTACAATGGAAAAAATTGATAAAACTCTCTTTGTTCTCAAGCATGGTGATGATCTACTGTTTGTTCAGATTTATGTGGATGATATCATCTTTGGTTGTTCATCTCACGCATTGGTTGTGGAGTTTGCTGAGACAATGCGCTGGGAATTTGAGATGAGCATGATGGGTGAATTCATTTACTTTTTGGGATTACAAATTAAGTAAACACCTTAAGGTACGTTTGTTCATCAAACAAAGTACACCAAGGATCTTATACGACGCTTCAAAATGGACGATTGCAAGCCGTTGACTACGCCGATAGGAACCACTACTATTTTGGATCTCGATAAAGATGGTGAAGCTATGAACCAAAAGGAATACAGGAGCATGATTGGTTCATTACTCTACCTTACTGCTTCGAGGCCAGACATATAATTTGCTGTGTGTTTGTGTGTTTGATTTCAAGCTTCTCCAAGGATCTCGCATCGTCGAGCTGTGAAACGCATCATGAGGTATTTGAAACATACTTTTGAATTTCAAAATTTGGTATTTTACCTCTTCTTCTATTTGCTTGAGTGGTTATTCTGATGCGGATTTTGGAGGTTATAGAATTGATAGAAAGAGTGCTAGTGGTACATGTCTTTTTTTGGTACTTCTTTGATTTCACGGTCTTCTCGAAAACAATCAAATGTTGCTCAATCAACTGCTGAGTCTGAATATGTTGTTGCTGCTAGTTGTTCTCAGACTCTTTGGCTTATTTCAACCTTGAGAGATTATAGTCTTACTTTTGATAAAGTTTCTCTCTTTTGTGATAATACTAGTGCTATAAATATTGGTATGAATCTTGTACAATACTCACGCACCAAGCACATTGACATTCGCTTTCACTTTTTGAGAGATCATGTTGAAAAGGGGATATTGAATTGAAATTTGTGGATACAAAGTTGAAACTTGCAGATATTTTCACGAAACCGTTGGATTCTTCTCGCTTTGCTTTTTTTGGGAGAATTAGGTGTTATTCATCCTTTTGGCATCAATTAAGGGGGAGAGTTGTTGGCTCTTTGTTGTATGCGGATTTCCTTCTTCTTTTGCATTCATGTTTTTAATTCATGCATGGTGTAAACAAACAAAAAAAGAGAGAAAAAGGAAAAGAAAATAAAAGGTGGATGAGCTAAGTCTTATATTTTTAGTATATTCTAATGCTTGCTAGCAATGCTTGTTGAATAATTTGATTACTATATTAGCTTGTGTGCATTTTAGTAATTACTTAAACTTTTGATATTCCTTTTAAGTGATATGATACATGACACATAATTCTTTTATTTGAATTAATGAAATATGCAATATTGAAGCTTTATGAGTTATTATTCCTCATATTAATCCTTTTGTTCTGATCATCGCAAGAGTACATAAATGCTTATTTATATGAGAGAAAAAATGAATACCGAATCCTTAGAAACAGTCTTGACGACAAGGACGTATTCATGGTGAGATAAAAAAAGTACCGAATCTTTGAAAATAGTCTTGACGACAAGGACGTACCTACAATAATCGAGAGAAAAGTATAAAAAAAAGAGTTAAAAAAGAAAGAGCTAAAAGTTTTCTCGGTTATTTTTGAAGAAGGAATTAATTTTAGAAAGATTATCAATGTCATAAGTATATATCCTTGGGTTTTTCTTTCAGTCTTTGCACTTGTGAATATGTTGCATTTTAAATCGTTGAAATCATGAATCATTAGTGTTGAATTGATCTTAATTATAATTAATGTTTTAAGTTCATATTTTTACTCTAGTGTGTGCTTGTTAATTAGCTAGTCACTTTTTCTACCTTGTTATTGTGAAACTTGAACTTGAGTTACTTTTGATATAATGCAAAACTCTTCCATGCTTCCGATTCATTGATGAACTTATTGTCAAAATGGGGAGAACAAGAAACAAAATTGCATCATTTAGAATTTTCTTGCATAAGAAATGTTTTTTGGATTGCTTCACAAAACATCACAGACCAATTGATTTTGTTGGGTTTGCCAATGGTTTCATCAAGGGAGGAGATTGTTGAATCAAATGAGTTTGATTTATATTTTATATGATAAAACATTGGATTTGTGCTTTGATGCTTCTATGTGTGATATTTTGTGTGGTGGTTAGACCGGCCAGACAATGCCGATCAAACCGGTGTATGTGCATGGTCTGATCGGAGGTGTGTATGCGGTCAGACTTGCTGAGTCTGATTCATAGTCGGTCAGACCAACTTCAGTTCACGGTCGAACTCCGACTCACAGTCGGTCAGACCGGCGCGGTCTGACTGGCCGACTTTGATTTCGGTTTGATTTCTCGGTTTTGGATTGTTTCTTTGTGGATTTGATTTCTAGATGATTTCTATGCGTATGGTTACTGTTGACAAGCTAATGTGAGTCAAGTTTGGATAAACTTGTGCTCGGTATATTGTTTCTTTGTCGTATATGTGCAGGTATTGCTTGAGGCCTCGGATAGTATTATCGGTGTCGGATCGGAGTCGACTTGGGAGAAGTAGACGTCCAGCATGCGGGATACTAAAAGGTTAGAGGATAATGCACATGGAAGATAAAGAATCTATATTGCATACGAGAGGGATCGCATGTAGAGTTGAATTTGGAAAGGAGTCTGAATTCGGAAAGTTTGATTAAGACAAGGAAAGAGATGAGTTTGTAGGTGGCAAGAGAGGGTTTCCTATATGGATTAGGAGTCCTACTTGGTGAAGAATTCGTGGACCTACTGCATGTATAAACAGAGAGGGAGGGTGTGCCTCCTAGATATCGATTTTTCAAGATAGAAATTTGAGATAATAGCTAGGGTTTCGAGTTAGGTCGAGATTTTTGTGAGGAGTGCTGTTCTTGCACTTTGTAAACACTTTTAGATGCAATAAAGTTAAAATAGTTTGATCTACTTCTTCGAGAGTTCATCTACCGGTGTTTTCTGGATCCCGACGGTCTGACCGTAGGTGTGTGCATAGTCGACCGGCGGGTTGCGGCGGCGGTCCAATCGGAGGCTAGACGGCGATCGATCGGCCGGGGGGGCTGTCGGCCGTCGGGTATGCGTGGTGTGACCGACTTAGGTTTCAACAGGTTCGGTTCGTTTTTATTTTGTAGATTGGTTTGATTGATATCTTTGTTTCTGCAAAAGATTTGGGTTTTTGGTTGTCCCTACCATTCACCCCCCCGTGGTAGGTTTGTTTGATCTTGTTCGATCCTAGAGCATCGTCTGCTACCGCAAGGGTTGCTGACTCTTCTGGCTGAAGCCCATGGCACCCAAGAGAACATCAAAGAAGGTGACGAAGTCCTCGTCGGTGGGGGAGATGAGACCGAGCATGGCTCAGCCTTCGTTCCCTCGCGTGCAGGGGAAGAGCTGATGGTGGAGTTGCTGCAAGCTGACGTCCTCCCTCCTCCAGAGCTCGCGTTGTGGTGCCCGGCGTGGGGGGGAGCAGTTCCAACTCCCGATTCTAGTGACTTGGTTGTTTTCGCCGCCTTCTCCTCTGTGCTTCTGGAGTGCCAGCCTACCCATTTGTCCGGGGCCTGCTCAACTATTATGATATTGCTCTCTGCAATCTCAATCCAAACTCCATCTTCCAAAATTTTCATCTTCATCCATCTCTGCGAGGCCTGTCTCGGGATAGACCCGCACTTCAACCTTTTCCGTCATTACTTTTGTCTTCGACGGATGGTGGGCAGCAATGTCGATGGGGCCGGGATTCAATTCCTGGAAAGGATGTCCCAGCGCTACATCCCCGTCGACCTAACATCCTCGAACAAAGGATGACTCGCTGAGTGGTTCTATATCAGGAATCATGAGCCGACAATCTCTCCTGAGATCTATCGGAAGCCAGCCCCGGTGAGCACTTGGACAGCCACTTGCGCCCTCGCCGACCAGGATCAAGTCGACAAACTTCTTGCCATGGTGGATCGTATGAGGGAGCAGGGGCTGACCGGCACCCGAGTGGCACTCAACTTCATCCTTCGAGGCCTTCAGCCCTGCAAGGAGAGGATGAAGCCGGCATACGAGTATTCGGGCGGCCGAGATCCGACTCAGGAGGCCACGGTCCCAATCTAGCATGTGCGCCAGAGGCTGACCAGCTTCTTCTCGAGCTCGACGGATTTCAACGATGGGGGGCCGCTCAGCTACAACCTCCATAATCCTCGGCCCGAGGTAAGTCTGACCTCCACTTTCTTTGTTTGTTTTGCTCACTTCTTTTTTCCTTTGGTATCTTACCTGCCAGGTGTCGATGTCGACAGGGGCAGGAAGCTTACATGTCACTTGCACTAGTCCCCGGAGTGGCAAAAGGCGAGATCCCTAGGATCTGTATACCTCGGCGGAGGTCGGAGGCAAAGGGAAAGAGGGCTGATCTTCCTCGGAAAAAGGCAGAGGCGAAGAGGGTGGCGCCAGGGAGTTTCAAAATCCCCGGCATGAAGTGGAAGCTTATAGTCTCCTCCAATGAGGAGGGGTCGAGGAGGTCAACACGCATCCCGTGTCGTTGTCGTCCGACTCGAGCGAGGCGCCGAGGGCAGGGCCATCTGGGCGCCCGAAGAAGGTGGCCAAGCCCGTTGGCATCCCATTCAGGGTCTTCACTGAGTGAGTGACAAGCTGGGTGATCCCTTATGATTTATTTTTATCTTTGGTGTGCTGATGGGTTGCCTTGGGTAGGGTCGTTGAGGACGCCGACTCCTGCACCGAGGTACCGACTAGGGTGGCCGAGTCGACCGCACAGGTCGAGGTGGTTGGGCTTGACCAGCCATCGGCTGTCGAGGATTAAGTGGTTGTGGCACCGGCAGTCGGCCAAGTCGAAGAGCGACCGATGGCGGAGGCCGAGTGGATGGTCGAGGTGACTGTCGAGGGAAAGGTCGGTGCGACGGCCAAAGCGACCCGGACGGTCGAGCCCCAACAGGTGATAGAGGCGGAGAGGGTCGACTCGGAGGTTCCAGAATTCAGCTAGGACATGTTTCCCCTCCCCTAGATAGTTGTTGGTGTCGGCGGAGCCCCCGGGACTGAGCCAGCCATGGCGATGTCCGAGGTCCCACCTGCCTCGGGCGCCGAGGTACTGATGATCGAGGGTGTCGAGGACCAGCTTGCCCCGGGGGTCGAGAAGGCCATCAGGCCCCGAGCGGCGTGCCAATGGTCGAGAAAGCCTCCAACACCGAGGTGGGGGTGTGGAGGAGCTCGACCACACTCTTCGCCACGTCTGCAACCTGTTCCTAGTAAGCGCCAACTTCTCTCTTTCCTCCCTTGGCTTCCTTTTTGATGCCTTGAATTCGCAGGGTACCATTCGCCAGACGCGGCCTAGCGAGGTGGTTCGGGTGTTGGAGGCAAGGGTAGCCGAGGCTTCTCGCCGTAAGTCAGCTGCCCATTTATTTCGGTTTCCTCCGAAAGTCGCCAGCTGACCTTTTTTGTTATGCAGAAGCCGACAAGGCCATAGCCTTCGCCGAGAGTCTCAAGGAGGTCACCAGGGAGGCCAACTTGCTGGCCGAGAAATTTCGGATGCAACGGGATGGTGCCCAAGGGCTTCTCAAGCACTTGAACATTGCCCGCAAGGAGGCCGCGGCAGAGGGGAGGCTGGCGAGGTCTGTGGCAGCCAAGGCCACTGTGGAGTGGAAGCTCGCTGAGTCCGAGGCAGCGCAGGCCGAGGCGGAGGAGAGGCTGGCGAGGTCCGAGGCGGCCAAGGCTGCTACGGTGGAGCAGCTCGTGGCATCCAAGGTGGCGAGGAGCGAGATGAAAGGGAAGCTGGAGGCGACCGAGTTGGCAAGGGACGCCGTCGAGAGTAAGTGTCGATACCAACATCCTTCCCTTTGTTTCTTTTTTTCTTTTTTTTGCTTGCATTGACCGACCCCCTCTTACGAGCAGGTCGCCTGTTGGACTTTTGCCACTAGATAGGGGACCTCAAGGCCCGCTTGGAGGCGGCCAAGGCTCGGTTAGCCCAATGCTAGGAGGGAGCTCGGGCACTCCTGGATGTGGCCGACAACGAGCTTTCGTCGTTCAAGGAGACCGAGGAGGCATTCTTTGCGCAGGTGCGCGATGAGCCACGGTGCCTCCAGGTCTTCGTGCAAGACGCGGCAAAGCTTGCAGTGACGCATGCCTTAGCATCATGCATAAGCTTCATCCACGCGTCAGGGTCAAGGCGATCATCAAATGGTGGCCCGTCGGCATGGTGGAAGACGACGTCGAAGGCATTTATGCAGAGGTCGAGCCGACGGCCAAGAAGATAGTTGCCAACATGGTCCTCCTCCTAAGATAGACAAACAGAGTCAGTAAGGGTCGGAGTTTGTAAACTTCTTCCGACACAACAAGGTTCAAGCTTTTTGCCATATTGGAGAACAATTTTTAAACTGCAATGGAGTTTCAATTTCTTTATTCGCGTTGTGCCCGACTACCGCACGTCGGGTCTCGACCTTAGCCCACTACGACAGGGAACATGCCCAGTCAAGACCTGAGGGGTTTGAGATCGAGCCTCAGTGTTATAGTCATTTACTTTGCGAATAGGTATAGGATGAGGTCACTGGTGACTGGGCCCCCAAGTAATCTTGCGTCGTATCTGGCTGCTTTGCATCAGGTCCCGACCCTAGCCGGCCCCGGGAGGGGACATGCCCTGGCTCAGACCGGAAGGCATCAGGTGGAGCAACTGTGTTTGGCTAGATACGTTGTCCAGGTACTCGGGGGAGCTACCGAGCCCCCAAGTAACTCGGGCGTGCTCAATAGGCTTCCTTTCGGGGAACCTCGACCATGGCGGGTCGGGGCCGCGTATCTTAGGGTAGACCATAAGCGTAGCACAGAAGTTATTGAGCGAGGGAAGGCTACTCAATGGTCGAGAGAAGCTGTCGAGCCCCCAAGCAGCTCAGTCGTACTCAATAGGCTTCCTTCTAGGGAACCCCGACCATTGCGGGTAGGGGCCACGTGGCTCAGGGCAGACCATAAGCATGGCGCAAAAGTTATTGAGCGTGACCAGGCTTACTCGGCGGCCAGGCGGAGAATGAATCGGAGTAGCGCGATAATCGAAGAGACATCTAAGCTGCTTTATTAAAAGAGCTGAGTGCAGAGTACGTAGTTGTTCAAGGGTAGAATCGACGTAAGCGCCCGATGTTCCACGAAGAAGCTTGGCCTATGCGACCGCACGCTCCAGCACGCTAGAGCACTCTCAGGAGAGGGTGAGGCAGCTGAAGACGTCGGTGCGGAAGACCGGGCTCCCGAAGATGAATGTCATCCTAGCGGGCACCTTGAAGTCGGTGGAGAAGAAGACAACCATCAAACCGCTTGGAACGGCAAAGATGCACCCCTACCTGGCACGCCAACTGTCGACGGGATGGTCGGCATTCTTCTGAGGGGGTTACCCAAGAAGGTGAAAGAGTGGTCAGGGCGTCTCACCGATCGATCTGATGGTCAACTCAAGCACTAAGCGAGCCAAGAGACAAAGAGATTTTTATACTGGTTCAGCCCTCCCGGATGGATAATAGGCCTACGTCCAGTGTTCTTTGTTGGGGTGAAGCACGATCAAAGTTTACAAGATGAAACCAAACCGAACCCAGGGCCAACTCTCTCCGTCCTCAAGCCCCCTTCCATCCCTTTTATAGTCCAAGGGGGCAGTTACAAAGGGGACTTGGGGCTCAAAAAAGTTTGGTCATAATGTAAAAAGCAAATATACAGATCTCCTAAAAAGTGTAACTGAATCATCTTGGTCTCTGTTCGCCGTGGGTGTCTTGTGCACTACTTTCCCTTGGCATCTGCCGTCTGCCAGTGCCCCGTGCGTAGTGCTGTCAGATGATGTTGTTCCTTGTCGGGTGGTCTCTGGTTTGTCTTGTCCGTGAGGCTCATCAAGGAAGGCTTGCTCTCGAGGACGGGGCTTCTGTTTTCGGGTCGGGACAAAGAGTTGAGGTCGAGAGGAGCGGGCTTGGGTCGGACCTTAGGGCAGGGGTCGGGACGCTCGACCTTGCATGAGGTCGAGCTATCGACGCCGGCCTGAGGTCCATCGGTCCGCTCCTACTGGTCTTCTTTCCCTTGTTGGGCTACTCGGGGTGATATCCCCCACACTTATACTTAGCATTCATGCGCTCTATGTTTTCTTTAGTTGTTTCATTCAATTTTAACATCAACTTGGCACGTTGCATAGTATCAAAATTCAATTTTTCAGAAGATGGTAAAGACATTAAATCAATTAGAGGACGAGGCAAAATTCCATAAACAATCTCAAATGGACACATCTTGGTAGTAGAATGCAATGAACGATTGCAAGCAAACTCAATATGAGGCAAACATTCTTCCCACATACTAATATTTTTCTTCAACACAGCCCTAAGCATAGTAGACAAAATTCTATTCACTACCTCAGTTTGACCATCAGTTTGTGGATGACAAGTAGTAAAAAATAAAAGCTTAGTCCCCAATTTAGCCCACAAAGTTCTCCAAAATTGGCTAACAAATTTAACATCACAATCCGAATCAACTGTATTTGGCACACCATGCAAACAAACAATTGCACGAAAGAACAAATCAGCAACATGTGTAGCATAATCAGTCTTATGACAAGGTATGAAATGTGCCATCTTAGAAAATCTATCCACAACCACAAAAACACTATCACGTCCCTTGCGAGTACGAGGCAAGCCTAACACAAAATCCATTGAAATATCATTCCAAGGCGCATTAGGAACAGGTAAAAGAGTATACAAACCAGATGAATTTAATCATGACTTAGCCTTTTGACATGTAGTGCAGCGAGTGTCGATGGGATAGTCGACAGTTGTCGACGGGTAGGTCAACAGTCCTCCGAGGGGGGTGCCCAAGGAGGTGAGTGAGTGGTCGGGAATGCGCCTCCTCTCAGCACCTGGTGGTCGACTCGAGTCACTAAGACGAGCCAAAGATCAACAGACATGAGATTTATACTGGTTGAGCCCTTTCGAAGGGTTCAGCATTCTTTGTTGGGGTGGATGATGAACAAGGTTTACAAGAGAGAGAGAGAGAGTTCTTGGGGCTTAGAGCTAGCTGGCCAAGAACAAGTGAAGAACTGAGAATGATCTCAACTCGGATCGGATCCTCCCCCCTCAGTCTGTCCTGCCCTCCCTTTTATAGCTCAAAGGGTGCTTACAAGGGACTTGGGGGCCAAGAAATCTAACACTAAAGATCTAAAAAGGTAAGTACAAACAACATATGAAAAAGGTACATGGAGATGCTCTCTCGGCCCTGCGCGTCGTGGGTGTCTTGTGCCTTATCCTACCTTGGGATCCCTCCTCTGCAGATACCACCTGTACTGTGCTGTCAGGTGACATCATCCCATGTCGGGTTGTCCCCTCCTTGCCTCCATGCAAGCCATGTTTCGTCCCGAGGAGGCCGAAAGTCTGATCGAGCAGTCGAGGTCGAGAAAGGAGTGCCGATGTCGGACTGGGGGCAGGTCGGGGCGTTCGACCCTGAGGAGACGTCGGGCTCCCGACCCTATCTCAAAAACTGGCAGTTTGACTCCAGCTTGACTTCAACTCTAGTCCGTGTGCTACCCCGGGGTGACACCCTCCAAGTAGCCCCCGAGCCTAAAGAGGAATGAGATATCCATCCTTAGGATCTAAGGCCCTCTTCGTCGTCTTCAGTGGGTTACCAAGGCATCGCAGCAGGGCTTCAGTAGGTTTTCAGAACTTCAGCAGGTGCACCACCTGGGTGCACCTGCCAGGTGTAGCGCCCGAGGCTAGGGTCGGATGGTACATCCGAGCTTAGGTTCTAATCTATGAATTGCTTTTTATTTTTCTTTTCCGATTCGACCATTTCTCGGGGTCCTGCGACGATTATTGTGTTCAATGGGTCCACTGCCCGGAAGATCATAGTAATTCCATGTCGGGGCACGCACGGACCTTCCGTTCTATTTGCAATATGAGTTGAAACGCTTCAGCTCATATGACAAGTAAAAGGAAACATTCGATGTCTTGAAAGAGGGATAAGTGAGACATTGTTGGGCCCTTAGCCTGCCAGTCAACTTTAGCCTAAAGTGTGCCCGTCAAACCACTCGAAGGTGGCAACCAGATGTGTTACACACTGAGGAGACTTGACAAAATGGCTAAAGATCTACATCGTCTCAAATATTTCTAACTCATACTCATGTGAATCTAGCTCCTAGGATGTGCGCTAGATTTACACTTTCATCACAAGCATGAATATAGTGAATACACTTAAATTGAACAGAACTTAAAGGATTACAACAATTAAATAATTACATAGCCGACCGGCCAAATAAATCAGAGTACAGCAAACAGTGATGGCTTAACTACCCATTCCACAAGCACACCGACTAGGGGTTTACCCCATTAAGTTCTCATCCTAGGAGAAGCAGACGATTTACCCGTATCACTCAAATTCTAAGTCTAAAACCTGCAAGCAAATGGTTAATTCAATGGCAAGAGTCAGTTCATTATTAGAAATAATGTACTGGCAA
Source organism: Oryza australiensis (assembly GCA_019925245.2). Taxonomy (NCBI): domain Eukaryota; kingdom Viridiplantae; phylum Streptophyta; class Magnoliopsida; order Poales; family Poaceae; genus Oryza; species Oryza australiensis. Next base: position 214,897 of record JAIFGZ020000764.1, read on the forward strand.
ACACCAATCTGTTAGTGATATGCCCTAGAGGCAACATGGAGATGTTGGATATCACGTCAATGTTTATGTATTTATGAATAAAGTGTTATTCAGTTCCATAAAATAGACATCTTGTATTGATCAATAAATACGTGACTTATTTATGAGACTCTATATGTATGAATCTATTTCTAAATAATCCCTGATCATATATCATATTATTGGAACTAATATGATTCTAAGATCGGCATGTTTATTGATTGATGATCATGTCTCATAGATTATGGGTATGGAGATACCAAGTCAATAAACATGGACATATGTGTTAGAGAACACATTGTTGGATAAACCCACCATGAGACACTACAGAAATTAATGTGCCATTAGTTGGTCTCAGGTAGTGTTGGTACAAAGTCCTTAGACCTGAGATCACCATAGATTCCAACATGTGTAGTAGCCTACTTTGGGACTACCAAACGCTATTCCGTAACTGGGTAGTTATAAAGGTAGTTTTCGGGTTTGCTATGAAACATGAAGTGGGATGTGAGTATCAAGATGAAATTTGCCCCTTCTTTGAAGAGATATCTCTGGGCCCCTCGAGGTAATGGATTATGGAAATGCATGGCCATGCTAAGTTGATTGAGGAGTCAATCAACAGACAGATAATCCAATACGGTTCGAGTGAATGGTTAAGCTATTGAAGGGATGGCACACTTCTTGCCTATAGCTTAATTGGTATCGTGAGGCAAAGAGATTTGTGTACACATTACAGGTTCAGAGCCGATATTATATTCTTGTATACTATGGTGTCAATATGTGCTGCTAAGCGCCACTATTGACAGGTCAACTGAGTTGGACTCGAGTCGACGATCGGCTAAGTTAGACTATAACCGAAACCGAGTATACCTGAACCTACAGGGTCGCACGCGTAAGGGGATAGAATAGATATTCGAGTTGGACTCGGATACGGCTCGATCGGATAGGGATCCGATCGGATAGAGTCCTATGGGCTTATGACGTATGGGCGGCCAACTCTGTGAGATTCGGATAGGATCCGATTTAAAATAGAGTCCTGATCGACCACTAGTCCCAGTCGGCCAACTCTATATAAAGGGGCGAGGGGTGGAGAGCTGCGATACATCAGTTGAATCGAATTGCGCCGAAATCAATCTGATTTGGCGTAACAAGTCGCCGAGATCAATCTCCATGGAAACCCTCCTCACTTTCGAGCCAAACCCTAGCCTTGCATCGCGTGCTAGCACACAGGTGTTCGGCGTTCTGTTCCCGGACGTGTGGATACCGGTAGAGGCGCAGCTACGTTGCGGCGCTGTTGATTGGCTACGAATCGGCTGTGGTCGAGCGCATCGGAGCGAGACGCGAGAACGCGGTCAGACGACTTGGCGAATAAATCAAGTTTTAACCCATTTGAGTACAAAGAGTGTACTCATACCAATTCTAGGGGTACAATCAGAAAGGAACAAAATTATCAAGGAAGGAAATGCAGCAAGTAGGTTATATCTACCATACCCAAGTTTTTAAAATACCGATATAATCCAAATTCACATGCCAGTTTGCAAGCAAACAATTTCATCCCTCAAAACATGGGATTCAATGTGTTCAAAGGAAAGAGGGGAAGAAGTTGCCTTGTTCTGAAGAAAGGTTAGCTCCTAATCCACTCCACCACCGTCTACGCAATTATCTAAACAAAATATACAGTGTGCAATTTAAAATATCGAAAATAGGAGAAAAATATAAAATGTTCTAAAATGCATGATTTGTGCACGATGGATAGGCACTGGTATGAAATGATTTTTGGTGAAAGAATTTCTAATTTATCCTATTCCATTTAAGAGTTATGTATTTTAGAAGTTTTATCGGGTCGCAGCGGCATAGGGTTAGCTGCTGTTTGGACAGTGTTCCTAAACTTTTATTTTTACTAATTTGACTTCACAGGAGTGTGGAGAAGTGTTTTCTAGGGTTAATGCAAAGTTTTTCATAATTGTTAGAGTCGTTACGAATTTCTATGTATTTTACAAGTTTATAACGTGTTTTAGGTTTATAACGTTCTATATGCGCATGCATGACTTAAGAATGCTATGTTCAGAACATCGTTACTTCTATATTTGGGTGAACAAATGATTAATTTTGGTTGGCTTGACCATTTTTAGTTCATAAGCTTATGGTCCCTACTTTATAACTAAGGGTGCTCTAACTTTGACTAGCATTACCCAATATTTTTTCTATAACTTATTTCAAAAATGAAGTGCATCAATTTATTTGGTGAGCGAGGATGAATTTAAGGCTTCCCTGGTCTAATAGGTTTTATTTAGGTTCACTTAGATTTAGGATGGGTTTTATACGCCTACACATATATGTATAACTATAGCATTTGATCTTATTATGGTGTGTAGCACCTATGTTAGCTATATATAAAGCTTGGTTGACATTTTTAGTATATAAGTTGCCATATTTTATTTTAGCTAATTGAAGTTTATTAGTCACTGGTCCAATGGAAATTTAGGTCACTTCGAAAGGGTTAAAGATGAATTTCCCACAAATTGTGTAAGTTAAGTTGTGCCCTAAGTTGCTTATTCCTCATTTAAATATTTAATGGATTTTACTACACAGTGAGCACATATTTTCATTTTGTATCGTGAAAGCATGTATTTAAATGATTTTCATAAGTTGAGTTTACTCAAAAATGAATTAAAATGAATTTTACATAAATATCTAAAGTTCAGCCTACCTAAATCACATCATTTTAATATTAATTGTTTTAGGGGTATTTGGCACAAAGTGACTATATGTTTTTATTTTTCCTAATTAGAGTATGTAAGTTGGTGGACCTGTAGAATTTGAGTTTGTCCAAAAATATGTTAAATTGAATTTTGTATGTATTTTATAAGCTTGGGCAAGCTCTATGTGTGATTTAAATTAGAAGAATTTTTGAGGCAAAATTAGTACAGTGAGTGCCAGGTTTTATCTTGTGTTGAGTTCACAGAAATTTGTTTCATCCAAAAAGGAGTTAAATTGGATTTTGCACGGATTTTAAAAGTTCAATTGGTTTCCTGTTCAAATCTTATTGTTTTACGCACATGTCTATACCCTTTTCATTAAGAGACCCTATGTTTCAACCTATTTACATAAGAGTCCATGGCCCACAGGTCAGACAGAGACACTTTTCAAATATAACCCTACAAGTTTTAAATTCCCTTCTAATCCGTTCCCTACACATCTGTCATTTGCTCGGGAAGGATAAGAGGGCAGCCGAGGCAGAGCCTCATCGGCCGAAGAGCGCTCACGGCGATGCCACCGGCGAACGGCGGCTCGGCTGGGGAAGCTACCAAAAGAAGAAAGGTGCGCAAGATCCTTGCGCACATGTCGGTGGTGGTCTCGTCGCCGGTGATGGCCGGAGAAGCACCGGCGGCGTGTGCAGGCGACGGTCGGGTTTGAGGTTGTGGCGCGAAGTGAGGTAGGGCTCGTTTCGGTGCAAACCAAAGTATGCACGAGAGTTCTCAGGGTTCATGGGTGCTTACCCGAGGTTGTGCGTAGCCCGACGAAGGACAAACATCAACGGCGGTGTGAGGAAGGGCTCGACGGTGGTGAAAAAACTCCGGGGTGAGCGGCGACAGCATGGTCCACTTGAAGAGCGATCTCGCCGGCATGTTCAAAAGATTGATTAAAGGTTGGCCGACGGCGGAGGGCATCGTCGTGAGCGAGGAGCAACCAACAAGCTACCAGGAAAACGTGTGTGCAAGGTTAGTGGGGTTATCAGGGAGCTTATCACCCAAGGAATAGGACGGCGCCTTACCGAGGTGGCCGGAATCGAGAAGGGGGTCGGCGGCCGGTCTTGGGGAAGAAAGAGAGGACCTCCTCAATCGAAGCAACTGGTTCCAATCCTGCTGGCGGTCAAGCTTCAAGCTTCGTGACGACATCAGCGGTGCGAGGAATCGGCCGGGCTTGCACGGAGTAGAAGGGAACGGCGATGTGGTGCACGGCGGCACTCTGGACACCGAAGTCCACCGTGGCCGCGCTCTGGTGACCTCAACCTGTGTGAAGTGAGGAGGAAAAGTATGAACGTGTTAGGCATTGCGAGGGGATCATGCTCCCGTGGTTGGTTTGCAGCGGCACTCATCGGATTAAGGAGGAACTCCATCAAACACTTGCGGTCAACGGCAAGAAGAGTGTGTTCCTGACAACTTCATGGTGCTCTCTCTCGTTTCCTTCGTGGAACGTGATGAGGAAAGGATGTAGAATGTGGTGGCGAGAAGGTTTTTCAAATGGGGATGGTCGCGCTGGCAGTGGGGTGGCGAGGTGGATGATGGCTGTGCCGACATGCTCTCCCGGGCTCTCGCTGTTCCCAGGCGTCCTCAGGCTCATCCTTGAGCGATGGCACACATTTCACTTGAGTGGAGCAAGCCCAAGTGGCTGCCGTGTAGGTCCAGGGCGTAGAGGGCAAGACAAGGGAGAGAGGTAAGGGTAGAAACTTAGGTGCACTTGATTTTTGATAGTTTTTCAGATTATTTTATCTCCCTAAACTTTGGAGCTTCATATTTTAACCTGGAGACATGGTAAATTCGTGAGATTTTTACTGGAGGTAGATGACCATCCCTAGGTTCCATTTTCTTTGGTTGCACTCAAAATAGTTTATGGTTTGTTCCCAGAAACTAAACAAAGACAGGGTATTTTGGGGCTTGTTTGAATTTTTGGAGGGCCAAAGCTGAGGCGAAAAATTCTAGAAAAATTATATTTAATTAGGTTAATTAACCTGGTATTTTATTTAATTATTTCATGTATATACTTAGGTGTGCTTACCCATCTTTTGTGAATGCATCTAAATAGTCATTGGAGATTATATTTGTACTTCTGCTAACATGAGGTGAGGTTATTAGTTTGGTTTCAGTTCCTATAATATACGAATGTTTATTCAGGTTTTAAGTTAGGGGAAACGCTCATGTAGGCGGTCAAGGTAGACATTTCCCCATATGAGGTAATCTATTTGCTCGCCTCTGTATTTGCGACGCGTCTTTAGATGCATGGTCAAATTAATTTAGTGAGATTCGATTTTGGTATTATTGATATACCCTAACGTGCATGGCCCTCATGGTATCTAGACCGTAGTGGTTATTCATGAGACCTATTATGAAATGCAAATCAAAATCCAAATACACATAAATGGCTCAGGTCAAAACACGTAAATATCGGTTTGCGTGCTTCCTCGTGGGTTTGCATTTTTGTCCTAGGTTATAATCAAAAAGTTTTAATTTGTTCTCAGAAATCTTCTTCATGCAAACGTCTAGGTTGAAATCCTTTAACCTAAGTTAGAAAATGAAAATTTTTGGTTCACAAAATTGGAAAACTTTGCTTTCATCTTGTTTTGACAAAAACTATTCGATCATAGATCTTGGGTATGTGACAGCTCTATCCCCCTTAAGGGAAATCTCATCCCCGAGATTTTTGTTGGGGTATGGTCGGAAGTTCATTGGTTCAACTAGGTTTGTCATACTTAGGACTTCATCTTATCGTATCGATGGGTAGGATACATGCTTAGGAAAATGCGGACTTCATTGATGATTAGGGTCTGCTGCTGCATGGTCTAAGAGGGAAAAGGAAGCTTCTTTATCGGCTCATGGGAAACAGATTGATTCGTCACCGGAGACGACGCTCGAGCGATAGTGGTGCCGAGGTGCTTCGGTCACGGGGGCTACACTCTGGCGAAAGGGGTTGCCGCTTGGCGTTGGGTGTGGGTAAATATGCAGTATGTTGGTTCGGCTACGGCGGAAGGATGACGTTGGGTTGGATATTCTGGACTGGGTAAGGTGCATGGGAAAATGACTCGAATCCACCAAAAGGAATACTACCGCAGTGGGCACTAGGTTTTTGGACAACGTGGTCTTTATCGGCTCCTTGTTGTTTGAAAACCTTTCAAACATACAAGTTTTAATACTCCTAGGTTAAGTCTTTCCTAAGTTGTATAATAGGCTTGCTTAACTAAGGTTGGGAAAAACCTTTACTGAGGAGGTGTGGAGAGAGTTATTGTCAAGCATGATGGTTGTCCGCTATCCTGGGGGGCAAATGAAGAATCAGTACATAAGATTTGGTGGCGTTAGGTTTTTCATACGGGCATGACGACGGAAAATCTGGGGGTCAAACCGTAGTTTTGGTCGAACTTATACCTGTGGGGTTTAAATTTCGGAATGGCAGGCACGTATGGTATGGGATTGGAGATAAACACAGGTCATTATTACTTTTTTTCCATAAAGGTCCGCTAAGTTAAAATGGAGAATGACAGTAGAACTCTCCTCGCTTGGGCAGTTCACAGCGAAGGCGAGTAATGGCAATAGAGGTGTTGTCTCGAGTGCTTGTGGTGAACAAGCCATGCTATCCCCCTTAAAGTTTGGAAAATTTATGGCCAGGAGGATTCGCGAAATGGGAAACCAGATGACCTGGTAGTCTCTGGTGTAACTACACCTTATTCCGCTGAGAATAGGGCATAGAGTCTAACTGGGTATTAGGTTGGGGCGGCATTCGTCTCAAGGACAATGTTTTTCAAAAGGGTGTTTTGCGAGCCCATTGATCCTACCCAAAATTTTCATAAGCATGGGAAAATGGTCGCGAATACTCATGGGTTCATATTTATATACTGGGGTAGTAGTGGGAAAATGATTGTTATATGGCATGTGTGGCAACACCTTTTTCCTTATGAAAAGGACATGCATGAATGCGATGATATCATGATGTATGAATGATGCGATGTATGTATGAGTTGATGCAATGCTCATGAAAGTATTTTTGTATTGCCTCCATGCCATAGAAACAATAGGTGTATATATATACATACATTGGGAGGTTTATCAAAGATACAAGTCAAGTCTCCAAACCATGTTTGTGAGACTTACAAAGGTTTCATATTTATCCATGGATGTATGAGGTCATGATACACTATCCCCCTTAATTTAGAAGGACTTGTGGTCAGGAGAATTTAGAAAATGGAAGTTAAAGTTGCCAGGGTGGTCTCTGGTACACCTATATACCAATCTGGTAAGAACAGGGCTTAGCGGTTAATCTGAAGAGGCTACAAGGTCATTTTTAACTCTCATTCTTGGCTCTCTACATTTTATCCCTTGGCTGGAGAAACTTTGGTGATTTTTAGATTGTTGTGTCACCCTAGGGAAAGTTGTTCGGTCACACGCCAATGTGCTGGAGAATGTGGATTTGCTGTCTTTATTGGTCTATTTGGGCTAGTTCCCAAAGGTATAAAATTTGGGCAAAAATCATGGTGGCAGGGAAGTAAGTTTGAGAACTATGTTAGTAAAGGGTTACGCGGAGGCTACGCTAGCCAAAAACAAAAATTTCTACCGCGCAAACCAGGAACACTTGCAAGTAAGGGCCGATAGATCGTTACCGATTGGAGTAGAGTGCAGCGGAATAGCCAATCAGGGCAATCCGATCCGGAACAGTGTAGCCGATTCCCGGAGACAGCCGATTCACCAATCAGCCAATTCGAGTCGTCCGGCCGCGTTCTCACGCCTCGCCGATGCGCCCGACCGCAGCCGATTCCACCACAGCCGATCGCTCCGATTGCAGCCGATCCGAAGCCGATCAAGAGCGCGCAACGTAGCAGCGCTCTACCGGTATCCACACGTCCGGGGACGAACGCCGTACACCCGTGTGCTAGCACGCGATGCAAGGCTAGGGTTTGGCTCGAAAGTGGGGAGGGTTTCCGTGGAGATTGATCTCGGCGACTTCTGTTGCACGCGATGCAATTGATGTGTCGCAGCTCTCCACCCCTCCCTCCTTTATATAGAGTCGGCCGACTAGGACTAGTGACCGATCGGACTCTATTTTTGAACCGGATCTCATCCGTATCTCATAGAGTTGGCCGCCCATACGTCGTAAGCCTATAGGACTCTATCCGATCGGATCCCTATCCGATCGAGCCGTATCCGAGTCCAACTCGAATATCTATTCTATCCCCTTAAGCGTGCGACCCTGTAGGTTCGGTATACTCGGTTTCGGCCATAGTCTAACTTAGCCGATCGTCGGCTCGAGTCCAACTCACCGAGCCGTCAACGGCGGCGCCTAGCAGCACATATTGACACCATAGTATACAAGAATAATATCGGCTCGAACCTGTAATGTGTACACAAATCCCTTTGCCTCACGATACCGTTAAGCTATAGGCAAGATGTGTGCCATCCCTTCAATAGCTTAACCATTCACTCGAACCGTATTGGATTATCCGTCCGTTGATTGACTCCTCAATCAACTTAGCATGGCCATGCATTTCCATAATCCATTACCTCGAGGGGCCTAGAGATATCTCTCCAAAGGAGGGGCAAATTCCATCTTGATCACTCACATCCCACTCCATGTTTCATAGCAAACCCGAAAACTACCTTTATAACTACCCGATTACGGAATAGCGTTTGGTAGTCCCAAAGTAGGCTACTACACATGTTGGAATCCATGGTGATCTCAGGTCTAAGGACTTTGTACCAACACTACCGAGACCAACTAATGGCACATTAATTCTGTAGTGTCTCATGGTGGGTCTATCCAACAATGTGTTCTCTAACACATATGTCCATGTTTATTGATTTGGTATCTCCATACCCATGATCTATGAGACATGATCATCAATCAATAAACATGCCGATCTTAGAATCATATTTGTTCCAACAATATGACATATGATCGGGATCGTTTAGAAATAGATTCATACATATCGAGTCTCATAAATAAGTCACGTACTTATTGATCAATACAAGATGTCTATTTCATGGAACTGAATAACACTTTATTCATTTATACATAAACATTGACGTGATATCCAACATCTCCATGTTGCCTCTAGGGCATATCACTAACAATCTCCCACTTGCACTAGAGTCAACCATGTAAGTATCTAATACCCATTGCTCTTGTGTGCGCCTCATGCTTCGGCCGAGGGAGAGGTTTTGTCGGCGGATCGGCTATGTTGAGATCCGTGTGCACTTTGCATATCTTGACATCACCTCTGTCCACTATCTCGCGGATGAGATGATATCGCCGAAGTATGTGTTTGGACTTCGATGTGACCTCGGCTCCTTGGCTTGCGCAATGGCTCCACTATTATCACAATAGAGAGACATTGGACCAGTCGTACTAGTCATCACACCAAGCTCGAAACGAATTTCTTGATCCAAAGGCCTCCTTTGCGCTTCGAAGCGAGAATGTACTCGGCCTCCGTTGTAGAATCAAGCAACGATCCTGTTTGGAACTCTTCCAGTGATCGCGCCTCCGTTCAGCGAACACGAACCTGCATTGCGATCTATAATCATCCTTATCTGTTTGGAAGCTAGCATCGGTGTAACCACTTACAACGAGCTCTTCTTCACCTCCATAGACTAGGAACATATCCTTAGTTCTTCTCAAATACTTAAGGATATTCTTTACGGCGATCCAGTGACCTTCACCGGATCGGTCGATGTATCTGCTCGTAGCACTCAAAGCGTACGAGACATCCGGGCGTGTACAAAGCATATCATACATGATGGATCCAATTGCCGAAGCATATGGAACCATACCCATCTTATTCCGCTCATCATGTGTCCGAGGACACCGATTCTTGCTAAGATTGATGCCATGTGACATAGGCAAGAAACCTTTCTTGGAATCATGCATGTTGAACCTTTTCAACACCTTGTCAATGTATGTACTTTGGCTTAATCCAATTAGCCTCTTGGATCTATCTCTATAGATCCGAATGCCCAATATATATTTGCCTCCCCTAAGTCTTTCATGGAAAAACTATTTTTCAATGAAGACTTGACGGATTCAAGCATAGGGATATCATTTCCAATCGTAATATGTCATCCACATATAAGATTAGAAATACAATTGCGCTCCCACTGACCTTTTTGTAAACACAGGCCTCTTCTTCATTTTTGATGAAACCAAACCCTTTGATTACTTCATCAAAACGAATATTCCAACTCCGAGATGCTTGCTTCAATCCATAAATGGATTTCGTAGCTTGCATATCTTTCCAGCGATTCGGATCGACAAAACCCCGAGGTTGTATCATGAATACATCCTCGCTTAGGTTTCCATTCAGGAAAGCCGTTTTGACATCCATCTCGCCATATCTCATAATCGAAATATGCAGCAATCGCTAGGATAATCCGAATAGATTTAAGCATTGCGACGGGCGAGAAGGTTTCATCATAATCAACTCCTTGAATCTCGTTTAAAAGCTTTCGCCACCAATCGCGCCTTATAGATGTGAACATTTCCATCCATATCGGCCTTTTCTTAAAAACCCATTTACACTCAATGGTTTTGACACCATCAGTGGATCAACCAAGTTCCAAACTTGATTGTCGTACATGGATTCTATTTCGGATTTCATGGCTCCAAGCCACTTGTTGGAATCGGGTCCCACCATCGCTTCCTCATAGGTCTTAGGTTCATCGTTGTCCAACAACAATATATCACGTTGTTCCGCACTCTGTGTACTGTCGGTGCACGACGTGATCTTTCGACCTCCGTGGGTGGTGTATCTACAACCGGTGGCGCAACACTTTGCACCTCCTGTTGTGGTTCGTGGTTGAAACATTTTCGGTGTTTCTTGAACTTCTTCAAGATGCACCCTGCTCCCACTAACCCTTCTTGAAAGAAACTCTTTCTCCAAGAAGACACCGTGTTGGGCGACAAACACTTTGCCTTGTTCCCGATTATAAAAGTAATATCCCTTAGTTTCCTTAGGATATCCCACAAAGAAGCACTTGTCGATTTGGGTGTGAGCTTGTCGATCGTAAACGTTTTACATAAGCTTCGCATCCCCATATTTTGAGAAAAGACAAACTAGGGGGTTGCCCTGTCCATATCTCATATGGTGTCTTTTCAACGACTTAGATGGAACTCTATTTAGTGTGAGCGCACTGTTTCAAGAGCATATCCCCGAAAGATAACGGAAGATCACTTTGGCTCATCATCGACCGCACCATGTCCAACAAGGTGCGATTTCTCCGTTCGGACACTCCGTTCCATTGCGGAGTTCGTGGCGGAGTCAAGCGTGGAACAATTCCACAATCTTTCGATGATTACCAAACTCTTGGCTCAAGTATTCCCCTCCACGATCGATCGTAGAAACTTGATTGTTTTCCCTAAATGATTCTGTACTTCATTCCGGAATTCTTTGAACTTTTCAAAGGATTCGGACTTATGCCTCATTAAGTAGATATAACCATATCTACTAAAGTCATCGGTAAAGGTAATGAAGTATTGATAACCACCTCGGCCGTTGAGCTCATTGGTCCACATACATCGTATGTACGAGTGCCAATAAGTCACTTGCTCTCTCACTATGTCCCGTGAAAGGTGCCTTTGTCATCTTACCAAGTAAACAAGACTCACATGTCTCAAATGATTCAAAATCAAAAGAGTGAAGCAATCCATCCTTATGGAGCTTCTCCATGCGTTTCTTATTTATATGGCCTAAGCGACAATGCCAAATAAACGTGGAGTTTATATCATTAGAGAGTTGCCTTTCGTATTAATGTTATAGATGGGAGACGCTTCAAGATTCAAAACGTATAATCCATTCACCAATGGAGCATGAAAATAGAACATATCTCTAAGATATATTGAACAACCATTGTCCATTGATCTAAAATCATATCCTTCCGCTTGCAAACATGAAGCGGAAATAACGTTTTGACATAGTGTTGGAACACAATAACAATTATTTAATTCCAAAACTAATCCCGAAGGTAGATGAAGTGGTACGTGCGTGCCGACAAAGAATCGTAGCAACGCTTGCTCCATTGCCGACGCGCAGTTCACCTCGCCCCTTCTCAATCCTCTACTTCTTCTCATTCCCGCAACGATTTGCAAATATGAGCTACCGATCCGGTATCAAATACCCAAGAGTCGTAGGTGAAGTAGCAAGATTAATGTCTATAACATTAATACCGGAAGCGAAGTCGTACTTTGCTTCTTCTTGAGATCCTCCATGTACTTCTTGCAGTTCCTTTTCCAAGTGGCCTGTCTCCTTGCAAGTAGAAGCAAACGGCATCGATGCCGCCGACCCCTTCTTGCCCTTCTTTGCATTAGAGGCACTCGCGATCTCATCGGGAGTTAACTTCCTCTTGGTGCAAAGTTTCTTGACAGTGGTTTGCGCTTAGCCTTCGCATCATCATCACATGATGACCGTTTTTCTGGATACTCTCCTCACTGTCTTTAGCATCCCATGCAATTCAGCCAAGGTCCTATCCATATTGTTCATGTGATAATTTAATATGAATGGCTCGAAGCTCGGAGGAGCGACCGGAGAATCACATCGTAGCCAACTCTTGGCTAAGGGGAAACCCAGTTTTCCGGACTCTCAATGTAGCCAATCATCTTTATCACATGCGGATCGACGGGATTCCCCTCAACAAGCTCGCACGCAAACAAGGACTTTGAGGTGTTGAACCTCTCGGCCCGAGCTTGGTTCTCAAACATGCCACGCAGTCCCGAATAATAGTGTGAGCATCGCTTGCTCTCATATTGCTTCAAGCTCGGGGACATTGTAGCAAGCATGAGACAGCTTATATCTAGGGCATCATTAGTGTGCTTCTCATAAGCCCTCCGTGCGTTGAAGTGGCATTAGTTGGCAAATCCTCGGGATAGGGTACTTCAAGAACGTACTCCTTACGCTCTTGCTTGAGAACAATTCTCAAGTTGCGATACCAATCCATAAAGTTTGTTCCATTTAATTTTTCCTTTTCGAGAATAGATCGCAAATTAAAGGTACGGGTGTAGTATTAGCCGCCATTTATTCTACAAAGAAAAAGCAAAGTTTAGCACAATGTTTATGCTATGTCTATTGTTAAACAATTTAACATTAGACTCCCATTACGTATTTTCCACCTTCCCTCTAGGTTACGTATTGGGTCAAGATCCACATGTTAATTAATTTTTTAGTGAGCTTTGGCATCACCGCAAGAAAATTAGTAACATCGGTAAGCAACACCTTGCTAATCACATCTCTATGTGACTCTTGTTGTTGGTGTGGCATCTCCATGCCCCGGCCCCAACCTATGCCCCAAGGCCCAAAACTGTTTTGATAGCCTTGTTAAGTAAACCAAATGCTCCCGCATGTATATGTCCGACATATACCCCTCGTGTTATGATAGAGAATGACACTCGCTTTGGCGGACCCACCATTGACGAGCATAACGGTGACGGATGCAACATTTGGAAGGGCATCATTACTACTTAATTTTGCGAGGATGCTATCCTATTAAACAAACATATCACATATGAAAGCAAGAAGAATAGCATATAGTGAAATAGTATGGCCCCCTTCACATGGTGATCTCCATCTCCATGCCGGTGTACAGGATCTCCATCTTCATCACCGTTCTTTCGAGTGCCGAATGCTTGATTTCTTCAAACTAAGCTACTACTATAGAAGCTCTAATTGAAGATTACATCGACTCGCAGTCGTGATAGAATATTACAAGCATTGCACGTATGAAAGAATATTACAGGATTGCACATATGAAAGAATATTACATGCATCACATGCATCTCATACATCTCATACATACAATAGGGCCATACCATCTCAAAGCATTCTCTCAAAAACAAGTTAGGCGTAGAAACGTTTTCTACTTATCGCGAGCTACGGCATCGAGACGACCTATAAGGGGGTACGCACATGGCGGTCCCTCGCGGGCTTCGGGCAGCGCCGGAACACCACACGAAATTCATAGATCCAATCTATGAAATCGCTTATGGAAACCATATCGGCATAATCATATTATGCCGTCCCGATACGCTATCAAGGGAGATGGTTTGCGTAGGCGCGAGGCAGCAACAAAGTCGGACTACGAGATAGCTTCGGTATAATCACATTATACCGTTCCGATACACTATCAAGGAACGCTATCTCGAACCCAACTCAAACCGAGTTATTTGGAAATTGCTTCGACGTAATCACATTACGTCGTTCCGATACACTATCAAGGAACGCAATTACCATCTACTCTCCTCAACGATCCCGTAAAACCGATTGATCTAATCAACCCGTGCGCTAAACTTGTTCCAGATCCAATCTAAAACCCGAACTAAGCAAGATTAGCTCGATACCACTAAAGGGTTACGCGGAGGCTACGCTAGCCAAAAACAAAAATTTCTACCGCGCAAACCAGGAACACTTGCAAGTAAGGGCCGATAGATCGTTACCGATTGTAGTAGAGTGCAGCGGAATAGCCAATCGTGGCAATCCGATCCGGAAGTGTAGCCGATTCCCGGAGACAGCCGATTCAGCAATCAGCCAATTCAAGTCGTCCGGCCGCGTTCTCACGCCTCGCTCCGATGCGCCCGACCGCAGCGATTCCACCACGCCGATCGCTCCGATTGCAGCCGATCCGAAGCCGATCAAGAGCGCGCAACGTAGCAGCGCCTCTACCGGTATCCACACGTCCGGGGAGAGAACGCCGTACACCCGTGTGCTAGCACGCGATGCAAGGCTAGGGTTTGGCTCGAAAGTGGGGAGGGTTTCCGTGGAGATTGATCTCGGCGACTTCGTTGCACGCGATGCAATTGATGTGTCGCAGCTCTCCACCCCTCCCTCCTTTATATAGAGTCGGCCGACTAGGACTAGTGACCGATCGGACTCTATTTTTGAACCGGATCTCATCCGTATCTCATAGAGTTGGCCGCCCATACGTCGTAAGCCTATAGGACTCTATCCGATCGGATCCCTATCCGATCGAGCCGTATCCGAGTCCAACTCGAATATCTATTCTATCCCCTTAAGCGTGCCACCCCGTAGGTTCAGGTATACTCGGTTTCGGCCATAGTCTAACTTAGCCGATCGTCGGCTCGAGTCCAACTCAGCCGACCACGTCAACGGCGCCTAGCAGCACATATTGACACCATAGTATACAAGAATAATATCGGCTCGAAGCTGTAATGTGTACACAAATCCCTTTGCCTCACGATACCGTTAAGCTATAGGCAAGATGTGTGCCATCCCTTCAATAGCTTAACCATTCACTCGAACCGTATTGGATTATCCGTCCGTTGATTGACTCCTCAATCAACTTAGCATGGCCATGCATTTCCATAATCCATTACCTCGAGGGGCCAGAGATATCTCTCCAAAGGAGGGGCAAATTCCATCTTGATCACTCACATCCCACTCCATGTTTCATAGCAAACCCGAAAACTACCTTTATAACTACCCGATTACGGAATAGCGTTTGGTAGTCCCAAAGTAGGCTACTACACATGTTGGAATCCATGGTGATCTCAGGTCTAAGGACTTTGTACCAACACTACCCGAGACCAACTAATGGCACATTAATTCCTGTAGTGTCTCATGGTGGGTCTATCCAACAATGTGTTCTCTAACACATATGTCCATGTTTATTGATTTGGTATCTCCATACCCATGATCTATGAGACATGATCATCAATCAATAAACATGCCGATCTTAGAATCATATTTGTTCCAACAATATGACATATGATCAGGGATCGTTTAGAAATAGATTCATACATATCGAGTCTCATAAATAAGTCACGTACTTATTGATCAATACAAGATGTCTATTTCATGGAACTGAATAACACTTTATTCATTTATACATAAACATTGACGTGATATCCAACATCTCCATGTTGCCTCTAGGGCATATCACTAACAGTTAGGATTTTACCACCTACGATTTTGTCTGGACAAATTTAACAACCTACGGTATACCAGGTTTCAGATTTCTGCTCTCCTGGAATATATGAATTTTTAGGGAATATTGCAGGGGCTCAAAAATTCTAAAAACAATCGTCGGGCTTCCTGGGCATTCCGGAGAGTTATCGGTAAAAGATGCATATTTTACCATGCATGGTTTGTCCTATACAAAAAGATGAATGGGGCTGTCTACAGTTAGTTTTCAGAACACGGTCAGGCTAACTAATCAAGGTATTTCACCATGTTGAAAAAGTTCAATTTTTTTTTCAAAATTCTTGAGGATTGCTTGGTTAGTCTACATTGTTCCTGTAAAATTTCTCAGGTTTACCACCTACGGTTTAGCATATGCAAAATTTTCAAACAGACTGACTCAAGATTCTAGGAAAACAACAACCGGCACAAAATAAAATTTTACACATGTTCTATGGTGTCTAAATTCATTATCTTTCGGGTGCATTATGTTAGAGTGGTCCAAAAACTATATGAATTTTGGGTGGTCCGTCTAAGCAAACAATCTAAAGGTTTTAGCACAACAAATTATATTTTATACTAACTTTCCATTGTGGCCATATCGTAAGATTTTGAAAAGTCAAGAATAAGGAGCTCAAAACCAACCCAAATCATTTTTGGTGCAGAGGTAACATGAGGAGATGGAATCCTTATAATGTCTATCAAATTTTTAGTTTTATCAACCCATTCCAAAACCCATTCACTATAGGCGATTTCTAACCCGATAATTTGTAAATCCGATCTAGTACATAGGAATAGTTTGCAAAGGGATTTCAAAACCTTTCTAAACACTTTGGTACTGATTAGTTGTGCTAATTTAGTGTTTTCAACTCCATTTTTCAAAAGTACAAATTTACAAAAGGTTTCGACCCTATAGAGCAAGATAAGAGTTTCAAAATTTGAAATAGAGATTTAGAGAAGAATAATCTCTAGAGAGGGATGAGATATAAGATTGAAT
This sequence comes from Oryza australiensis, assembly GCA_019925245.2. Lineage (NCBI taxonomy): Eukaryota > Viridiplantae > Streptophyta > Magnoliopsida > Poales > Poaceae > Oryza > Oryza australiensis. The sequence continues at coordinate 231,570 of JAIFGZ020000764.1, forward strand.
TGGTTTTCACAAATAATTTATAGATGAGAGTAAATCCCTCAAAATAATTTTGTGAATCCATTCTAAATGACCAACTTAAGGGGCTCCTATAGTCGGTATTTTCCTCTGATACCATGCCTATCGGGGCATGCCGAGACCTTCTGTTCTATTTGCAACATGAGTTGAAACGCTTCAGCTCATATGACAAGTAAAACGAAACATCCGATATCTTGAGAGAGGGATAAGTGAGACATTGCTGGGCCTTTAGCCTGCCAATCAACTTCAGCCTGAAGTGTGCCCGTCAAACCACTCGAAGGTGGCGACCAGATGTGTTACACACTCAGGAGACTTGACAAAATGGCTAAAGATCTACAACGTCTCAAATATTCCTAACTCATACTCATATGAATCTAGCTCCTAGGATGTGCGCCAGATTCACACTTTCATCACAAGCATGAATATACATAGCGAATACACTTAAATTGAACAGAACTTAAAGGATTACAACAATTAGATAATTACATAGGTCAACCGGCCAAATAAATATATCATCAAAGTACAGCGAACAACGATGGCTTAACTACCCATTTCCACAAGCACACTGACTAGGGGTTTACCCCATTAAGTTCTCATCCTAGGAGAAGCAGACGATTTACCCGTATCACTCAAAGTCTAAGTCTAAAACCTGCAAGAAAATGGTTAATTCAATGGCAAGAGTCAGTACATTATTAGAAATAATGTACTGGCAAGCACCAATCAATCCTAACATACTACATATGAGGCTTATATTTCAAAGAAGGCTATATAGGTGGCTCATCTTCAGCAGAAGGCAAGTTTTATTTCACAAATCATTTACAAAAGAGTTGATGCTTCAATTAACAAAGACAAGTTTTGAAGTTTCATTATTAACTGCGTTATGGTTCCATCATAATTAATACTAAGTCATCCTCCATGATGACAAGTTACAGTATATCACCTCACTCACACATAACTCAACACATTTTGGTAAAAAACACAGGTTCACATTTTTGAAACAAGTGAGTCTATACTCATGGCACTTCACCAAAGTGCTCATGACCGTGAGCACGGCTAATCGATTAGTTTTATTAACTCTGCAGAGTTTGTACAGCTTTACCAACATGATATGAACACTCTAGTTTGTTTCGAGTATGCAAGACTCTACTGCACTTTTCATGTTGAGTGTGATCTAGAGATCATAACGTAGCCTTTTACACTACTTAGTCCCTAGCCTTGCACCAGCAAGATACGCGTTTCCTCCCTCCTAGGTCATACTGGAAATGTGACCTAGAACCGTTAAGTGACGGGCCCACGCCTTAAACTTAACGCCGTGGTGGCGGACACGGCAGGAACCCAACCACGTGGCACGATATCGTTATATTGGATAGACTGAGTCACCTAAACTACAAAATCGGTGGTAAATAGAAAGTTCCTCTGGGTTATCCGAACCCATACACTTCGGCCTACCATAATGCAAGGCTAGGTGCTAAGAAGATTACTCGGCTAAGGCTATCCCATACTAGCACATGTGGATGTACGGTAACTTTAAGTTGGTGACACAAGTTCGGTCCTTACGGACTCGGGAAACACTCCCTCTATCGGCAATGCAAATACATCAATTGCACGCCACTTGTTGCCCAAGTCAAAATTATATTTTCACACATTTTAGTTCGCAAACACACATCGTATTAAGCCCATTTCAGCAAGGGCACGCTTTGGCAAAAATTCACATTTTAAAATATAGATGGAACGAGTATTTGCAAAATACTAAGTGAGGCTAAGAAAGTGGTTGAATAAATCAAGTTTTAACCCATTTGAGTACAAAGAGTGTACTCATACCAATTATAGGGGTACAATCAGCAAGGAACTAAATTATCAAGGAAGGAAATGCAGCAAGTAGGTTATATCTATCATACCCAAGTTTTTAAAGTACAAATATAATCTAAATTCACATGCAAGTTTGCAAACAAATAATTTCGTCCCTCAAAACATGGGATTCAATGTGTTCAAATGAAAGAGGGGAAGAATTTGCCTTGTTCTGAAGAAAGGTTGGCTCCTAATCCACTCCACCACCATCTACGCAATCATCTAAACAAAATATACGGTGTGCAATTTAAAATACCAAAAATAGGAGAAAAATATAAAATGCTCTAAAATGCATGATTTGTGCACGGTGGATAGGCACTGGTCTAAAATGATTTTTGGTGAAAGAATTTCTAATTTATACTATTCCATTTAAGGGTTATGTATTTTAGAAGTTTTATCGGGCCGCAGCGACATAGGGTTAGGTGCTATTTGGACAGTGTTCCTAAACTTTGATTTTTACTAATTTGACTGCACAGGGGTGTGGAGAAGTGTTTTCTAGGGTTAATGCAATTTGTTTCATAATTTTTAGAGTCGTTACAAATTTCCTATGTATTTTACAAGTTTATAAAGTGTTTTAGGTTTATAACGTTCTATATACGCATGACTTAAGAATGCTAGGTTCAAAACATCGTTACTTATATATTTGGGTGAACAAATGATTAATTTTGGTTGGCTTGACCATTTTTAGTTCATAAGCTTATGGTCCCTACTTTAACTAAGGGTGCTCTAACTTTCACTAGCATTACCCAATATTGTTTCTAGAACTTATTTCAGAAATGAAGTGCATCAATTCTTTGGTGAGCGAGGATGAATTTAAGGCTTCCCTGGTCTAATAGGTTTTATTTAGGTTCACTTAGATTTAGGATGGGTTTTATATGCCTACACATATATGTATAACTCTAGCATTTGATCTTATTATGGTGTGGCACCTAAGTTAGCTATATATAAAGCTTGGTTGATATTTTTAGTATATAAGTTGTCATATTTTATTTTACCTAATTGAAATTTATTACTCACTGGTCCTATGGAAATTTAGGTCACTTCGAAAGGGTTAAAGATGAATTTCCCACAAATTGTGCAAGTTAAGGTGTTCCCAAAGTTGCTTATTCCTCATTTAAATATTTAAGGGATGTTACTACACAGTGAGCACATATTTTTATTTTGTATCGTGAAAGCATGTATTTAAATGATTTTTTAGAAGTTGAGTTTACTCAAAAAGGAATTAAAATGAATTTTACATAAATATCTAAATTTCAGCCAACCTAAATCACATAATTTTAATATTAATAGTTTTAGGGGTATTTGGCACGAAGTGACTATATGTTTTCATTTTTCCTAAATAGATTATGTAAGTTGGTGGACATGTAGAATTTGAGTTTGTCCAAAAATATGTTAAATTGAATTTTCTATGTATTTTATAAACTTGGGCAAGCTCTACGTGGATTTAGCTTAGAAGAATTTTTGAGACAAATTAGTATAGTGATTATCAGGTTTTATAATTCTAAATTAAAGTTCATCTTGTTGTGAGTTTACAGAAATTTGTTTCATCCAAAAAGGAGTTAAATTGGATTTTATACGGATTTTAAAATTTCAATTGGTTTCCTGTTCAAATCTTATTGTTTTACGCACATGTCTATACCCTTTTCATTAAGAGACCCTATGTTTCAACCTATTTACATAAGAGTCCATGGCCCACAGGTCAGACAGAGACACTTTTCAAATATAACCCTACAAGTTTTAAATTCCCTTCTAATCCATTCCTCTGGCGCTAATGACGTGGGATACATCTGTCATTTGCTCGGGAAGGATAAGAGGGCAGCCGAGGCAGAGCCTCATCGGCCGACGAGCGCTCATGGCGATGCCATCGGCGAACGGTGGCTCGGCTGGGGAAGCGACCAAAAGAAGAAAGGTGCGCAAGATCCTTGCGCACATGTCGGTGGTGGTCTCGTCGCCGGTGATGGCCGGAGAAGCACCGGCGGTTTGTGCAGGCGGCGGTCGGGTTTGAGGTTGTGGCGCGAAGTGAGGTAGGGCTCGTTTCGGTGCAAACCAAAGTATGCACGAGAGTTCTCAGGGTTCATGAGTGCTTACCCGAGGTTGTGCGTAGCCCGCCGAAGGACGAACATCAACGGCGGTGTGAGGAAGGGCTCTACGGTGGTGGAAAAACTCCGGGGTGAGCGACGATAGCATGGTCCACTTGAAGAGCGATCTCGCCGGCATGTTCAAAATATTGATTAGACCCCAGAGATGGTGTATGCACAAAGAATTTGTTCTTGACTCACCGAAGAGGGTGTGCTAGTCGGGGGTTGGCCGACGACAGAAACGGCAGGGCATCGTCGTCAGCGAGGAGCGACCAACAAGCTACCAGGAAAACGTGTGCGAAAGGTTAGTGGGGTTATCAGGGAGCTTATCACGCAAGGAATCGGACGGCGCCTTACCGAGGTGGCCGAAATCGAGAAGGGGGTCGGCGGCCGGTCTTGGGGAAGAAAGAGAGGATCTCCTCTATCGAAGCAACTGGTTCCAATTCCGGTGGCGGTCAAGCTTCAAGCTTCGTGGCGACGTCGGCGGTGCGAGGAATCGGTCGGGCTTGCATGGAGTAGATGGGAACGACGATGTGGTGCACGGCGGCGCTCTGGACGCCGAAGTCCACCGTGGCCGCACTCCGGTGACCTCGACCTATGCGAAGTGAGGAGGAAAAGTATGAACGTGTTAGGCATTGTGAGGGGATCATGCTCCCGTGGTTGGTTTGCAGCGACACTCACCGGATTAAGGAGGAACTCCATCGAACACTTGCGGCCGACGACAAGAAGAGTGTGTTCCTGACGACTTCATGGTGCTCTCTCTCGTTTCCTTCCTGGAACGTGATGAGGGAAGGATGTAGAATGTGGTGGCGAGAAGGTTTTTCAAATGGGGATGGTCGCGCTGGCAGTGGGGTGGCAGGTGGATGATTGCTGTGCCGACATGCTCTCCCGGGCTCTCGCTATTCCCAGGCGTCCTCAGGCTCATCCTTGAGTGATGGCACACATTTCACTTGAGTGGAGCAAGCCCAGGTGGCTGCCGTGTAGGTCCAGGGCGAAGAGGGCAAGACAAGGGAGAGAGGTAAGGGTAGAAACTTAGGTGATTTTGATTTTTGATAGTTTTTCAGATTATTTTCTCTCCCTAAAATTTGGAGCTTCATATTTTAAACTGGAGACATGGTAAATTCGTGAGATTTTTACTGGAGGTAGATGACCATCCCTAGGTTCCATTTTCTTTGGTTGCACTCAAAAATAATTTGTGGTTTGTTCCCAGAAACCAAACAAAGACAGGGTATTTTGGGGCTTGTTTTAATTTTTGGAGGGCCAAAGCTGAGGCAAAAAATTCTAGAAAAATTATATTTAATTTGGTTAATTAACCTGGTATTTGATTTAATCATTTCATGTATATACTTAGGTGTACTTTAATGGTCTCTTAGGCAAGTTATTGTTTCAGCCGATTAAAGCTATTAAATAGTTCAATATTGGACTGCCTTGTAATATTTGTTTGGGTCATCAAACCTAGTTATTAAATTATACCAAAATTAGGTTAAGTTGTACATAATATTTAGCACCTACATGAATTTTTCCGTGATTTTATCTTGCATGGTTCATTTTAGAAAATTAGGGTTTCTTTTTGGTAAATGCATCTAAATCGTCATCGGAGATTATATTTGTACTTATCCTAACATGAGGTGAGGTTATTAGTTTGCTTTCAGTTCCTATAACATAGAATTCCTATATATGTGTGTACATACGAATGTTTATTCAGGTTTTAAGTTAGGGGAAATGCTCATGTAGGCGGTCAAGGTAGACATTTCCCCATATGAGGTAATCTATTTGCTCGCCTCCGTATTTGCGACGCGTATTTAGAAGTGTGGTCAAATTAATTTAGTGAGATTCGATTTTGGTATTATTGATATACCCTAAGGTGCATGGCCCTCATGGTATCTAGACCGTAGTGGTTATTCATGAGACCTATTATGAAATGCAAATCAAAATCCAAATACGCATAAATGGCTCAGGTCAAAACATGTAAATATCGGTATGCATGTTTCCTCGTGGGTTTGCATTTTTGTCCTAGGTTATAATCGAAAAGTTTTAATTTGTTCATAAAAATCTTCTTCATGCAAAAGTCTAGGTTGAAATCCTTTAACCTAAGTTAGAAAATGAAAATTTTTGATTCATAAAATTGGAAAACTTTGCTTTCACCTTGTTTTGATAAAAACTATTCGATCCTAGATTTTGGGTATGTGACGTTCCAACTTTGACCGAGGGATGGCCCGAAAGTCATCGCCCGAATCGGCAAAGCCACGGTCCGAAGGCCAGTGGTGGTCAGCGAATTGGTCATAACTACTGCCTAGAGGCTTATGGTAGTTTCGACCCTTGACCAGGGGGTGACCCGGAAGCCACCGCTCGAGTGGCAAAGCCACAGCCTGTAGGCCAGTGGTGGTCGCCCGGAGGCTTATGGTAACCCCGACCCGGACCGGGGTATGGCTCGGAGGCCATCGCCCGAGTCGGTAAATCCACGGCCCGGAGGCCGGTGGTAGTCGGCGGGGTGATCGGGACTACTGCCCGGAGGCTTATGGTAATCCCGACCCCGACGGGCGGGTGGCCCGAGGGCTAGGTATTGGGTCGTCTAGGTCATAACCCAAACGGCTAATGATAGTCGATGAAGTCGAATGGCGACCCTCTGACAATCTCAGGCACAATGCCAATAACATCACATTAAGGGCGTGAGAACCGGTGCCGCGCAGCGGCTAATAGAATTCGTGGTTTTCCATTCTTCCCCAGACGACAGGCAAGGTTGGCGGTTTAAGACGGAAGCGGTTTCTGGAACGTGCAGCGGATGCCATTAGCTATTCCACATAACCGACGACTCTGATTTGCTCCAAAGGTGACATGGCACGTCGGGGAGATGGATGGGCTAGGGCGTTTCGGATTCCCCGCGTTCGTTACTGACAGCACTATGCGCGTTTTCCAAGAACGATGCCACTAGGCCCAGCATTCTCACTTCCTTCCTTCTGACTGTTGACGGTCACTATCACCTAAAATCCGACCGTCAACTCCTGCATAAGTGGAACATACTTGGCATATCAACATAGCGGTAGGAGTTATTAAGTAACCTTTTCCATGAGTGTTGTTAATTTAATGTATGTAGGTGACTTATGTACCAACTGAAGTGAAAGTGTGCTTTCGTGGCGAAGAACGTAACTCCAACCAATCGGCGATCGCCATGCCAGCTTCCCGTGGATCGAAGGGCCCACAAGTCAGGTGAAACCATCTTAAAGTGGGACCAAACACCCGGGAACAGACTTAGGGGCCCACATGGCAGTGTCTAGAGAAAAACGGGGGAGAACAGCTCTGATCAGGGTTCGGTCGAACCCTAGTTAGGCCAAACCAGTTTGGCAGTCGTTCATCCCCACCTTTCACGTGGCAGCTCCCTATTTGTCCCCAATGACGGTTAGGTGGGTATGGCTGTTAGTAACCGCCATCAAACCGATATTGAGGGCTATAAAAGGAGGCACTCCACTTCATCTTAACACACCTCCAAGAAGATTAAAGCTTCATTCCAAAGGCTTAGTGAATAGGTTAGAGAATGAGGGAAAGCTCCGAAAGGAGTGCCCCAAATGTCGGAGTTTTCTCCGAGGGAAGTTCGTAGGAGTGCCGGGTGTCCTGGTACCGACCTTCGGCCTTGTACCTCGACGAATGCTTTCTTCAATAAAGTAAGCGTTCTTGTTTACTTTTGTTGTTAAGTATTTACATTGAGTAATTTACTTTACTTTAATTTTTCTTGTGGGATCACCGCCCTAAGTTGGGTGCTCTAGTACTAAGACCCCTGATAAAGACATGTGTTCTTGCACAAGGCTAGATAGTATTCAATAGTTTAGATGTGGTGTCTAGGCTAGAGTTTAACTTTGTTTGCCTCGTACTCCACAAGTGATAGGTAGGCGGCAGGTGGTGACAGCCCTATTCGTCGTTTGTATTCCTCCACGTTTGGGTACGGCGTAGAGCTGTATGCCAGAATCACTCGGCAAACCGAGTGTAAGCCGATGCCCGAAGTAAGCAAGAGAAAAGCTGAAGTAATTTACCTGCTTCTTAGAGCCGCAACCATAGTAATCCTCTCTATATTATAGCCTACCTAATCTTGGATGTCTTTGGATGATCCTAACTCTTTGATAATCCCTACCATTCCTTGTATTCGATATCCCTTGGAATACTCCCTGGGTGAAGTGCTACAACAGTATTCTGTGCACTTGCGGATTTTGTCTCTTGTCGTAAGAAATACCAGCAAGCATTTCTGGTGTCGTTGCCGAGGAATGGTTGCTGATTTATCCTAGATCCTAGGTCATCCTCGTATCTTTTTATTTTTATTTTTCCTTAAATTATGGAGCAATCTATCCAAAGCCTATCCGCTCCGAAGGGCGAGTTCTTTGAGCCACCATCTTCTTCTGAGCCAATCCTTTCATCTGGCTTTGAACTCTGCCCTGGCTTTATAGCCATGGTTCAGGAGCAATCCTTCTCTGGGCACGATCATGAAAACCCACACTATCATCTGCGAGAGTTTGAACTATTGTGTTCATGCCTGATGATTCCAGGCATGACACAAAGAACTTTGAAGTGGAAGTTGTTTCCCTTTTCGCTTACCGAAAGGGCGAAGCAATGGTACGCTCTTACCATAGAGATAGCAAACGGTGAGTGGGAGGAACTCAGAGACAAGTTCTGTCTCACTTTCTTCCTGCTAACCCGTATCACATCTCTGCATGTAGAAGTTCTCAGCTTTCAGCAGACCGAGAAGGAAACTATAGGTGTAGCTTGGGCCATGTTCTTAACTCTTATCCAATCTGGCCCCGACCTGTCTCTACACGACCATGTGCTGTTGAAGCATTTCTAGTTAGGTCTTGGCAAAGAGTCTGCCTTATACCATGATATCGCATCCGGTGGTTCGTTTTCACATAAGACTTCGACAAAAGGAAGGGAAATCCTAAGTCATATCTTAGAGAACACCTCCTTCATCGAAGATTATCATGAATCACTATCGGCGGTCAAGGAAAGCTATGAGGATAATCCTCCAGCTGAATCCAATGCTTTACCTTGCATATCTCAAGATTCGGCTGTAGAAACCTCACCCGAACCGGGAACACCGAAGGATGAAGAAATTTAGTCTTCGGAGTTTCCATTCAATTTCCAGGACGATCTTCTTGAAGATTATGGAAACACCTCAAAATTCTTCTTCAAAAAGAGGCCACCAGTTCCAGTTTCTCCTCCTATGCCTCTCGAGGATAAATTCCTTGGAGAGACCGTGAAGGGGTTAACGTCCATTATGAGCCATGAATGGTTGAAAGAGTGTGAATTGTCATCCGAAGCAATTTGGATTAGTACACCTTCATCAACCATTCATTGCAATATAAGGGGAACGATGGTTCAGGTCCTTTACAATCCCATCGTCGAGGCAAATATCATTTATGATTCCCTAGTGTTCGCACTTCTCAGTGATGAACCGTTGACCTTGACTCATAAAACTTTCAAGACTCCTCATGGAGATATCTAGAAAGTTATGGGATTTTGCAGAACGTGACCGTGAATCACAAAAATCTTGAGGCAATCCTAGACTTTCATGTGTTCGAAGTTTTAGACTTCGACATTCTGATCGGGCATCCGCTTGAAAAGCTTTTCTTAGATGCACTGACACTAGGAATCCTTAATATCAAACTCGGGAGGGATTCATTTTCAATCCCTATCTCTAGAGCTATGAACTCCATAGCTAAAGTCTGTCTCGAGTATGAGCCTATCGAGGAAGTTTTGGAGGTTTCTCCTTTTGAATCCCCAAAGTTTGTCCTTTAGGAAGAAGCTACCTTCTTTACTCAAGAACAAGATGACTCTAGAGAGACAATTGAGCTGCCCACGTCAGAACCACCATCATGACCTCCGATAAAACTCAAACCTCTATCTTCTTGCCTTTGATACGCTTTTCTACTCGAAGATACGGAATCACTTGTCATCATCAGTGACAAGCTTTCTGAGGATGAAATTTCCAAACTCATCTCCATCTCAGAAAAACATCGATCTGTTCTAGGCTACTCACTCCAAGACCTCAAGGCAATCAGTCCCACTCTCTGTACCCATTGCATCCCTACAGACCCAGCTCTCACACCTTCTAGGGAACCTCAAAGGAGGTTAAATAATATGATGAGAGAGGTGGCGAAAAAAGAGGTCTTGAAACTCCTTCATGCCGGGATAATTTATCCCGTTCCCTATAGTGAGTGGGTTAGCCCAGTTCATGTAGTGCCAAAGAAGGAAGGTATGACGGTCGTTGCCAATTCTCAAAATGAATTAATTCCGCAACTTACTGTCACCGGATGGAGAATGTGCATAGATTATCGGAATCTTAACAAGGCAACAAAGAAGGTTCACTTCCCGCTTCCCTTCATCAATGAGATGTTGGAACGGTTAGCGAATCACTCTCTCTTTTGTTTCCTTGATGGGTATTCTGGCTATCATCAAATTCCCATCCATCGCAACGACCAAAGTAAGACCACCTTCACATGCCCCTATGGAAGTATGCCTATCGCAAGATGTCTTTCGGGCTGTGCAACACACCCGCATCGTTCCAAAGGTGCATGATGTCTATCTTCTCAGACATGATCGAGCAAATCATGAAAGTTTTCATGGATGACTTCTCCGTCTATGGAAAACTTGAGAACTTAGATAAGGTCTTACAAAGGTGTAGGGAGAAGGACCTGGTACTTATTTGGGATAAGTGCCATTTCATGGTGCGTGAAGGCATAGTCCTTGGGCACCTTGTGTCCAAAAGAGGGATAGAGGTGGATAAAGCTAAAATTGATGTTATCAAAAGACTTCCACCTCCTATCAATGTGAAGGGAATCAGTAGCTTCCTAGGTCATGCGGGATTCTATCGTAGGTTCGTCAAGGATTTCTCTCAAATTGCTAGACCCCTCACAAACCTCTTAGCCAAAGATGCTCCCTTCGACTTCGATTATGAGTGCTTGTGCTCCTTTAATATCCTTAAAGAAGCACTCATCTCAACTCCTATCATTCAACCTCCCAACTGGTCGCTGCCATTTGAAATATGTGCGATGCCAGCAACTTTACGGTAGGAGCAGTCCTTGGTCAAACCAAGGACAAGAAACTTAGTGCCATAGCCTATGCAGCAAAACTTTAACAGGAGCTCAACTTAATTATGCTACCAATGAAAAGAGCTTCTTGCTATCATTTTTGCTATAGATAAGTTTAGATCTTACTTAGTTGGAGCTAAGGTAATGATCTACACTGATCATGCTGTCTTGAAATACCTGCTCAATAAGAAAGATACTAAACCTAGGCTATTAAGATGGATTCTTCTACTCCAAGAATTTGACATCGAAATCAATGATAAAAAGGGAGTAGAGAATTCTGTAGCAGACCATGTGTCCCGTGTGCATTATGTGCAGGACCTACCCATCAATGATTGCCTACAAGACGAGCATGAAAGTTTCTTTCTTGATTATGAGGAACCTTGCTCTCTCAAGGTATCTTTAGAACCTGTCACATTTTATGCCACAAGCACATACAATCACCTTAAGGTCCTCACCGAAGAAATGTTCAGAAGGGTGGTTGTAGATGCATTTGTTTATCATAAACATTGCTAATTTCGTGGTTGCTCTTTTGGCACTAACTTTGCAGCTACAACTTCAATGATATATCAACAACTAGTGGTGAAGCTAGGAACTACATCACCAATGATGGTTGCATTGTAAGAACTTCCCATGGTCGAGCTTTTGACCATAAACAAAGCACTGCAGGAGGTAGCCCGGATTATCATTTCCTTTCATCAATAAAAAACAAGAACATGATTAGGGATAAGTTTGCCATCGGGTATTTTTGGTCTCTAACCATTTCAGGTTAAGATTAAAAGAACAATGGTCATGTGATGCCTGAGAACATGGAGCTAAATCAAATTTTGCACCTTGATGTTTCTGGTGCTAGAACAAGTTCTGAAGGATGCTTTACACCACACACTTGATTTTTGATATCCCGCGACACAGAAATCCAAATGTTGGGGAGTTTGGTACATATCTCTTAACAAATTCTATTCATGCAGAATTCCACCATGGTTTAGAGATGATGATAGTTCTATCTTGCCTTGCTAAAATAAATTCGAAAAAAAGGTTTGAAATGTCCTGTTTTTGACATTAAACAAAGAGCTGACAGGAGGTACCTGAAGTTCGCCATTCATATATTCATACTTATCTTCACATGAATATAACTTGATCATATGCTTCCTTTATATATTCCTGCATGCTCTGGTTTAAATGGATGTGTAACGTCCATTCATAGGCTCTTTAATTTAAGCATGGTGCTTAGGTTTAAAAAAGTCTTCTTTAATCAAATTAGACATGGTGTCAAGTTTGCTTAATGAACCTTAGAGTTAATGCTTGTTTAGATCTTGGGTGTATACATATGGATTTCAAGTTAATTCAAACTGGAGATAACCCAAGGTATTGGATATATGACAAAGATGCATAACATTCAGAGGAGGCGCAAAACCCTCTAGTGTTTATGTTGAGTCAATTTTAATCTAGCCTTGGTTGAGTATAAGAATGTTGGTGAAAATAAAATTTCAAAAATAAAAGAAAAATTTTAAAAAAAGAGAAGTAAAACAGGTAAGAAGGGTAAGAATTCCTTTTGCTCTTGTTCTTTTTGTTTGTTTGCCCATCGGTGATGCATTCTGCATGCACAAAGTCACCATGAGGATTCAAGGTAAGTTTCCAGGTAAGTTTCATTTTAATTGAATAAAGTTCTCCGGTTTGTCACACCGGTAGAATTATTTCTTGTCTCCACTTGTGTTGTGTCCAAATAAAGTCGCGGGTAGAGAAATAAGTGTGGGGGTGTCCCGTTTGACACGCGCAATCCCTCGGACCACCTCCATGACATTGCACATTTTTGCACGTGAGTAATGCAAGAAAAAGCAGCAAGACCTCATATGGTTCAAACCAAATTTGGTCTCGCTCGTTATCATGCTCTCCCATTGCGCAGGTTTGCAACTCTTATTTTTGCACCTCGCATACTAAAATTTTTTTCTAGCACTATGAGCATGAGCGTAAAAAGAAAAATCAACCTTGGAGACATGACACACGATTGGTTGGCTTACATACACTTTATTCCATGGCTTGCACTCATAAGCTGTGAAATCAAATATTTAGGAATAACATGTCATTGGGGATATTGATCTATGAGAGATAGTCTGGTAATAAGCAACTTTGTTTCATGCTATATAAAAATACTTGGGAATTTATTTTGCAAAAATTCAAAAACCATAACTTTAACTCCTCGATGATGTTTTCTTCCTACCAAGGTCATATGTCAAATTACATGATCAAACCTTATACATATTCTATTTGTTATCATTTTGAGTTTGATCAAATATTTAGACCCTTTGTAGAATCTTTTCATGTTCTAGTTTATTAAAGTATTGTGCATATCCACCACATAAAAGAATTTGCTTTGCCTCTACATCAAAGGTTTAGCCAAAAATATTGCCACAATTTCCACATCCATATATATGCAGATTTCTACTCCGGGAATTTGAATCCACTTTAGTAATCCACAAAATAAAGGCTCCAATCAATTAGTGATCCTCCTACCCATGCCAAATGAGACATGAGCTATAGAAATATAGAATAAAAAGATTCATGAAGCTCATGAAAAAGAAGATAAAAAAATCTTCTCGAGTAGAATGACTATGAAAAAAAAGAGAAAAAAAAGAATCATAGCCATGTTCTCTAAATAAAGTAGGAGGAGGATCATTCAAACATAGGAGCGACCAAAACAAATATTTTTCTTTTTCCATTTTTTCCACCCACATATTCCTATCCACATAAATATGCACAAGCTTGATCATGATTACATGATTAGTTTTCTTCTTGGATCTTTTATTTGACTTTACAAAATATTTGATGCAAGTATGTCGCACGATTTTCCCTACCTTGAGCTCCACGTAAACCTTAGAAGTAGGAGAAAATAAGGCGAGCATTGCCTTGGTGAGGAACCAAACACCTTTTGAGTGACTCGAGAGATTTATCATAGAAATAAAGTTATGTTTTTGATTTTTTGAAAACCTTATCAAAACCCCAAGTTATTTAATGCAGAACAACCATAGTAGCTTATATCTAGACTGTTCCATTTTTCAATACTTAGAATTTCATGGTAGACACATACAGATTCACAATTATGAGTAGGTCTAGGAATAACTTGTATGTTAGCATCATACCAATAATGTATCATACACCTTAGTAATCTTGACCTTTACTCGAGGACGAGCAAAGACTAAGTGTGGGGGAGTTTGTTGACGGTCAGTATCACCTAAAATCCGACCGTCAAATCCTACATAAGTGGAACAAACTTGGCATATCAACATAGCGATAGGGGTTATTAACTAACCTTTTCCACGAGTGTTGGTAATTTAAAGTATGCAGGTGACTTATGTACCAAAATGAAGTGAAAGGGCACTTTCGTGGCGAAGAACTTAACTCCAACCAATCGGCGATCGCCACGTCACCTTCCCACAGATTGAAGGGCCCACAAGTTGGGTGAAACCATCTTAAAGTGGGACCAAACACCCAGGAACACACTTAGGGGCCCACATGTCAGTGCCTAGAGAAAAACAGGGGAGAACAGCGCTGACTAGGGTTCAGTCGAACCCTAGTTTGGCCGAACCAGTTTGGCATCCGTTCATCCCCACCTTTCATGTGGCAACTCCCTATTCGTCCTAAATGACGGTTAGGTGGGTATGGCAGTTAGTAACCTCCATCAAACCAACATTGAGGGCCATAAAAGAAGGCACTCCACTTCATCTCAACACACCTGCAAGAAGATTAAAGCTTCACTCCAAAGACTTAATAGGTTAGAGAGTGAGGGGAAGCTCCGAAAGGAGTGCCCCAAATGTTGGAATTTTCTCCGAGGGATAGTTCAGAGGAGTTCTGTGAGTCTCGGTACCTACCTTCGGCCTTGTACCTTGACGAATGCTTTCTTCAATAAAGTAAGTGTCCGTGTTTACCTTGGTTGTTAAGCATTTACATTGAGTACTTTACTATACTTTAATTTTGCTTGTGGGATCACTGCCCTATGTTGGGTGCTCTAGTACTAAGACCCCTGATAAAGACAGGTGTTCTTGCGCAAGGCTAGAGTAGTATTCGATAGTTTAGACATGGTGTCTAGGCTAGAGTTTACCTTTGTTTGCCTCGTACTACACGGATGAGAGGTAGGCGGCAGGTGGTGACAACCCTGTCCGTCCTTTGTATTCCTCCACGTTTGGGTATGGTGTAGAGTTGTAGGCCGGAGTCACCCGGTAGACCGAGTGTAAGCAGGCGCCCGAAGTAAGCAAGAGAAAAGCTGAAGTAATTCACCTGCTTCTTAGAGCCGCAACCAAAGTAATCCTCTCTATACCTTAGCCTACCTAATCTTGGATGTCCTTGGATGATCCTAACTCTTTGATAATCCCTACCGTTCCTTGGATTCGATATCCCTTGGATTACTCCCTGGTTGAAGTGCTACAACGGTATTCCGTGCGCTTGTGGATTTTATCTGTAGTCGTAAGAAATACCAACACTCGCACCACACTTTTGCCAGAGGAAAAACTTCAAGACTCACGGCCTCCTTGCTCTTCTACTGTCTCAAAACTTTTTAAAACTTATGGAGTCCTCTCTAAGTTCCTCAGAGAGCGAGAGCTGGAGTGACAGCCCTGATTGTAGTCAACCGGTGAAGTCCTAAATCCTGGCCTTGGTCAAATGCTTTCTCCCTTTTCTCGTCTTCTCTATTTTTTGTTGAAGCCTCACCTGCTAGGTGTTGGTGCCATGGCAGGGAGTTGGAGCACGCACCGTGCTGTCGCAACTAGACGTTGCGGAGATCCGCCTCCCTGTTGTGATGGCTGATCCGAGGGGGAAACGGACGCTGCCCATTTCCACCGAGGCGGGGCCAAGCTCGCGCGGGGTGCTGGGGGTGCGGGAATTGGAACCAGCCAGGAAGATACCACACTAGGGCGCTGTGAGGTTCACGGCCTCCACCAGGTGGGTTCCAACATTTTGTTGCATTCTTCACTTTATTGATGTTTATCAAAACTGTATGGAGTCTCCGTTAGGGAGCAGTCGAACATCGACCCTTGCATTGAAGGGTTGTCCTCCTGAGCCAGCACCGAGGAGCTCGTGGCTCAGCGTCAGCACTCCGAGGATCTGAAGGGATACGCGGAGGCTACGATAGCATAAAACAAAAATTTCTATCGCGCAAACTAGGAAAGCTTGCAAGTAAGGGTCTATAGAATGTTACCAAGTGACATGCAGTGCAACGAAAAAACTATGTTGGAGTAGCCGACCCAATGTACGCACGTCAGGTAGTCTTGCCAACCTCAGACAGCGCCTCGCCCGACCTTCCTGACCTCGGATAGCGCCTCGCCCAACCTCGCTCTTATCTCAGACAGCGCCTTTCCCGACCTCGCTCCGATCTCCCGATCAGCTCCTCGATCACGTCGCCGACCACGATCCGATTCACTGACTTACACCGCAACGTAGCGATGTCTCTACCGGTATCCACACATCCAGGGAAGGAACACCGAACACCCGTGTGCTCGCATGCAATGCACGGCTAGGGTTTTGGCTCAGACGTGGACTAGGGTTTCCATGGAGAAGTTGATCTGCCTTAGAGGTTGCCGACTTGGCCTAAAGGCCCATCGGGACTATATGTCCGGTCGGATCTCTATCCGATTGAGCCGTATCCGAGTCAAACTGGAATGTCTGTTCTTTCCCGTTAAGTGTGCGACCCTGCAGGCTCAGGTATACTTGGTTTTGACTCGAGAACACTTCTCGGCTGACCCATCAATAGCGGCCCCTAGCAGAACGTATTCACATCAAAGTATACAAGAAGATCATATCGGCTGAACCTGTAATGTGTACACAAATCCCTTTGCATCACGATATCAATTAAGCTATAGGCAAGACTCGTGCCATCCTATCAATAGCTTAATAATTCACTTGATCTCGTATTGGATTATCTATCTGTTGATTGACTCCTCAATCAACTCGGTATGACCATGCACTTTCATTACCCACTACATCGAGGGGCCCATAGATATCTCACCCATAGGAGGAGCAAATTTCATCTTGATCATTCACATCCCACTACATGTTTCATAGCAAACCCGAAGACTACTTTTATAACTACCTAGTTATGAAATAGCGTTTGGTAGTCTCTAAGTAAGTTACTACACATGTTGGAATCCACGATGATCTCAGGTCTAAGGACTTTGCACCAACACTACTTGAGACCAACTAATGAGACATTAATTTCCTGTAGTGTCTCAAGGTGGCTCTATCCAACAATGTGTTCTCTAACACATGTTCATGTTTATTGATTTGGTATCTCCATACCATGATATATGAGACATGATCATCAATCAATAACCATGCTGATCTTAGAATCATATTTGTTCCGTTGATATGATGTATGATCAGGGATCATTTAGAAATAGATTTATATATTAAGAGTCTCATAAATAAGTCACATACTTATTGATCAATATAAGTTGTCTATTTCATGGAACTGAATAACACTTTATTCATTGATACATAAACATTGAACATGATATCCAACATCTTTATGTTACCTCTAGGGCATATCACTAACAGGATCTCCTCCAGGACCTAGTTGCCATGCTCGACGACGCTGAGTCGAGGGTGAGGGAGTCTGAGGTGGCTAAAGTCGAAGCGGAGAGGAAGCTGGAGGCCACCGAGGCGGCGAGGAACGAAGCATTGGCTAGGATGGCCATAGACAAGTCTGCGCGAGAAGAAGCCGTCCGTAAGTTCCATTCTTTATTTCCTTCCAGTTTCGGCTTTGACCTATGATCTTGATCGGTATCTTTTTTGAGTAGGCCAACTTGCGACCCTCCACCGTCATATGGGCGGACTGCGGGCCCATGTCCAGACGGTTGAGGGACGGTGGGTGATCTACGCAGACGGAGTCCGGGCGCTCCTCGCCAAGATCGACCCGGAGTCATCGTCGACCGTGCCAACCGATGACGTGCTCCTAGCGCATCTCCAGAGCGGCGGGAGCTTCTCCAGGCCTACGTCCGAGGCGTGGCGAAGACGGCGGTGGTGCATGTCCTTGGGGTGGTGCAGAAACTATACCCCCGAGCAGAAGTCGAGGCGGTCGCTGAAGGGTGGCCTGCTGGCGTCGCCGAGTCCGATGTTGAGGCCATATACGCCTCCGTGGAGCCAACAGCGGAGAAGATCATCGTCAACATGGACCTGTAAATTAGGGGGACCTCAGGCCCTATGTATGATCATCACCCCGCTTGTATAGAAAAAACTTTATTAGTTCTTATAATGTCGTGCTCGATTCGTGAAATGTCCGATATGTGTGTTGTGTTTTTTGGACACCCTGTTTACACCCAAATTTGGCACCTAGAGTTAAATAGGGAAAATTGCCAAGATTTGGGAAGTTTGCCGGTTTCCTCCAGAGGGCCGGTCTGACTGCCATGTATGGGCCGGTCAGACTGGGCCCATGGGTCGGTCAGACCGACGGCATGTGGTCGGTCTGACCAGCAGAGTCCAAAACCTAGCCAAATTTGTTGGTACTCGGGTTTCCTTTCTCCATAGGGTATGTCTCGGGTTTCCAAACGTATCTACGCCGAATTGGATGTGGAGAAGGGCCTGTGGAGGGCAGGGCCAACCCCTATTTAAGGGCCAAGGCCGGTTCAATTGGAAAAACAACAACAACCAACACAAACAAATCCAATCTAGCTTCTAGTTTTTAGCCAATTGTATCGTTCTTTTATTTTCTTTCAATATATTTCTTTTAGTTCGTCCATCTTTGTCAATTTGCGCTGTAAATTCTCCGGTGTCGCTGCGAGAGTGTGACGTCTCTTTGTAGGTTTGTCCCAAAAACCTTTCGTTTGCCCACGAGACGGGTATTTATCAATCTATCTATCTAAATCGGTTCCGCTAGCCGATTTGATCTACAAAACCCACTTCGTTCTAGTTTTTGCTAGATTGAACTGGTTGGCGACTCCATACCAAGAACCACCGCAAATCTTTAGGTGAATCGATCGTGTTCGTGCCTTTTGCCAAAAAAGGTGCCAACACACCCAACTTTCTGTTATGTGACAGAGCGTGCTGAGCGACCTCGTCCTTCTACAGTTCGAATCCGAAGGGCTCTCTATCATGCTCGAGCAAAGTTACCACTTCGGGTAGTTTGCACCGAGCGACCCTGGCCGTCAACAGATCGAAAATTGGAAGGCTTCTGGTCAAGCTCGAGCACGTTTGCCACTCGGAGCAGATCATGTTGAATGCTCTCGGCTGTCGACAGACTAAGTCTGGAGGGCTACCGATCAAGCTCGAGCACGTCTGTCACTTGGAATAAACCATGCCGAACAATCTCGGTCACCAACAGACCAAGTCCGGAGGGCTACTGATCAAGCTCAAGCGGGTCTACCTCCTCCATAGCGAGTCGATACATGAAGAGACAACCTTCTATTCACCTCATGACCGACCTCCGATGCTAGCGGCTAAAGCCTTCTATTCATAGCGGCTTAGGGCCTCAACAGACGAAACCGGAGTACACCCCAACCTAACTCGGACCAACTTAGCCGTGTGCAGGGTAAATAGGTGGACGGTGGAAGATTGGCGGTCACTCGGTATGTGTATAACCCTCATGGCCTAGGGGCTAAAGCCTACGGGACGGATGCCGGGGGAATTCAGTCGAGCAAGGTCACTTAGTTGTGTACGCGTCGAGTGAGCACGAGGTCGATGGCCAACTAATCTCTCTGTGTCTGACCCTCGAAGTATAGCGGCTTGAGCAACGGCAGACCTTTGTTCGGGGGACTGCAAGTCGAGCTCCTGGCATTTTAGTCCTATACATAGGATATAGTTGTTAAGAGCCTCAAGCTCATTCGCCTGGCACTTGATCGAAACATGACTGGTCCTGACCCTAGCCTGCCTTGAGTTGGGGACAGGCGCCTATCCCAACGGACGTTAGGTCGAGCCATCACGTTCAATCGAACTGGGCAAAGAATGAGCCCCCCTGAGCAGCTCGATTTCAACCGGCGGTCTCCTCATGTACCCTCAGCTTACAAGCTGGGGCTGCATTGCTTAGGCTAACCGTAAGCGTATTTGCGTGAGAAAGGGCTGACACAGCTAGCAATTCTGCTCGGGAGGACTGCCGACCACTCGAACTATTCGGG
Organism: Oryza australiensis; assembly: GCA_019925245.2. Classification (NCBI taxonomy): domain Eukaryota; kingdom Viridiplantae; phylum Streptophyta; class Magnoliopsida; order Poales; family Poaceae; genus Oryza; species Oryza australiensis. The sequence continues at coordinate 251,673 of JAIFGZ020000764.1, forward strand.
GGTTGGGAGATAAGCATCCTGCAAAAAGATCAAGGGATAATCAAAATTACGCTATTTAAAGGGATTAAGGAGCAGGTACTTAGCTGTTCAAGCATAAAATCGACGCAGGTGCTCGAGGTTCCATGAGTTTGGCATTTCTTGTCCATCTTCACGAACCAGCCTGTAGGAGCCCAAACGTGTGACGGCGGAAACGATGAAGGGGCCTTCCCAAGGGGCCGACAACTCGTTCATGCCGACCGAGGACTGCACCTTGCGGAGCACGATATCGCCGACCTTGAGGGACCTCCCACGGACGTTCCTATCATGGTACCCGCGAAGGGCCTGCTGGTATCGGTCCATCTGGATTGCCGCGGCCATCCGTGCTTCCTCGAGGCTGTCGTTGTCCTTGGCCCGCGTCTATTCAGCCATGCCTTCATCGTAGAGGCGAATCCTCTGGGATTCGTGGAGCAGAAAGAATGGGGTCCATCCCGTGGCTTGGCTCGCTAATTGTAGAGCCCCCAGAGCAAAGCGGGGAGCTCGTGCAACCAGCGACCCCCATATTTCTAGAGTGGGTCAAAGATTAGAGCCTTCAGACCCAACAGAATCATGCCATTGGCACATTCACATTGCCCATTCGCCTGAGGGTGCACCACCGAGGCTTACTTGACCTCGATGCACCTGTCCTCACAGAACTCCCAAAAGTCATTCCCGGTAAACAGCATGCCAAGTTCGGTGATAATCTCCCTCGGGATGCCAAAATGGTAAGTAATAATCTCAATGAATTCAGCCTCTTTCTTTGTGGTGCAGGTCTTCAAGGGCATTACCTCGATCCATTTCGTGAACTTGTAAATTGCGACAAAAAGACGATCATAGCCCTGATGTGCCTTGGGGAATGGGCCAACCATGTCAAGCCCCCAGCACGCAAACGACCATCATGACGGGATCGTTTGGAGAGCTAGAGCTGGAAGATGATGCTGCTTGGTGAAGAATTGGCATCCCGGGTAGCGTCGCACTAGCTCCTTGACGGATGACCAGTGTCCTAGCGCCCACGTGGTTGCCGCAGATACCTGAATGAATTTCATCGAGGATCTGAAGCCCACTGTCCCGGAGGACACACAACAGGAGTACTCCGGTCGAGGCCACGTGTTTGTACAACTCAGAGCCGACCACGACGTATTGCTTACTGCGTCGGGTGTTGCGCTCGGCCATGGCCTTGTCGGGTGGTAGTGCCCTGGTGGTGATGTAGTCAATGAGCTCTCGACGCCAGTCATCCGTGGCGCCGGAGATGGCCAGCATTGAGTCAGCCGGCGGAGGAGGAGTCGGCTCACTCGACTCTGTGTCCTTGATCAATGGCTTGTGAAGCTCGTGAACGAAAACCTACTGTGGAACAATCATGCGAGACGACCCGAACTTGGCTAGTTGGTCGGCTGCCGTATTGGCGTCACGTAGGACGTGGTGGAACTCGAGGCCATTGAACTTGCCCTCGAGCTTTCAAACCTCGACACAATACGCGTCCATTTTCTCGCTCGAACAGGCCCAGTCCTTGTTGACCTGTCTAATCACTAGCTTCGAATCACCATACACCATGAGGCGCTTGACGCCGATGGACTTGGCGATTCAGAGACCATGGAGTAAAACCTCATATTCGGCGGTGTTATTCGACTATTTAAAGAGGAACTGGAGGACGTACTTGATATGCTCACCCTTTGGGAAGATCAAAAGTACGCTGGCTCCAGTGCCGTCGATGCTGAGGGAGCCGTCAAAATACATGGTCCAGGTCGGCCGAATCTCGGAGGTCAGCGGGAGCTGGATTTTCGTCCACTCGGCCACGAAGTCGGTCAAGACTTGTGATTTTGATGGCGTTGTGTGGCTTGTAGTCGATTGAGAATTCGCCCATCTCCAAGGCCCACTTGACTATCCGACCGGTGGCCTCGTGGTTCCGAAGAACATCCCAAAGGGGGAATACAGTCACTACCATCACCTTGTGGGCTTGGAAGTAATGTCCTAATTTTTGGGTGGTGATAAGGACGGCATACAACAGCTTCTGTACCTATGGGTACCGCGTCTTAGAGGGTCCAAGGACCTCGGACACGTAGTAGACTGGCCTTTGGACCGGATAGGCACAACCTTCCTCTGGGTGCTTGACAACCAGCACCGTGCTGACGACCAATGTGGTTGCGGTGATGGACTGAAGCAGCTGTTCCTCGGGGTTCAGCACGGTGAGTATCGGTGGCATGGTCAAGAGGCGTTTGAGGTCAGCGAAGGCCTTGTCTGCATCGTTCGTCCACCGGAAGTCTTTGTCCTTCCCGGCCAGCTTGAAGAATGGCACTCCGCACTCACCAAGACGGGAGATGAACCTTCCGAGCGATGTCATGCTACCAGTGAGCTTCTGCACGTCCTTGACGTAGGACAACTTTCCCATGGTCAAGATCGCTAAGATCTTCTCGGGGTTGGCCTCGATCCCTCGGCTAGAGACGACGAAGCCGAGGAGCTTCCCGGATGATACACCGAAGACACACTTCTCGGGATTAAGCTTCCATCGGTAGGCGAAGATTCGCGAAGGTCTCGGCTATGTCGGCCAAGAGATCTTTAGGGTGAAGGGTTACGTGGAAGCTACGATAGCTAAAAACAAAAACTTTTCTACGGCGCAAACCAATAACACTTGCAAGTAAGGGTCGATAGATCGTTACCGATTGGAGTAGAGTGTAGCGGATTAGCCAATCAGGAGCTATTCGATCCGGAACAGTACTGGCCGATGACAGCCGATTTGCCGATAGCCGATTCCCGCAAGCCGACAGCCGATTCCTGGGAACAGCCGATTCACCAATCAGCCGATTCACCGAGTCGTCTCACCGTGCTCACGCGCCTCGCTCCGATGTGCCAGACCACAACCGATTCCACCACAGCCGATTCGTAGCCGACGAACAGCACCGCAACTTAGCAGTGCCTCTAACAGTATCCACACATCCAGGGACAGAACGCCTAACACCCGTGTGCTAACACAAGATGCACAGCTAGGGTTTTGGCTCGAAGGTGGGGATGGTTTCCGTGGAGATTGATCTTGCCGACTTCTGTTGTGCCAAATCAGATTGATTCGGTTCAATGCGATTTCGGTTTAATGCAATTGCATGTAGCAGCTCTCCACCCCTCACCCCTTTATATAGAGTTGCCGGTTGGGCCTAGAGGCCCATCGGGACTCTATTTTGAATCGGATCCTATCCGAATCTCATAGAGTTGGCCGGCCGGACTTCGTAAGCCCATAGGACTCTATCCGATCGGATTCCTATCCGATCGAGCCGTATCCGAGTCCAACTCGAATGCCTGTTCTTATCCCCTTAAGCGTGCGACCCTGTAGGTTCAAGTATACTCGGTTTCGGCCCGAGTCGAACTCAGCCAATCGTCAGCTCGAGTCCAACTCAGCCGATTTGTGAATAGCGGCGCCTAGCAGCACATATTGACACCATAGTATACAAGAATATAACATCGACTCTGAACCTGTAATGTGTACACAAATCCGTTTGCCTCACGATACAAGTTAAGCTATAGGCAAGATGTGTGCCATCCCTTCAATAGCTTAACCATTCACTCGAACCGTATTGGATTATCTGTCTGTTGGTTGACTCCTCAATCAACTTGGCATGGCCATGCACTTCCACATTCCATTACCTCGAGGGGCCCACAGATATCTCTCCAAAGGAGGGGCAAATTCCATCTTGATCATTAACATCCCACTATGTGTTTCATAGCAAACCCGAAGACTACTTTTATAACTACCCAGTTACGAAATAGCGTTTGGTAATCCCAAAGTAGGCTACTACACATGTTGGAATCCATGATGATCTCAGGTCTAAGGACTTTGTACCAACACTACCTGAGACCAACTAATGGCACATTAAATCCTGTAGTGTCTCATGGTGGGTCTATCCAACAATATGTTCTCTAACACATGTGTCCAAGTTTATTGATTTGGTATCTCCATACCCATGATCTATGAGACATGATCATCAATCAATAAACATGCCGATCTTAGAGTCATATTTGTTCCAATAATATGACATGTGATCAGGGATCATTTATAAATAGATTCATGCATAAGGAGTCTCATAAATAAGTCACAAACTTATTGATCAATACAAGATGTCTATTTCATGGAACTGAATAACACTTTATTCATTTATACATAAACATTGACCATGATATCCAACATCTCCATGTTGCCTCTAGGGCATATCACTAACAATCTCCCACTTGCACTAGAGTCAATCATGTTAGTATCTAATACCCATTGCTCTTGTGTGCACCTGATGTTTCAGCTGAGGGAGAGGTTTCGTCAGCGGATCGGCTATGTTGAGATCCGTGTGCACTTTGCATATCTTGACATCACCTCTGTTCACTATCTCGTGGATAAGATGATATCGCCGAAGTATGTGTTTGGACTTCTGATGTGACCTCGGCTCCTTGGCTTGCGCAATGGCTCCACTATTACCACAATAGAGATATATTGGACCAGTCGCACTAGTCATCACACCAAGCTCAGAAATAAATTTCTTGATCCAAACAGCCTCCTTTGCAGCTTCTGAAGTAGCAATGTACTCGACCTCCGTTGTATGAGTCAGCAACAGTATCCTGCTTGGAACTCTTCCAGCTGACTGCGCCTCCATTCAGGCAGAACACGAACCCAAATTGCGATCTATAATCATCCTTGTTTGTTTGGAAGCTAGCATCGGTGTAACCACTTACAACGAGCTCTTCTTCACCTCCATAGACTAGGAACATATCCTTAGTTCTTCTCAAGTACTTAAGGATATTCTTTACGGCAGTCCAGTGACCTTCACCTGGATCTGACTGGTATCTGCTCGTAGCACTCAAAGCGTACGAGACATCTGGACGTGTACAAAGCATGGCATACATGATGGATCCAATTGCCGAAGCATATGGAACCATACCCATCTTATTCCGCTCATCATGTGTCTGAGGACACTGATTCTTGCTAAGATTAATGCCATGTGACATGGGCAAGAAACCTTTCTTGGAATCATGCATGTTGAACCTTTTCAACACCTTGTCAATATATGTACTTTGGCTTAATCCAATTAGCCTCTTGGATCTATCTCTATAGATCCGAATGCCCAATATGTGTGCAGCCTCTCCTAAGTCCTTCATGGAAAAACTATTTTTCAATGAAGACTTGACGGATTCTAGCATAGGGATATCATTTCCAATCAGTAATATGTCATCCACATATAAGATTAGAAATACAATTGCACTCCCACTGACCTTTTTGTAAACACAGGCCTCCTCTTCATTTTTGATGAAACCAAACCCTTTGATTACTTCATCAAAACGAATATTCCAACTCCGAGAAGCTTGCTTCAATCCAAAAATAGATTTTTGTAGCTTGCATATCTTTCCAGGCGATTGTGGATTGACAAAACCCTCAGGTTGTATCATGTATACATCCTCGCTTAGGTTTCCATTTAGGAAAGCCGTTTTGACATCCATCTGCCATATCTCATAATCGAAATATGCAGCAATCGCTAGAATAATCCGAATAGACTTAAGCATTGTGATGGGCGAGAAGGTTTCATCATAATCAACACCTTGAATCTGTTTAAAATCTTTCGCCACCAATCGCGCCTTATAGATGTGAACATTTCCATTCATGTCGGCCTTTTTCTTAAAAACCCATTTGTACTCAATGGTTTTGACACCATCGGGTGGATCAACCAAGTTTCAAACTTGATTATCATACATGTATTCTATTTTGGATTTCATGGCTCCAAGCCACTTGTTGGAATCGGGTCCCACCATCGCTTTCTCATAGGTCTTAGGCTCATCGTTGTCCAACAAAAATATATCACGTTGTTCCGCACCTGTGTACCTGTCAGGCGCACGACGTGATCTTTCAGACCTCCATGGGACTGGTGTATCTACAACTGGTGGCGCAACACTTTGGTCCTCCTGTTGTGGTTCTGTGGTCACTGAAACATTTTCTGGTGTTTCTTGAACTTCTTCAAGATGCACCCTGCTCCCACTAACTCTTCTTGAAAGAAACTCTTTCTCCAAGAAAACACCGTGTCGGGCGACAAACACTTTGCCTTGTTCCCGATTATAAAAATAATATCCCTTAGTTTCCTTAGGATATCCCACAAAGAAGCACTTGTCAGATTTGGGTGTGAGCTTGTCAGACTGTAAACATTTTACATAAGCTTCGCATCCCCAAATTTTGAGAAAAGACAAACTAGGGGGTCGCCCTGTCCATATCTCATATGGTGTCTTTTCAACTGACTTAGATGGAACTCTACTCGGGATTAAGCTTCCATCGGTATGCGAAGATTCGCGAAGGTCTCGGCTATGTCGGCCAAGAGATCTTTAGGGTGAAGGGTTACGCGGAAGCTACGATAGCTAAAAACAAAAACTTTTCTACCACGCAAACCAGGAACACTTGCAAGTAAGGGTCAATAGATCATTACCGATTGGAGTAGAGTGCAGTGGATTAGCCAATCAGGAGCTATCCGATCCGGAACAGTACTGGCCGATGACAGCCGATTTGCCGATAGCCGATTCCCGCAAGCCGACAGCCGATTCCTGGGAGCAGCCGATTCACCAATCAGCTGATTTACCGAGTCGTCCGACCGTGCTCGCGCGCCTCGCTCCGATGAGCCCGACCGCAACCGATTCCACCACAGCCGATTCGTAGCCAACAAACAGCACCGCAACGTAGCAGTGCCTCTACCGGTATGCACACGTCCGGGGACATAACGCCTAACACCCGTGTGCTAGCACAAGATGCAAGGCTAGGGTTTTGGCTCGAAGGTAGGGAGGGTTTCCGTGGAGATTGATCTCGTCGACTTCTGTTGCGCCAAATCAGATTGATTTGGTTCAATGCGATTTCGGTTTAATGCAATTGCATGCAGCAGCTCTGTACCCCTCACCCCTTTATATAGAGTTGTCGGTTGGGCCTAGAGGCCCATCGTAAGCCCATAGGACTCTATCCGATCAGATCCCTATCCGATCAAGCCGTATCCGAGTCCAACTCGAATGCCTGTTCTTATCCCCTTAAGCGTGCGACCTTGTAGGTTTAGGTATACTCGGTTTCGGCCCGAGTCGAACTCAGCCGATCATCGGCTCGAGTCCAACTCAGCCGACCGTCGGCTCGAGTCCAACTCAGCCGATCTGTCAACAACGGCGCCTAGCAGCACATATTGACACCATAGTATACAAGAATATAACATCGGCTCTGAACCTGTAATGTGTACACAAATTCCTTTGCCTCACGATACCAATTAAGCTATAGGCAAGATGTGTGCCATCCCTTCAATAGCTTAACCATTCACTCGAACCGTATTGGATTATCTGTCTGTTGATTGACTCCTCAATCAACTCGACATGGCCATTCACTTCCATAATCCATTACCTCGAGGGGCCCATAGATATCTCTCCAAAGGAGGGGCAAATTCCATCTCGATTATTCACATCCCACTATATGTTTCATAGCAAACCCGAAGACTACTTTTATAACTACCCAGTTACGGAATAGCGTTTGATAGTCCCAAAGTAGGCTACTACACATGTTGGAATCCATGATGATCTCAGGTCTAAGGACTTTGTACCAACACTACCTGAGACCAACAAATGACACATTAAATCCTGTAGTGTCTCATGGTGGGTCTATCCAACAATGTGTTCTCTAACACATGTGTCCATGTTTATTGATTTGGTATCTCCATACCCATGATCTATGAGACATGATCATCAATCAATAAACATGCCGATCTTAGAGTCATTTTTGTTCCAATAATATGACATGTGATCAAGGATTATTTTATTAATAGATTCATGCATAAAGAGTCTCATAAATAAGTCACGTACATATTGATCAATACAAGATGTCTATTTCATGGAACTGAATAACACTTTATTAATTTATACATAAACATTGACCATGATATCCAACATCTCCATGTTGCCTCTAGGGCATATCACTAACACAGTGTTCCGCGTCTTAATCACTACATCGTCTACGTAGGCTTCCACGTTGCAGCCGATTTGGCTTGCTAGGCAACGCTGAATGACTCGTTGGTAGGTTTACCCAACGTTCTTTAGGCCAAAGGCCATCATGGTGTAAAAGAAGGGCCTAAACGGCGTGATAAAAGATGTCTTCTCTTGGTCGGACGCTTTGAGGCCTATCTGGTGATAGCCCGAGTATCAGTCCAGAAAACATAGGAGGGAACAACCTGCGGTTGAGTCGATGACTTGGTCGACGCGAGGAAGAGTAAATGGATCCTTAGGACAATGTTTGTTCAGATCAATATAATCAACGCACATTCTCCATTTCCCATTTTTCTTCTTTACAAGAACCGAATTGGTTAACCATTCCAGATGATACACTTATTTGATGAAGCCTGCATCTAGAAGCCTGGTTAACTCTTTTCGGATCTCGTCCCTTCTCTCCTAGGCGAACCGTCACAGCCTCTATCTGATCGGCTTGGCATCGGTGGGGGGGACATGGAGCTCATGCTCGAAGGGGGAACATGGAGCTCATGCTCGACAGGTAGGTCGGCAGTCCTCCAAGGGGGTGCCTAAGGAGGTGAGTGAGTGGTCGGGAATGCGCCTCCTCTCAAGACATGGTAGTTGACTCGAGTCACTAAGACAAGCCAAAGATCAAGAGACACGAGATTTATACTGGTTCAGCCCTCCCGAAGGATAATAGGCCTAGGTCCAGTGTTCTTTGTTGGGGTGGATGATGAATAAGGTTTACAAGAGAGAGAGTTCTTGGGGCTTAGAGCTAGCTCGCCAAGAACAAGTGAAGAACTGATAATGATCTCAACTCGGATCGGATCCTCCCCCATCAGTCCGTCCTGCTCTCCCTTTTATAGCTCAAGGAGGCAGTTACAAGGGACTTGGGGGCCAAGAAAGCTGCTAAAGATCTAAAAAGGTGAGTACAAACAACATCTGAAAAAGGAACATGTGACTCCCTTAAAATTGTATACTTTTGAAAATGTGTAAAATAATGAAAAAATTTTTGCGAATAATTTTGTTGTGTGCTCATTGTTAAAACATTTGAAATCCCCTAATATTTATTAACTTTTTCCTTACTTTAATTTAGAAAATCAAATTTTATTAGGTCTTGATCCTTATTTTTGAGAAATCCTAATTTAGCTTTTAATTCCACGAAAGCCCCCAAAATTGAATTTACATTAATTTTAAAACGTAAATTAAATTTCTCAAAAACTTTTTCCAAAATCTCTCTTTTTCTTTTATTTTCCTTCTTCCCCATTTTCCCCTTTTTTTCCATTTTTCTTTTTCGACTTTTCCTTTTTCTTTTTCTTTTTCCTTTCCCTCTTTCCTTATTCCTTCCTGGTTCAGTCCGAACCACGGTTGCCACCGGATTCAAGTTGTCGTGCCGTGGGTTGGCATTGCCCACCGGAGACCAAACCGACCTAGCAACGTCGACTCTTCTTTGCACACGTGTATACGCCGGATTTGAGCATCGTCGTTATCGTTCTCATCCACGGCAAACCGACATACAGTCAAGCCACCATTGCTGGCGTAATCCAAAGCTAGAAACTGACCTAAATCAATTATATATAGACCACGATAGGCCAAGTGGTGTATACAAAAGTTGATCCTTACTTCTTCCTCCACATTTCCCCTAAGGTCCCCTTAGCTATTATATACCATTTTACTCGAATTTTAAAGAATCTGAAAGGAAGCTCTTAAGAACCCTAACTAGTCGCACCAAAGCAATCTCTGAAATTCGTTGTATCCAGTTGATTTCCTCTCAAATTAAAGGTATGCCGATGATTTACACATCTTTAGCTTTCTTTCCCCTAAATTTCTAAAGCCGAAAGACCACTGAAAGCCGCCATCGACAAGCACTGCCAGGGTTACTCTGTTTCGGTCAGCGCATGCACGGTGCTAGCACACTTTAATACATCTCCAACCAAACCAAAGCCCTAGCTAGTCTCCCCGTAACCCGTATATGCTTTTAAGTAGCTTGCTTCGGCCAAACAAACACCGGAGAGCTACTGGGACGAGCACCACCACCGCCATGGCCTCCTCGCCGTTGCCAACCCAAACCGACACCTCCCCGGCCCGACCAACCTCCAAAATGGAGTTCCCGTAGTCCGTAGATGAGGATAAACCTCTTAATCCCTGAGCCCCAACCCTCCACCGCCGTGCGCACCACCTTCTTGTCCGGCGCTGGCTCGAGTAAAGAAGAACAGAGGAAGAGAGAGAGAAAGAGAGGAAAGGAGAGAAAAGAAAGGAAAACGAAAGGACAGAGAGAAAAGAGAAGGAAAAAGAGAAAGAACAGAGAAAGAAATAGAGAAAAACTTAGAAAAACCAAAGAAAAGTATATTGATCCTTTTTGACTCTCTTTCAAAATTTTATTTTATATTTTAAAAATTCTTTCTATTCTTTTAAACTTATTTATTTACCTCTTTAAATCTTTTTAAAAATATTTCCTTAAACTCCTTTTCTTTTATTTTCATTTAGGCCTAAATTTTAAACCTTAGGATTCAACCATTTAAACTCCAAAAATCACCTTTTTAAAATCTTTTTGAATTCCTTTATTTATTCGATGTTTATTTGGATTTAATCATTATTTTCTTATATTGGTTTATTGATAGATTGCGACGTCGAGATCGCAACGGCAACTGAACTCAACTATATCGTGGATGCAAACAACTTCACTGCTATTCAAGAAAATAAAGGATTTGAGACCATTGGTCCGAAAGCTAGTCAAACTGTCTTTGATCATTTATAAAGTTTAAAAACAATAAGTTATCATGTTTTAAATAATATATTTAGACATAAATGTTTTGTGGGATGAGTTAGCTAAGTTAGATAGTCATAATCTATCATTTCATGTGGTTCTAAAAATTCTTTAGGTTATATATGTTAATATTTCATGTAAATATATGGACTTATTTAGTTCATATAAGTTATTATTTTATGCATTAGAACTATCCTATCATTTTATGTGTAGAAAAGGAGAAGCTTAGTATTTCACATGATTAGATATATTCTCCTTCTCCTTAGACAACATTCTGATAGCCTGCATTAAGCATAAAATCATGAGAATAATAAAATAAGCATTATCATATGTATTAATATTTCATGCAATGGTCATATGGAATTATTTTATTATTTCATACAATAGAATGGAAAATGATCCATTATTTCATGTGATAGGTAAATGAAATTCATATCTATTCATATGACCTAAATGATTCTGCATGTATGCCAGAAAACATAAAAAACTCTGGTACCAGAATAAAGACATAGTTTCGCCCATCCGATGGACCGGTTATACCAGCATAGCATTTATATATTTCTCTCCGATCTCCCTGGGGACTCAGGAGATTTATTAATGTGCATAACAACATTGGAGATTTGTAGTGTTGGTAAAGTCTTATTGGTGCACAACTATGTAAACAACGAATAACATGTCGATACTAACCAAATTGGTACCGTCTGTTAAGATAGCCCAAGGTTTCACCAAGCCGAGGCAAGCGTGTGACGAGCAGCTATTAAATAGTGGTGAGGACACCAACTACTTGTTAGAATTGGTGCCCCTATTAAGATAGCCCTTCAGGTCTCATTCACACATCAGAAAAGGTTACAACTATATAAATGCTATGTTATCCTTAGCCTTGCAACCTAGGGTTAATCCTCGAGTAAATCTGGGCATACACTGTAGGGTTTATTGTATTCGAATAAGTTGTACTCCCGGTCAATAGAGTTGTGTCTATGGGTGAATCCAGAACAATGGCATGAGCACTTTTCTTAAATATCATTATAAAATTTGAATATAATATTCATATTTAAGTATTTCTAGGAAGGGATGGAATATAGAATTAAGCTCTTGATTAATATTCTTAAATGTTCATATAAAATATTTTACAAAAGAATAGGATATATCATCATGCTAGAAATATGTTTATAATTCCTTTCTCTTGTCAATATATCATACATTTTTATCCATATAAAGTTGTATTCAGTTTGGCTTGCTGAGTACCATCGCTACTCACCCTTGCATACGACATACTTAGGAAACCTCTGAAGCAGATGAAGAAATCCCATGTACCCTAGAGGACTGGGAAGATGAGTACGATTTCTAGGTTGACTCTACACTCGGGCTATCCCTATGGAAGTGTCGCAGCTTTTTGTATTGTAAAGTTTGTACTTAAACCTTATCGGTTTGTAATGTTAAACGAAGTTATTGTATCTGTACTATCTCACGCATAACCGGACTCCTGAGAGGTTATGTGGTATTGTGGGATTGACCTCTTTGGAGGAGACCCCACAGTGATGGTATCAAAGCAGAGCTTGACGTTAGGTTTACCTAGGTAAGTTAGACTGAATTTGAAATATTATTTTCAGAAAAAAATAAAATATTTGTAAAACTCCCACTCTATCCTTACCTTGAAGTCTTGGCCCTTTTATCTAGTTCTTTCCTTCTTACCTTCCCTCTGTTAAAAAGGATTTTGTTTTATTCTCCTACTCAACTATTTCAAAAAATATCGAGAGACGTTAGGGTATAGTAAAGTTGAATAGTTGAATAGGAATTAGTATTAGCTAACCTTTTAGGATAGGGTTACCGATAGGTTAGGTCAATCCAAAGTTAGTTAACGGTTTATCCATCAAGATAGAACGATCAGTTATGTAATGTATTTTCTTTATGACTTCTAGTTAAAGCATGGGATTTTCAAGTTCCATAGCAATTAGTGTAGTTCCTTCTTGTTTTAAAAGGTTTTGAAAAAGAAAAATCTTAACATGACTCTGTCTATCACCCTTTTCTACTTCCTTGCTTCTTATTTTCATGCTGAGTTCGTATCTTATCTGTTCAATTCTTATCTTTGAACACTGTAATCAATGATTTTATAAATAAATTGTTACAGACCTATCCAAAGAATAAGATAAGATGTCGGGAACAGAAGGAGATGAAGCTACAGAGCAGGAAACTATGGAACAGCAGACCACGGTTAACCAGGACAATGTTATTAAGTACATGGAAACCATGGACCGGAACTACACCAGGCTATTTGAACAAGTCATCAGTCGTATGACACGACCTGGAGTACCTGGTGTAGAAAGATCAGTTATGGGGTCTAGTGGATCGACTTCCAGAGGACCAAGCCACCAACATTCGCCACTGCCCCGGAGCCTCTGGCAGCGGACGATTGGTTGCTGGATATTGAGAGGAAGCTAGTGTTAGTGATATGCCCTAGAGGCAACATGGAGATGTTGGATATCATGTTAATGTTTATGTATTAATGAATAAAGTATTATTCAGTTCCATGAAATAGAGATCTTCTATTGATCAATAAGTATGTGACTTATTTATGAGACTCTTTATGTATGAATCTATTTCTAAACGATCCCTGATCATATGTCATATTGTTGGAACTAATATGATTCTAAGATCGGCATGTCTATTGATTGATGATCATGTCTCATAGATCATGGGTATGGAGATACCAAATCAATAAACATGGACATATGTGTTAGAGAATACATTGTTGGATAGACCCACCATGAGACACTACAGGAATTAATGTGTCATTAGTTGGTCTCAAGTAGTGTTGGTACAAAATCCTTAGACCTGAGATCACCATGGATTCCAACATGTGTAGTAGCCTACTTTAGGACTACCAAACGCTATTCCGTAACTGGGTAGTTATAAAGGTAGTTTTCGGGTTTGCTATGAAACATGGAGTGGGATGTGAGTGATCAAGATGGAATTTGCCCCTCCTTTGGAGAGATATCTCTGGGCCCCTCGAGGTAATGGATTATGGAAATGCATGGCCATGCTAAGTTGATTGAGGAGTCAATCAACAGACAGATAATCCAATACGGTTCGAGTGAATGGTTAAGCTATTGAAGGGATGACACACATCTTGCCTATAGCTTAATTGGTATCGTGAGGCAAAGGGATTTTTGTACACATTACAGGTTCAGAGCCAATATTATATTCTTGTATACTATGGTGCCAATATGTGCTGCTAGGCGCCGTTGTTGACAGGTCGGCTCAGTTGGACTCGAGCCGACGGTCGGTTAAGTTAGACTATAGCCGAAACCGAGTATACCCGAACCTACAGGGTCGTATGCTTAAGGGGATAGAATAGATATTCGAGTTGGACTCGAATATGGCTCGATCGGATAGGGATCCGATCGGATAGAGTCCTATGGGCTTATGACGTATGGGCGGCCAACTCTGTGAGATTCGGATAGGATCCGATTTAAAATAGAGTCCTGATCAGCCACTAGTCCCAGTCGGCCAACTCTATATAAAGGGGCGAGGGGTGGAGAGTTGCTGTATTGGATTAAACCTAATCCGCAACAGAAGTCGCCGAGATCAATCTCCACGGAAACCCTCCCCACTTTTGAGCCAAACCGTAGCCTTGCATCGCGTGCTAACACACGGGTGTTCGGCGTTGTCCGGACGTGTGGATACCGGTAGAGCGGCGCTACGTTGCGCCTTGTTGATCGGCTACGGATCGGCTGTGGTGGAATCGAGGCTGCGGTCGAGCACATCAGAGCGAGGCACGAGAACGCAGTTAGACGACTCGGCGAATCGGCTACATCGACGAATCGGTTGATTCGTGAATCGGCTGTCCCCAGGAATCGGCTGTCGGCTTGCGGGAATCGGCTGTCATCGGCCAGCACAGTTCCAGATCGGATAGCCCTGATTGGCTACTTCCGCTGCATACTCCAATCGGTAACGATCTATCGGCCCTTACTTGCAAGTATTCCTGGTTTGCGTGGTAAAAAGTTTTTGTTTTTGGCTAGCGTAGCCTCCGCATAACCCTTCAGCTAGATACAATAGACCTTATCCTCCTAGAAATGCAAGGGTTGGATGTGATTTTGAGAATGGATTGGTTGCATAAGCATAAGGGGGAATGAATTGTGAGGACAAGATTATTCGGTTAACAAGTATAGGGGGTAAGAAAAGTGGAATATAGACCTAAGAAACCCCTATTACCAGCACTACCAAAAGCCTTGAATGTTGTAGTGGCAGAAGGAATAGAGAAAATACCAATCGTCAAGAAATTTCCAGATGTATTCTCAACAGATCTTCCCGAAATGCCACTAGAAAGAGATGTTGATTTTTTTATAAAGCTGAGACCTGGTATCAAACCAATAGCAAAGACCATGTATAGAATGGCTGCACCTGAGTTAGCAAACTTGAAAAGGAAAATAGATGAACTAGAAGGGAAAGGATTCATCAGACCTAGTGTCTCAGAATGGGAAGCCTCAGTGCTATTTGCAAAGAAAAAAGATGGGACACTAAGAATGTGTATAGACTACAAAGCATTAAATGAAGTTACTATTAAGAATATGTATCCCCTGCCAAGGATTGATAATTTATTTGATCAACCGAAAGGAGCAAGGATGTTTTCGAAGATAGATTTGAGATCCGGGTATCATCAAATAAGGGTTAAAAAGGAGGATATACCCAAAACAGTCTTTATTACCAGGTATGGGCTATACGAGTTTACAGTAATGCCCTTTGGAGTAACCAATGCACTGGCTGTTTTCATGAGTGTTATGAATAAGACATACATGGAATACCTAGATAAATTTGTGGTAGTATTTATAGATGATGTTCTCATCTATTCCTCTAGTATAGAAGAACATAAGGAACATTTGAGACTAGCTCTAGAGAAATTAAGAGAACAACAATTATATGCCAAGTTCTCAAAATGTGAATTTTGGATGGAGGAAGTACAGTTTTTGGGACATATTATAATTGCTGAGGGAGTATAAGTGGATCCAGAGAACATGAAGGCAGTATCAGAATGGAAACAACCCTCAACAGTAAAAGATATTACAAGTTTTCTTGGAATGGCAGGGTATTACCGGCTATTTATCGAAGGATTTTTAAAAGTAGCCAGACCTCTTACTAATCTATTAAAGAAAGATATACCTTTTAAATGGACAGAAAAATGTGAGAAAAGTTTCCTGGATTTAAAGAAGAGATTGACCACCACACCAGTGTTGGCATTACCAGATAATAAAAACAATTTTCAGGTTTATTGTGACGCTAGTCGTCAGGGACTAGGGTGTGTATTAAAGCAGGAAGGGAGAGTTGTTGCTTATGCATCCCGTCAACTCATACCACATGAACAGAATTATCCAACTCATGACTTGGAATTAGCAGCGGTGGTTCATGCCTTAAAAATATGGAGGCATTATCTGATCGGGAACAAATGTGAGATGTTTACAGATCATAAAAGTCTTAAGTATATTTTCACTCAACCCGATCTGAACCTGAGACAGAGGAGATGGTTGGAGTTAATAAAAGATTATGATTTGGATATTCAGTGTCACCTGGGAAAGGCTAATGTAGTGGCTGATGCTCTAAGCCGGAAAGCATATTGCAGTAATAGTATGATTAAGGAGTGTCCAGAACAACTACAAGTAGAAATTCAGAAGTTAAGGTAGAATTTGTGGGAAAAACGAGTGTGACTCAAATGGAAGTAAAACCCACTTTAGAAGATGAAAAAAAGAAGGCACAACAGAATGACCCACAAATCCTGAAGATTAAATAGGAATCGCAGAAAGGCAAAGCACCAGGCTTTGCAGAGGATAGTAATGGAATACTCAAATTTTAGGGATGAATTTGGTTCCAGATGTAAAAGAAATAAAGAAGATAATTTTGCAAGAGGCTCACGATTCATTATTTTCCATCCACCCTAGAAGTACAAAGATGTATCAGGATCTCAAAAAGATATTTTGGTGGAGTAATATGAAGAGAGATATAGAAGAATATGTGAGCCTATGTGAAGTATGTCAAAAAGTGAAAGCAGATCATCAAAGACCTGCGGGGTTGGTGCAACCACTCCCTTGTCCGGAATGGAAGTGGGATGAAATTGGGATGGATTTTATCACAGGTCTACGAAAAACTAAAGAAGTATATGATGCCATTGGGTTATTATTGATAGGCTAACAAAAGTGGCATATTTTATCCCTATTAAATAGACTTATGGAGGGGATAAATTGGCCGAAATATATTTAACCAGGATAGTTATACAACATGGAGTACCCCTAAGGATTGTATCGGATCGAGGATCATAATTTACATCTAGGTTTTGGAAGACATTTCAGGAACTCATGGGTACAAAGTTAGGGTTCAGTTCAGCTTATCACCCACAGACTAGAGGACAAACGGAAAGGGTAAACCAGATTCTCGAGGATATGTTAAAAGCATGTGTGTTAATATATGGACCTGTCAGGAATACCTGCTTACCCTTCGTACAGTTTTCATATAATAACAGTTATCAATCTAGTCTAGGAATGGCACTCTTCAAAGTACTATATGACCGAAAGTGCAGAACTCCCCTCAATTGGACGGAAGTTGGTGAAAAATAGTTGATAGGGCTGTTAGTGATATGCCCTAGAGGCAACATGGGGATGTTGGATATCACGTCAATGTTTATGTATTTATGAATAAAGTGTTATTCAGTTCCATGAAATAGACATCTTGTATTGATCAATAAGTACGTGACTTATTTATGAGACTCTTTATGTATGAATCTATTTCTAAACGATCCCTGATCATATGTCATATTGTTGGAACACATATGATTCTAAGATCGGCATGTTTATTGATTGATGATCATGTCTCATAGATCATGGGTATGGAGATACCAAATCAATAAACATGGACATATGTGTTGGAGAACACATTGTTGGATAGACCCACCATGAGACACTACAGGAATTAATGTGCCATTAGTTGGTCTCAGGTAGTGTTGGTACAAAGTCCTTAGACCTGAGATCACCATGGATTCCAACATGTGTAGTAGCCTACTTTGGGACTACCAAACGCTATTCCGTAACTGGGTAGTTATAAAGGTAGTTTTCGGGTTTGCTATGAAACATGGAGTGGGATGTGAGTGATCAAGATGGAATTTGCCCCTCCTTTGGAGAGATATCTCTGGGCCCCTCGAGGTAATGGATTATAGAAATGCATGGCCATGCTAAGTTGATTGAGGAGTCAATCAACAGACAGATAATCCAATACGGTTCGAGTGAATGGTTAAGCTATTGAAGGGATGGCACACATCTTGCCTATAGCTTAACTGGTATCGTGAGGCAAAGGGATTTGTGTACACATTACAGGTTCAGAGCCGATATTATATTCTTGTATACTATGGTGTCAATATGTGCTGCTAGGCGCCGCTGTTGACAGGTCGGCTGAGTTGGACTCGAGCCGACGGTCGGCTAAGTTAGACTATAGCCGAAACCGAGTATACCTGAACCTACAGGGTCGCACGCTTAAGGGGATAAGAACAGGCATTCGAGTTGGACTCGGATACGGCTCGATCGGATAGGGATCCGATCGGATAGAGTCCTATGGGCTTACGACGTATGGGCAGCCAACTCTATGAGATACGGATGAGATCCGATTCAAAAATAGAGTCCTAATCGGCCACTAGTCCCAGTCGGCCAACTCTATATAAAGGAGGGAGGGGTGGAGAGCTGATTGACGTCAATTGAATCGCATTGCGCCGAAATCAATCTAATCACCCGTGTCTTTAGAAGTCGTCGAGATTAATCTCCACGGAAACCCTCCCCACTTTCGAGCCAAACCCTAGCCTTGCATCGCGTTCTAGCACATGGGTGTTCGGCGTTCTGTTCCCGGACGTGTGGATACCGGTAGAGGCGCTGCTACGTTGCGCGCTATAGATCGGCTACGAATCAGCTGCAATCGGAGCGAGGCGACTGCGGCAGATCGGCAATGAGAACGTGCTCGGCGTCTTGGATTGGCTGCGGCATCGGCAAATCGGCTGATTGGTGAATCGGCTATCCCCGGGAATCGGCTATCGGCTTGCGGGAATCGGCTACACTGTTCCGGATCGGATAGTTCTGATTGGCTATTTCCGCTGCATACTCCAATCGGTAACGATCTATCGGCCCTTACTTGCAAGTGTTCCTAGTTTGCGCGGTAGAAAAGTTTTTGTTTTCGGCTAGCGTAGCTTCTGCGTAACCATTCACATTCACATCCCACTACATGTTTCATAGCAAACCCGAAGACTACTTTTATAACTACCCAGTTACGGAATAGCGTTTGGTTGTCTCTAAGTAAGTTACTACACATGTTGGAATCCATGATGATCTAACGTCTAAGGACTTTGCACCAACACTACTTGACACCAACTAATGAGACATTAATTTTCTGTAGTGTCTCAAGGTGGGTCTATCCAACAATGTGTTCTCTAACACATGTTCACGTTTATTGATTTGGTATCTCCATAGCATGATCTATGAGACATGATCATCAATCAATACACGTGCTGATCTTAGAATCATATTCGTTCCATAGATATGATATTTGATCAGAGATCATTTAGAAATAGATTTATATTACATACAGAGTCTCATGAATAAGTCACATACTTATTGATCAATACTAATTATCTATTTCAAGTAACAGAATAACAGTTCATTTATTAATACATAAACATTGACCATGATATCCAACATCTCCATGTTGCCTCTAGGGCATATCACTAACAACTTTATGCATCATCCCTCGGTGATTGTCCAATCACATGATCGACTTAGCACGAGCCAACAGCCGAAAGACGCATAGTTCAATGTCCGGCGAAAATTGGTAGAGTCAGAGAAGCCATGGCCCGGAGGCCAATGATGGTTGGCGAGGTCGGAGAAACCATGGCCTAGAGGCCGATGGCGGTCGGCAAGGGTGAAGAAGCCATGGCCCAGAGGCCGATGGCGGTTGGTGAGGCCGAAGAAGCCTTGGCGTAGAGGCCGATGGCGGTCGGCGAGGTCGAAGAAGCCATGGCCCGGAGGCCCATGGCGGTCGGCGATGTTGGAGAATCCATGGCCCGGAGGCCGATGGCGGTCGGCGAGGTCGGAGAAGCGAGGCCGCAGAAGCCATGGCCCGGAGACCGATGGCGGTCGGCAACGTCAGAGAAGCTGTTAGTGATATGCCCTAGAGGCAACATGGAGATGTTGGATATCATGGTCAATGTTTATGTATTAATGAATAAAGTGTTATTCAGTTCCATGAAATAGACATCTTGTATTGATCAATAAGTACGTGACTTATTTATGAGACTCTTTATGTATGACTCTATTTCTAAACGATCCCTGATCATATGTCATATTGTTGGAACAAATAAGATTCTAAGATCGGCATGTTTATTGATTGATGATCATGTCTCATAGATCATGGGTATGGAGATACCAAATCAATAAACATGGACACATGTGTTGGAGAACACATTGTTGGATAGACCCACCATGAGACACTACAAGAATTAATGTGCCATTAGTTGGTCTCAGGTAGGGTTGGTACAAAGTCCTTAGACCTGAGATCACCATGGATTCCAACATGTGTAGTAGCCTACTTTAGGACTACCAAACGCTATTCCGTAACTGGGTAGTTATAAAGGTAGTTTTCGGGTTTGCTACGAAACATGGAGTGGGATGTGAGTGATCAAGATGGAATTTGCCCCTCCTTTGGAGAGATATCTCTGGGCCCCTCGAGGTAATGGATTATGGAAATGCATGGCCATGCTAAGTTGATTGAGGAGTCAATCAACAGACAGATAATCCAATACGGTTCGAGTGAATGGTTAAGCTATTGAAGGGATGGCACACATCTTGCCTATAGCTTAATTGGTATCGTGAGGCAAAGAGATTTGTGTACACATTACTGGTTCAGAGCCGATATTATATTCTTGTATACTATGGTGTCAATATGAGCTGCTAGGCACCGCTGTTGACAGGTCGGCTGAGTTGGACTCGAGCCGACGATCGGCTAAGTTAGACTATAGCCGAGACTGAGTATACCTGAACCTACAGGGTCGCACGCTTAAGGGGATAAGAACAGGAATTCGAGTTGGCCTCGGATACGGCTCGATCGGATAGGGATCCGATCGGATAGAGTCCTATGGGCTTACGACGTATGGGCGGCCAACTCTGTGAGATTCGGATGAGATCCGATTCAAAACAGAGTCCTGATCGTCCACTAGTCCTAGTCGGCCAACTCTATATAAAGGGGCGAGGGGTGGAGAGTTGCGGCATCGCATTGAACCGAATCCGCAACAGAAGTCGTCGAGATCAATCTCCACGGAAACCCTCCCCACTTTCGAGCCAAATCCTAGCCTTGCATCGCGTGCTAGCACACGGGTGCTCGGCGTTCTGTCCCCGGACGTGTGGATACTGGTAGAGGCGCTGCTACGTTGCACGCTGTTGATCGGCTGTGGAGGAATCGGCTACGGTCGAGCGCACCGGAGCGAGGCATGAGAACACAGTCGGACGACTCGAATCGGCTACAGCATCTACGAATCGGCTGAATGGCGAATCGGCTGTCCCAGGGAATCGGCTGTCGGCTTGCGGGAATCGGCTACACTGTTCCGGATCGGATAGCTCGGATTGGCTGTTTCCGCTGCACACTCCAATCGGTAACGATCTATCAGCCCTTACTTGCAAGTGTTCCTGGTTTGCGTGGTAGAAAAGTTTTTGTTTTTGGCTAGCGTAGCCTCCGCGTAACCCTTTAGAAGCCATGGCCCAGAGGCCGATGACGGTTGGCGATGTCGGAGAAGCCATCGCCTGGAGGCCGATGGCGATCAGCGAGGTCAGAGGAGCCATGGACCGGAGGCCGAGGGCGGTTGGTGATGTCGGGGAAGCCTTGGCGCAGAGGCCGATGGCTATTAGCGAGGTCGAAGAAGCCATGGTCCGATGGCCGGTGGTGGTCGACAAGGTTGGAGAAGCCATGGCCTTCATGGTTGGCGAGGTCGGAGAAGCCATGGCCCGGATGCCAATGGTGGTCGGCGAGGTCTGAGAAACCATGGCCCGGAGGATGTTGGCGGTCGGCGAGGTCAGAGAAGCCATGGCCTGGAGGCTGATGGCGGTCGGCGAGGTCAGAGAAGCCAAGGCCCAAAGGACAAGAGCGGTTGGCGAGGTTGGAGAGGCAAAAACTGTAGGAGATAGCTCGTTTGGTGATTACCAGCCCCTGGGCGCGTCATGCGCATGGGCACTGACGTGCCGAGCAATGCGCCAGCCCCATCTTGTCAGCGTCCTGTCCTCTGCCAATGGCTTGCGGAATCAAGGACCCAGATCTTCCGTTCGTGCGATGTGGCGAACAAGGGGGTCGGATTTGCCAAGGCTCGTAATGCACGTTGCACACGCCGTTAATGGCTCCATAGAGGCAACAGCCCAGATCCACAGCTGGGACGAGGTGGCGAACAGGGAGGCGAAGCGGCCGGGGTGTCTCGAGCACGTCGCGCACGCTGTTAATCGTGTCGCACGTCCACAGAGAACACCGCTGGCGGGCCCATAGCTTTTCCCTTTAAGTAACTGTTTGCAGGGGCTCACCTGTCGGTCGTAGTCCGCCGGGGTGGTCCGGGCGCTCGAGGAGAGGAGCCATGTCATTGAGGAAAAGGTGGCCGAGCTCGAGGTACTACATGCCCTTTCTTCCCAGCGTAAGTCTCCTGCCCAACTTGTCAAGGCTTCTTATGAAGTGGTCTGCTCACTCTTATTGTGAAGAGGCCGGCGAGGCCATAGCGTACATCGAGAGGCTCGGGGTGTGCGTCAAGGAGGCCACCCTTATAGCTGAGAAGCTCCAGGCGCAGCTGGATGGCACCCAGAAGCTTCTCAAGGTCTCGAACACTGGTCGACAGGAGGCCAAGGCTAAGCTGCGAAAGTCCGAGGAGGGCTTGGCCACGATGTGCCAAGACATCGAGGATCGGCTATGCAAGGTCGAGGAGGACTTGGCGTCCATGGAGAAGGCAAGGGCCGACGCCGAGAGTCAGTGTCAGTATTAGTAGCTTTTGTGTTCTTTTTGAGTTTTTCCCTTGCGCTGACCGACCCCTACTCGTGCAGGTCGCCTATTAGTCTTCCGAGGCCCGATCGACGCAGTACCGGGAAGAGGCTCGAGCACTCCTTGCCGTGGTCGACGTCGAGTAGCCATCGCTCGAGGAGATTGAGGACGCGCTGGTGGTGCAGCTGCTCGACGGGCCGGCGTGCCTTCGCGCTTTCATGCGAGATGCGACCAAGTTGGCAGCGACGCACGTCCTCGGCGTTGTGCGGAAGTTGTACCCGCGCGTCGGTGTCAAGGCGATCGGTGAAGGTTGGCCTGAGGGCGTGGCGAAGGGTGACGTCGAGGGTATATACGCTGATGTCGAGCCAAAAACCGAGAAGATAGTCGGCGATATGTCCCTATAGGAAGAATCGTAAAGTCCCTACAGTAGATAGGTAGAGTTAGTAGAAGTCGGAGTCTTAAAAACTTACCAAATGTAATAAAATTTCCAGTTTGCAATGTTGGAGAACAATTTTTAGTCTTTGCAATGGAGCTTTAATTTTTTGCCCCCTATTCATGTCGTGTCTGACCACCACGCATCGGGTCTCGACCCGTGCCCTGTCTAAGTCTGAGGGGTTTCAGGTCGACCCCTAGCGTTGTAGTCATATACGCCGCGAATAGGTGCACAATGAGATTAAGGGAGAGATGGCCAAGCCCCGAGTAGCTTTGCGCCATATCTGGTTGTCTTGCGTCAGGTCCCGACCATATCCCATTGAGCATGCCCTATTTTAGTCCAAGGGGTTTCAGGTTGGGCCATTACATTTAGTCAGATACGTTGTAGCTAGGTACTCGGGAATGCTGCCGAGCCTCCGAGTAGCTCGGACGTACTCAATAGGCTTTTTTCCAGAGAACCCCGACCACTGTAGGTCGGGGCCGCATAGCTCAAGGTGGACCGTAAGTGTAGCAAAGAAGTTATTGAGCGTGCGCAGGCTTTCCGTGGTCGGGAGGAGAACGAGTTGGAGAACAACGGCCGAGGAGGAACATTGTGGAGAACAAGTTGCTTTATTGAAAGAGTTGGGTACAAGATACATAGCTTGGTCATACGTAGAATCGGCGTAAATGATCGACATTCCACGAGTTTGGGACTTCTTGCTCATCTTCTCGAATCATTTGGTAGGAGCCCGGACACGTGACGACGGAGACGATGAAGGGCCCTTCCCACGGGGCCGACAACTTGTCCATGGCCGTGGAGGATTGCACTCAACGGAGCACGAGGTCATCGACCTTGAAGGATCTTCCTTGCATGTTCCTGTCGTGCTAGCGGCATAGTGCTTGTTGATAGCAGCCCAACTGGATCACCACGGCCAGCCGAGCTTCCTCAAGGCTGTCGATGTCCTCGGTGCGCGTTTGCTCGGCCATCCCCTCATCATAGTGGTGGATCCTCGAAGATTCATGGAGCATGTCGACGGGCAGAACTGCTTCTGACGCCATAGACTAAGAAGAATGGGGTCTGACCTGTGGCTCGGCTCGGCTGGTTGCGGAGGCCCCAAAGGACAACCAAGAGCTCACGAAGCCACCAACCCCCGTACTTCTAAAGTGGGTCAAAGATCCGGGCCTTCAACACTTGTAACATTATGCCATTGGCACGCTCGCATTGCCCAATGGCCCGAGGATGCGCCACCGAGGCATACTAGACCTCTATGCATCTGTCTTCACAGAATTCTCAGAAGTCATTTCCGGTGAATTGAGTGCTGAGGTCAGTGATGATCTCCCTCAGGATGCCAAAGCGATAGGTGATGCCCTCGATGAAGTCGGTTGCTTTCTTGGCAGTGCAAGTCTTCAGAGGCATCATCTCGATCCACTTCGTGAACTCGTCGATGCCGACAAAGAGGTGATTGAAGCCCTGTGGAGCCTTCGGGAATGGGTCGACCAAGTCGAGCCCTCAACATGCAAAGGGCCACGATGGAGGGATCGTTTGGAGAGCTTGAGCAGGGAGATGATGCTGCTTGGCAAAGAATTGACAGCCATTGCAGCCCTGAACTAGTTCCTTGGCATCTTTGTTGGTGGTTCGCCAATAGAACCCAAACCGGAAAGCCTTGCCGACTAGCGTCCGAGTGCCCGCATGGTTGCAGCACATGCCTGAGTGGATTTCATCGAGGATCTGGACTCCATGGTCCCGGGGGACACATAGCAGGAGCACTCGGGTAGAGGACGCGCTCAGTCGTGACCTAGTCAGAGCCAACCACCACGTACTACCTGCAATGTCGGACGACGCGCTCAGTCGTGACCTGGTCGGGCGATAGCACCTTAGTGGTGATATAGTCAATGAATTCTCGGCACCAGTCAACCGACGTGCTGGTGATGGTGAGCACCGAGTGGTTGGCAGGACGACTTAGCCTCTTTGATCGACGGCTTGAGCACTTCTTGGACGAAGACCCCTCGGGGGACGCTGCCCGAGAGGATCCCAGCTTGGACAACTTGTCAGCGCCTGCGTTGGCGTCATGAAGAACGTGGTGGAACTAGATGCCGTGGAACTTGCCTTCCAACTTGCACACTTCGGCGCAGTATGCGTCCATCTTCTCGCTCGTGCAAGACCAATCCTTGTTAACTTGACTGATCATAAGCTTTGAATCGCCATAGACCATGAGGCACCCAGCATCGATGGATATAGCGATCCGAAGGCCGTGGAGTTGGGCCTCATACTCGGCAGCATTGTTCGACGCCTTGAAAAGCAACTCGAGGACATACTTAAGATGCTCACCCTACGGGGAGATCAGAAGTACGCCGGCTTCAGCTCTATCAATGCAAAGCGACCCGTCAAAGTACATGGTCCAGGTCGACCGGGGGTCGGGGGTTGGTGGGAGTTGTATCTTGGTCCACTCAGCCATGAAGTCAGCGAGGGCCTGGGACTTGATGGCGTTGCGAGGCCTGTAGTCGATGGAGAACTCGCTCATTTCAACCGTCCATTTGGCAATCCGACCGGTAGCCTCCCGATTCCTGATGATGTCCCCGAGGGGGTTCTCGGTCACCACAACCACCTTGTAAGCTTGGAAATAAGCCTTATTTTCGGGTGGTGATGAGGATGGCATAGAGTAGCTTTTGTACTTGGGGATATCATGCCTTAGAGGCCCTGAGGACCTCGGAGACGTAGTAGATAGGCCTCTGCACTGGGTAAGCATGGCCTTCCTGTGGGCGCTCGACGACCAATACCGTGCTCACGACCAAGGAGGTCGCAGCGATGTATAGGAGTAGAACCTCCTCGGGATTCAGTGCGGCGAGGATGGGCGACAAGGTTAGGAGGTGCTTGAGGTCGGTGAAAGCGTGGTCGGCTTCTTCCGTCCACTAGAAGTCTGAGTCCTTCTTAACCAGCTTGAAGAACGGCGCACCACGCTCGCCAAGCCAGGAAACAAATCGCCTGAGGGATGTCATGCATCCAGTGAGATTCTAGATGTCCTTGACACAGGTCGGCCTACGCATCTTTAGGAACACCGAGATCTTCTTGGGGTTCGCTTCGATCCCTCGGTTGGAGATGACGAACCCGAGGAGCTTTTCGGAGGGCACACCAAAGACGCACTTCTCGGGATTAAACTTCCATCGGTACACACGAAGACTCTCGATGGTCTCAGTGATGTCTTGTAAGAGGTCGTCGGAGTTCTTCGTCTTGATAACCATGTCGTCAACGTAGGCCTCTACGTTTTGACCGATCTGGTTGGTGAGGCAGCGCTGAACGGCTCGTTGGTAGGTTGACTCGACATTTTTGAGTCTGAAGGCCATCATGGGGTAGCAGAAGGTGCCGAACGGCGTGATGAAAGACGTCTTCTCCTGGTGGGCTGCTCTGAGGCCGATCTGGTGATAGCCCGAGTAGCGGTCCAAAAACACGGGAGGGAGGAGCCCACGGTGGATTTGACTACTTGGTTGTGATATCCCAAAAATTCAAGCCTTTTAAATTTAATTTTTGTGAACAAAGTTTATTGTGTGTTCCATTTTTAAAACGTTTAAAATCTCTTAAAAATTTATTTACATTCTTTATTTATTCTCGTTATTTTAACTTAAAAACCCCAAATTTATAAATTCTTACTCTTATTTTTGAATAGTTCCAATTCAATTCTTAATTCAAAAATTCTCAAAAATTAAATTTAAAATAATTTTAAACTCTTAATTAAATTCTTCCTAAAATTTTCTTCAATCCTTGTTAAAAATTAAACATTAATTAAATCTTTATTCTCTATTTTTGAAAAACCCTAACTTAATATTTAATTTGAGAAAAAATCCAAAAAATTGAGTTTAAATTAATTTTAAACCTTAGATCAAATCTTTTCTTAAATTTTCCTTAAAGATTTTTTTCCTTTCCTTTTAATTCTCCTTTTTCTTCTTTTTCCTCTTTTTTTCCTTTTTCCCTTTTTTTCTTCCTTCGTTTCTTCTTCCTTCTTTCTTCTACTCTCCTCGGCCCGACAGCGGGCGCCGTGGCTTTCGACCACCAAGCCGTGGGCGCTGCCCATCCACCGGAGCACACAAATGACCCTGGAGTCATCGTCATCCCCTTGCACAAGTGGCAACATTCAAATGGATCACCATCGTCATCATATATATCAGCATCAAACCAACCTCGTTGAACCGCCATTGCTGCACTCCAAGAGCCGACCTCCAATCCCTATAAAACGAGCACCCCAGGCCAAAACTTTCTATACAACTTTCCTACCTTGATTCTTCCTCAACATTCCCCCATGCTTTCCGTAATTTCTACACCTCGGATCATTTGAATTTGAAAGAAATCCGAATAATAGCTTTGAAAAACCCTAGCTAGCCGCGCTAACCAATCCTTAAAATTCATCGGCACCGATCGGTTTTTCTTCAAATTAAAGGTATTTTTATGTTTCTGTAGGTAGAACCTCCATTCCCCTAACTTTCTCGAGCTAATTAACCACCAAAAATTGTCGCCGGCGAGCCGCCGTAGCTTCCTCTATTCGGCCGCCTCCGTGCGCACGTCGCCAGGCCATGGTGAAACCTCTCCGGTCAAGCTAGTGCCTTAGCTAACAACCCCATACCTCATAGATACTCCCGGACCTATTGCTTTGGCGGTGTCACGAGAATCGCCGCGGCGAGCACCACCGCCGCCGCTAACGGCTCACCGTCGGCACCCTGCCTCACCACCTCCCGACCCAACCAAACTCAAAAATGGAATGGCCGTGCCTTTGAGATGGGCATAGGCCGCTTGGCCCTCGAGGTCCGGCCGCCGTTTGCCCTTAACCTCGTCGGCCGTCGGCCACTGGTAGAAGAGAAACAGAGAAGAGAGAGAGAGAAAGAAAGAAAAAGAAGGGAAGAAAACAAAGGAGACAGGAGAGAAAATAAAAAGGGAAAGAGAGAAAAATTAGAAAGTTAAAAATAAAAATTAAGTTTGTTTTTAGATCCATTCATTCCTTTCAAACATTATTTAAAATTTTCTTATTCCCTTCAAATTTAGTTATGTTTCCTTTTTAAATAATTTTTTAACCTCTAACCCTTTGTACATTATTTTATTTTAAGACAAGCCCAAAATAGTTTTAAGAAAAAACAGTTTATTTTTAGATTGACCCCTTTGACTTTCCCCCAAATTTTATAATCCCTTCCATTTTCCCAAATCTATTTATTCTTTTTTAAAATACTTGAAATATTGCCTCTACTCAAGCTCAAATTTAAACTTTGAAATCCAGAAAATAATATATTTATTTAAAACTCTAAAAACTATTCCTTTTCCTCTTTAAAATATTTTAAATACTCTTTTTATTCTTTTTTATTTTATTCAAGCCTAAGTTTTCAGTGTTAACAAATAACTTTTCCTTTAAAACTTTTAAAATCATCTTTTAAACTCTTTTTGAATTTTTATATTTATTTGGCGTTTCTTTGAAATTGTTCGTTTGATTTATTTTGTCGTTTATCGATAGATCTCGATGTCGAGTTTGTAGAGGAAACTGAGCTCGACCATATCGTCGACGCAAACATCTTCGCTGCTATTCGAGGAAATAAAGGATTTGAGACCATTGGTCCCAAAGGCAAGTCAAACTCTTCTTGATCATTTAGTCAAAAAATAATAAGTTATCATGTTTTAAGTAATGTAGTTAGATAGAAATATTTTGTGGGATGGGTTAGATAGTCATAATCTATCAATTCATGTAGTTTTACATATTCTTGAGATCATATATGTTAATATTTGTGTGAGTATAAGGAATATCTTATTTCATATAGATTATTATTTCATGCATTAAGAACATCCTATGAATTTATGTATAGAAAAGGAGAAGCTTATTATTTCATATACTTAGATATATTTTCCTTCTCCTTAGACAACATATTAATAACTTGGACTAGGTATAAAATTAAGAGTATAATAAAATGAGCAGTATTGCAGTTATTGATGTTTCTTGCATGTCATAGGGAGTTATATTATCTTTCCATGCAACAAAATATAAAATGATCTATTATTTCATGTGATAGGTAAACAGAAAGTCCTATCATTTCATGTGATATGAGAATGGTTTTGGCGGTATGCCAGAAAACATAAAAATCCTTATGCCAGAATAAGGACATAGTTCACCCATCCGATGGATTGGTTATACCGGCTTAGCATTTATATATTTCTCTCCGATCTCCCTGGCGACTTAGGGGATTTATGCAATTCTATGCATTGGAGATTTGGAGAATGTCTTATTGGTGGATAGCTATGTAAATAGAAGATAAAAACACCAATACTAACTAGATTGGTACCATCTGTTAAGATAGCAACGCAGGTTTCACCAAGCCGGGGCAAGTGTGTGATGAACAACTATTAAATAGGGGATGGATTCACCAGTTACTGGTTAGAATTGGTGCCCCTATTAAGATAGCCCGTCGGTCTCGTTCACACATCAGAAAAGGTAATAACTATATAAATGCTTTGTTACCCTTAACCTAGCTAACTAAGGTTAATCCTCAGGTAAAGCTGGGCAAACGCTACAGAGTTGATTGTATTCGAATACGCCGTACTCCCGGTTAATGGAGTTGTGTCTATGGGTGAATCCAGATTAATGGCATAAGAAACTTTTCTAAAATGCCATCTTAAAATTTGAACATTTATATGTAAGTAATTGTAGGTAAGGGTAGAACCTAGGATCATGTTAAGGCTACACTTATGTTATCCCTTTTAAGCTAGCTATCATAGTATAGAATCATGTTAGAACTTAGGTTCATGTCATTCCCTTTTAAGATATCTTGCATATGTATAGAAAGGGATAGAATATAGAATTAGGCTAAAGTTAAGTTTATACTTCATGTTCTTAAACATTTACATATAATATTCTAAAAGAAAAATAGGATATACCTTCATGCTAAGGATAAATTTATAATTTATATTTCCTTTTAAAAATATCCTGCATATTTATCCATGTGATGTTGAGTTCAGTTTGGCTTGATGAGTACCATTGGTTCTCACCCTTGCATATGACATCTTCAGGAAACCCCGAAGCCAGAGAAGAACACTAATTCTAGGTCGACTCTACACTCGGGCTATCCCTGTGGAAGTGTCACAGCTTTCTTATATTGTATAGTCTGTACTTGAATATTAATAGTTTGTAATAATAAACGAAGTTTTTGTATCTGTACTTATATCTATACTATCTCACGCATAACCGGACTCCTGGGAGGTTATGTGGTATTGTGGGAGTTGACCTCTTCGGAGAAGACCCCACAAGCATGGTATCAGAGCAGAGCTTGACTGTAGGTTGACGTAGGTAAGTTAGATCGAATTTAAAATATTATTTTCAATGTGCAAAAATGTTCTATCCATTCTTATCTCAAATTCTTGACCCTTCTTATCTATTTCTTTTCTTCGTACCTCCTCTCAGTAAAAAAGGATCTTGTTTTACTTCCCTTCCCAACTACTTCCAAATATCGAGAAACGCTAGGGGATAGTATGGTTGAATAGTTGAATAGGAGTTAATATCAGTTAATCTTTTAGGATAACGTTATTGATAAGTTAGGTCGTCCAAAGTCAGTTGATGGCTTATCCATCAAAATAGAACGATGAGTCATGTAATGTATTTTCTTTGTGGTTGTTAGTTGTTTCGTGGAACTTTTGAGTGCCATAGCAATTAGTATAGTTCCTTGTCATTTTTAAAAACATTTTCAAAATAGAAAAAATCTTAAACAATACACATGTGATTCATGCCCCTGCATCTGATATAAAGTTTTGGTTCAGATTCCCAAAAGTGGAAATTCAGATTGAAGGGGTCATGTTCACAGCAGACCTTACCCTCCTAGAAATACAAGGGTTGCATGTGATTTTGGAAATGGATTGGTTGCATAAGCATAATGGGATAATGGATTATGAGAGTATGATTATCCGGTTGACAGGTGTAGAAGGTAAAAAAAGAGTATATAGCTAAGAGACCACAAGTATCAGCATTACCAAAGGTTTTGAATGTTGTGGCAACAGAAGGAATTGAGAGAATACTGATCATCAGAAAACTTCCGGATGCATTTCCAACAGATTTTATCGGAATGCCACCAGATATAGACATTAACCTTTCTATCAAGGTAAGACCCAGAACTAAACCAATAGCAAAAGTCATGTATAATATAGCTGCACGACAGTTAGCAGAATTGAAAAGGTAGGTAAATGAATTTGAGGAGAAAGGATTCATAAGACCAGACGTTTCAGGATAGACAGCCCCGGTACTGTTCACAAAAAAATGGAATAGCAAGAATGTGTATAAACTACAAGGCTCTAAATGACATCACAGCCAAGAATAAGTATCTACTATCAAGGACTAATGACCTACTTGATCAGTTGAGGGAAACAAAGATGTTCTCCAAGCTAGACTTAATGTCAGGGTACCATCAATTAAGAGTTAAAAAGGAAGATATACTAAAAACAGCCTTTATTACCAGGTATGGGCTGTATGAGTTCACCGTAATACACTTTGGAGTAACTAATGCACCTGCCATTCGCATAAATGTAATGAGGAAAACATACATGGAATACCTGGATAAGTTTGTGGTGGTATGCATAGACAATATTCTCATCTATTCCTCTAGTACAGAAAAACACGAAGAGCACTTGAGATTAGCTCCAGGGAAATTAAGAGAAGAACAGTTGTATGCTAAATTCTTAAAATGTGAGTTTTGGATGAAGGAAGTATAATTTCTTGGACATATTGTAACTGCTGAAGAAATAAAGGTGGGCCCAGAAAAGGTAAAGGCAGTATAGGAATGGGAATAACCCTCAATGGTAAGAGATATTAGGAGTTTTCTTGGGATAGCAGGATATTACTGCCATTTTATTGAAAGGTTTTCCAAGATAGCTAGACCTCTTATTAATCTATTGAAGAAAGATACACCTCTTGAATGGACGGATAAGTATAAGAAAAGTTTCTAGGAACTCAAGAAAAGATTGACCGCCACACCAGTATTGGCTTTATGAGACAACAGGAAAGACTTTCATGGCTATTATGACGTTAGTCGTAAAGGACTAGGGTGCGAACTAATGTAAGAAGGGAGAGTAGTTGCTTGCACATCCCGCCAATTTAGACCACATGAATAGAATCATTCAACATATGATTGGGAATTAGCAGCGGTGGTTCATGCTTTAAAGACATGGAAGCATTATCTGATTAGGAATAAATATGAAATGTTCACAGATCATAAGAATCTTAAGTAATCTTCACACAACCCGATTTAAACACAAGACAACAAAATAGTTTGAACTGATAAAGGACTATGACTTGGACATCCAGTATCA
Organism: Oryza australiensis; assembly: GCA_019925245.2. NCBI lineage: Eukaryota > Viridiplantae > Streptophyta > Magnoliopsida > Poales > Poaceae > Oryza > Oryza australiensis. The sequence continues at coordinate 284,186 of JAIFGZ020000764.1, forward strand.
TCCGGGGAAAGCTAATACTATAGCTGATGCCCTAAGTTAGAAAGCCTATCACAGCAATAGCATGATTAAAGGGTGTCCAAAGCCGCTACACATAGAAATCTGGAAACTAAGGCTAGAATTTGTGGGTAAATCAAGTGTGGCTTAGATGGAAGTGATACCTATTTTGGAGGATAAGATAAAGAAAGGACAATAAGATAACCCATAAATCTTGAAAATTAAACAAGGATTACAGAAAGGAAAAACACCAGGTTTTGTAGAGGATGCTAATGGATTTACATTCCAGGAATATATCTGTGTCCCAGATATGAAAGAATTAAAGGAAATGACTTTACAAAAGGATCAAGATTATAGGAGAGAAACTGAAAGCTATTTGAGTAAGGCAAAAGGACTTGAGTTTTAAAATTAGAGATTTTGTCTATCTAAAGGTAACACCATTTAAAGGTGTACCTAGGTTTCAGATAAAAGGGAAACTATCCCCAAGGTATGTCGGACCATATCAGATTCCTAAGAAAAGAGGAGAAGATTCCTATCATCTACATCTACCACCGAAGTTAGGTGAAATGCATCCGGTAATTCATGTCTCGCAACGCAAGAAGTGTTTGAGACAATCAACATAAAAGGTGCTACTACAAGATATCAAGTTATAACCCAAAAAAACTCATGTAGAAGAGCCAAAGAAAATAATAGAAATGTCTGAACAAAACCTACGGAACCACAATATAGGATTTTGTGAAGGTCCAATGGAAAAATCAGACAGAATAAGAAGCGACCTGAGGAAAGAGAACCACAATTATTCAAGACTCGGTCGAATCTCGGGGACGAGATTCTTGTAAGGGGGGTAGACCTTTGACATCCCAAAAATTCACACCTTTAAAATACTCAAATTTACGTAGAAAATTTTTACGAACAAAGTTTATTGTGTGTTTCATTTTTAAAACATTTAAAATCTCTTGAAAATTTATTTACATTCTTTATTTATTCTCCTTATTTTAACTTCAAAATCCCAAATTTATAAATTCTTACTCTTATTTTTGAAAAGTTCCAATTCAATTCTTAATTAAAAAATTCTCAAAAAATTAATTTAAATTAATTTTAAACTCTAAATTAAATTCTTCCTAAAATTTTCTTAAATCCAAATTTAAAAATCAAACATTAATTAAATTTTTATTCTCTATTTTTGAAAACCCCTAACTTAATATTTAATTTGAAAAAATTCCAAAAAATTTAGCTTGAATTAATTTTAAACCCTATATCAAATCTTTTCTAATAATTTCCTTAAATATTTTTTCCTTTCCTTTTAATTCTCCTTTTTCTTTTTTTCCTTTTCCATTGTCCTCTTTTTTCCTTTTCCCCTTTATTTCTTTCCTTCCTTCCTTTCTTATTCCTTCTTCCTTCTACTCTGCTCGCCCGACAACAGCGCCGTGGTTTTCGGCCACCAAGCCATGGGCTCTGCCCATCCATCGGAGCACAGAACCGACTCTGGAGTCATCGTCATCCCCTTGCACAAGTGGCAACATTCAAATGGATCACCATCGTCATCATATATATCCGCATCAAACCGACCTCGTTGAACCGCCATTTCCGCACTCCAAGAACCGACCTCCAATCCCTATAAAATGGGCACCCAGGCCAAACTTTCTATACAACTTTCCTTCCTTGATTCTTCCTCAACATCTCCCCCATGCTTTCCTTGATTTCTACACCTCGGATCATTTGAATTTGAAAGAAATACGAAGAATAGCTTTGAATAACCTTAGCTAGCCATGCGAACCAATCCGTAAAATTCGTCGGCACCGATCGGTTTTTCTTCAAATTAAAGGTATTTTTATGTTTCTTGTAGCTAGAACCTCCATTCCCCTAACTTTCTCGAGCTAATTAACCACCAAAAATTGTTGTCGGCGAGCCGCCGTAGCTTCCTCTGTTCGGCCGGCGCCGTGCGCACGTCGCTAGGCCATGGTGAAGCCTCTCCGGTCAAGCTAGTGTCTTAGCTAACAACTCCATACCTCACAGATACTCCCAGACCTATTGCTTTGGCCGGGCTGTCACCAAAACACCGCAGCGGCGAGCACGACTGCTGCCGCTAACGGCTCACCGTCTGCACCCTACCTCACCACCTCCCCGGCCCAACCGAACCCAAAAATGGAATGGTCGTGCCTTTGAGATGGGCATAAGCCCCTTGGCCCTCGAGGTCCGGCCACCGAACCTGGTAGAAGAGAAACAGAGAAGAGAGAGAAGGACTAGAGAAGGAAGATAAACAGTAGACCAGAGAAATAAAGAAGAAGGGAAGAAAAGAAAAAAGAGAGGGAGAGAAAATAAAAAGGGAAAGAGAGAAAAATTAGAAAGTTAAAAATAAAACCTAGGAAATTAAGTTTGTTTTTAGTTTCATTCATTCCTTTCAAACCTTATTCAAATTTTTCTTATTCCCTTCGAATTTAGTTATGTTTCCTTTTTAAATAATTTTTTAACCTCTAACTCTTTGTAAAATATTTTATTTTAAGACAAGCCCAAAAATAGTTTTAAGAAAAATTAGTTTATTTTTAGTTTGTCCCCTTTGACTTTTCCCAAAATTTTATAATCCCTTCCATTTTTCCCAAACCTATTTATTCTTTTTCAAAATACTTGAAATATTGCCTCTAATTCTTTTTATTTCTACTCAACCTCAAATTTAAACTTTCAAATAATCTTTTATTTAAAACTCAAATAACTATTCCTTTTTTTCTCTTCAAATATTTTAAATACTATTTCTATTCATCTTTATTTTATTCAGCCTAAGTTTTAAGTTTTAAAAAATAACTTTTCCTTTAAAACTTTGAAAATTACTTTTTAAACTCTTTTTGAATTTTTACATTTATTTGGCATTTCTTTGAAATTTTTCGTTTGATTTATTTCATCATTCATCGATAGATCGCGACGTCGAGTTCGCAGAGGAAACCGAAAACGACCATATTGTCGACGCAAACATCTTCGCTGCTATTCGAGGAAATAAAGGATTTGAGACCATTGGTCCCAAAGGCAAGTCAAAATGTTATTGATCATTTAGTCAAAAAATAATAAGTTCTCATGTTCTAAGTAAAGTATTTGGATAGAAATATTTCACGGGATGGGTTAGATAGTCATAATCTATGAGTTCAAGTAGTTTTACATATTATTCAGATCATATATGTTAATATTTCATGTGAGTATAAGGAATATCTTAGTTCATATAGACTATTATTTCATGCATTAGGAACACCTTATCTTTTATGTATAGAAAAGGAGAAGCTTATTATTCACCTTCTCTTTAGACAACATATTAATAACTTGGACTAGGTATAAAATTAATAGGTAAACAGAAAGTCCTATCATTTCATGTGATATGAGAATGATTTTGGTTGTATGCCAGAGAACATAAAAATTCTTGCGCCAGAATAAGGACAAAGTTTCGCCCATCCGATGGATCGGTTATATCGGCTTAGCATTTATATATTTCTCTCCGATCTCCCTAGTGACTTAGGGGATTTATGCAATTCTATGCATTGGAGATTTGGAGAAAGTCTCATTGGTGAACAGCTATGTAAACAGCGGATAAAAACGCCAATATTAACCAGATTGGTATCGTCTGTTAAGATAGCAACGCAGGTTTCACCAAGCCGGGGCAAGTGTGTGACGAACAACTATTAAATAGGGGATGGATCCACCAGTTATTGGATAGAAATGGTGCCCCTATAAATATAGCTCGTCGGTCTTGTTCACACATCAGAAAAGGTAATAACTATATAAATGCTTTGTTACCCTTAACCTAGCTAACTAAGGTTAATCCTCGGGTAAAGTCGAACAAACGCTACAGAGTTGATTGTATTCGAATACACCGTACTCCCGGTTAATGGAGTTGTGTCTATGGGTGAATCCAGATTAATGGCATAAGCAACTTTTCTAAAATGCCATCTTAAATTTGAACATTTATATGTAAGTAATTGTAGGAAAGGGTAGAACCTAGGATCATGTTAAGGCTAGGCTTATGTTATCCCTGTTAAGCTAGCTATCATAGTATAGAATCATGTTAGAACTTAGGTTCATGTCATTCCCTTTTAAGATATCTTTCATATGTATAGAAAGGGATAGAATATAGAGTTAGGCTAAAGTTAAGTATATACTTCATGTTCTTAAATGTTTACATAGAATATTCTAAAAGAAAAATAGGATATACCTTCATGCTAAGGATAAATTTATAATTTATATTTCTTTTTAAAATGTCATGCATATTTATCCATATGATGTTGAGTTCAGTTTGGCATGCTGAGTACCATTGGTGCTTACCCTTGCATATGACATCTTCAGGAAACCCCGAAGCCAGAGAAGAACATGAATTCTAGGTCGACTCTACACTCGGGCTATCCCTGTGGATGTGTCGCGATTTTCTTGTATTATATAGTTTGTACTTGAATATTAATAGTTTGTAATAATAAACGAAGTTCTTGTAGCTGTACTATCTCACGCATAACCGAACTCCTGAAAGGTTATGTGGTATTGTGGGATTTGACCTCTTCGGAGGAGACCCCACATTGGTCGATACGGGGGAGGCAGAATGTGATGTGCACTAGGGTGTCCCAATCTTTTGGTGTGTTGATAACCTCGATTTGATGGAGCGACGTTCATGGCCCGACTACAAAACTCCACGTAGGATTTGTGCCTTAGCAATCGATACATCGACTCCACTGGTTGACTCCACTGGTTGACACGATCTTGCGGAAGCCCGATCAACCGAACAACTAAGGTTATTGATGCAAGCAATCGAAGAACTCGCAAGAACAAGATGAATAGCAACTGAAATTTCAAATAGGGATTTCAGATCTGAATCACACAAGAAAAGTGGGGTTCTGAAACAAATAGAACGTATGGTCTAGCCGACACACGTCTTATTAGAAAGTAGCGATAGCTAAACTTACATAATCAAAACCCAAATTATTCTAGGCGGCTATGGGGGTATTTATATAGGTGGGAGGACGAGTTTTGGTCGTTCTCCAACCCTAGGACACGTCCGTAATGGACTCAACTTGATACAAGACCCATCAACCCAATTTTGGCGGCGTAGCACCTTTGGCAGAACAAGGTATCTGTACTAAATTGATGGTTGTGGCCGGCTCATAATGGATATGGAAGTGAGGCTAGATCCGTTGGAATGTAGACTTCATAAGCTTTACGTGAAGTACTGAAACGTCCAAATCGGAGTTCGTATGAAGCTGTGGCAACCGTCAGAAGTTGATGCTATCCTATAGTCCGAATTCAGCCTCAACTCCTGTTGGATTAGATCTCTTTCTTTATTTGGGCCAAAAGTGACGTGGTGACCTGGTGGATCACTTTGAGAATACTTAGATTTGGAGGTTGGGGTGCATCCCACTTGGGCCCTACTTGTCCGGGGTCACAGATGAAGTTGCAAGCACATAGGCCCATTATAGGTAATGTAACACCTTGTTTCTGCGATTGCGGCTGATTGGGATGGAATTTGGAGATGAGGTTGGATCCATTGGAAAGAAGAGTCCGAGAGCTTCCCATCAAGTACTCATGGACCCAAATCAGAGCACATATGCATATTTGGCGGCAGTTTGAATTCACCGCTATTAGACTTGGACTAATTGGATTCCAGAATTATTGAAGCTTGAACTTGATGTCTTCCTGTGGACATATGATGTTAGCAACGGTTGTATCCATATTAGCCATGGTCACATCAGAATGGGTGCATGGTGACCACATTGAATGATCCAGTTGCTCCTTTTCCTCAGAACCATCCTGTTCTTTCAAATCAAAACAACACAAACTCGAGATAACATGATTAGCAATAACATGTCTCTCTAACTTGAAATTTTTATCCATGGCTACAAGAGGTTCTAAATCCAAACATATGTAAAATCTATGCACCAAATATGTTCCTCTATCATTATATTCACCAAAGATATGAAAAATAACATTAATTGGACATGACAACTCAGACTTAGCAAATAATTTATCCTTCAAATTATCGAGCTCGCAAAAGTCATCAAACAGAACATAGCCCAAAGTATTTAATGAAGATAGCAATTCATGTTCCTCAACTTCATTAGCAATTTGAACAACATGCTTAAAATCAGCACAGAAAGAACTAACACTAGAGATAGCATGTTCATTCACTAGTTGTGATATTGATATAAGTGAAGCATTATCACACAACTCTTCTTTATCACAAGAAATAGCATGTAAATCAACTTATGACAAAGGAATCTCAACAATTGGTTTCACTAATGGTTGCTCTACTATAGCATGTAAAGTGGACATATGTAGCTCAGCTTGAGATACTCACCTTCATTTATCTCAGCACCATTTATTTTACCTTGCAAACTTTCTATAGATATGTTAGATGCTTCATGCTTATCACCTTTCTTCTCAAGAACATTGTTATCCTCCTCTCGGTGAATATTTTGGACTGCCTGCAAATCGTTAGTAACAGGAGACACAAAAGATTGCTCCTCCCAAGTTTGCACATACATCATCATTACAGGGGAAAATAGGAGGTACAAGCACTACTTGTTGCTTCTTCATGTCCTCTATTTTACATTCAACATTGCAAGCAAATTCTAACAAATGAGAAAAAGATCTATAATTTTGACAAGCAAGTATGTCCTGAATTTCACGGTATAAACCACCCAAAATTCTAGCCATAGCAGGTTCCTCATCCTGCTCTAAGTTACAACACAACATACTGTTGATGAGAAAATTTCCCACGCACTAGCCTTAGAGATTTGCTTTACTCTAGTGCAAGTCCAAATTTATTACTTGAGGTTCGTAGGCGTGCCAGTTGGTTTGTTCCTGCAAGCAACAAAAAACTAACAAAAGAAAACAATGTTAGATCGATAGCCAATCGGCTAGTGGCCGACAACATATCCCTTTAGCATTGTGCCGATGCAACTTGCATTCAATCGGTAGTAACTAGATTTGTTTGATCGGCTGTAGACGTTAACAGAATGTAATTCAAGCCTCAAAGCATATTTAAATCAAGTGACTGGGTTAGATCGGTAGTATACTGAGATAGTATAAATAACTTAGATCTAAAAATACCGTAAGACAAGAATTACATTTGCTTACAACATAGCCGAAGAGATAAACCTAATGCGTATCGGCTAGTACTCCGGTACCACTTTATACTGAGATATCATAATAAACTGAATACATTAAACGAACAGTAATCAAATGTTAAGGTTCTTTAACAAATTGATGACAGGCTTAACATATTTAATATGATGAGATCTAAATATAAAGGGCGAATTTAGCATATCAAGCAGAATAAAAACATGCAAGATGGTTAAATCAGCTAAGATCGGCTGAAACCCCGATACTATCTCTAATAGCAATAATGAAGCAAATTAGATCTTTATGATTCTAAGGTCGACTTAATAGATCGAACCTAACCGATGTAGCATTAAGAACCAAAAGAACCATAGGATCTAAAACAGCTTAATGATTGCCTTTCAGATGGTAGATATACTATATAATCCAAATCTACAATGAGATCTAATCCTGTCGGCTATCATCTGGCACTTGATGCTAGCTGATTGAGGATTAGATCGCAACATTGATCTAAATTATATAACATATATAATAACTGTGCAGATTACGATAACGAGATTAGAGTATCATGACGATGGAAGCACTAATCCCAAGAGCGCAAGCCGCTTGTAACAAGAATTACCTCTTGTCGGAGATCGAAACCCAATGCAACCCAACCCGATGCAGCCCAACCCGAAGCAAGAACTTGTCGAGATTAAACTAAAAGGAAAAGGTAGCAATGCGCCGAGATTGTATTGATTGTGTCTGTTGATTGATTACAGGGTCTTGGGTCATATTTATACCCAGATACACAATGAGTCCGTTACGGATACGATTCCTATCTCTATTATAAATTGAATTACATATATGCCTAAAACAAACTAACATTATCTATAAGGAAACTATATAAAATATCCTAATTAATAGATACAATTACCTTTTCAGGACTTTATCTATAGATGGCAATATCTCTAAAGCACTGGAAACCGAATCTAGTAACCATTTTCATGCTTCCCTATCGGGATCGGTCACATTTAATTACCTCAATCAGAACGGCTATGTCAGATATCCCAGTCTAACTCGGTCTCAGCTGACTGTCTCCTTAGCCGATTCGGTCTCAACTTGGTTCTTTTATTTAGGCTACCCAGAGTTTGAACTCCCCACAGATTTTAATTTTGATGAACTCAACTTAGAGGAATTTCCAAAGCCAAGGGAAATCTTTACTACAACCATCACTCTTTGTATATTACCAATCGGCGTCCACCAAGGCAGAAACATCTCCAAGTCTTATGAATTTTACCATCCAACATTGGCTGCCAGATAGATTGGACTAGTACAACTGTCGATTAGCCTATACTTTATCAACAAGATCCAAACAAGGGGCGAGATCACCTCAAGAATAATGATGGATCGGTTGATGAACATAGAATGCCCCCTCTTGGCATCATAGGCACTCTGGAATTGGCTTTAAAGAGGAGTTCAACTTTTGACAGATGGTGGGTTGAGTTGAAAAAACATATTTTCCATCAGCCATCTTCTATGTACCTCACTACACTCCTTCCATAAGCAATCCCTGATGTAAGTACTTCTCTCTGTCAATTTTTTAAAAACCATCGGCTGACACTTGTCCAATATTTAACCAATATATTCTTTCTCTACAGACAACCGATTCTTCTCCCCCTCCTGTGAGCAACTCAGGGGTTGAGATCCATTATGCCATACGGCATATCGCAAGTGATGGACTTGCTCCATCTATGAACGCACCGAAGGTAACAACACTTCTGCGCGGCCAAACCCACGAAGCGCTGTCAAGAAAGAAAAGGGCCAAGCCATCGACTGCTGGTCCATCGGCTATGCAGTAGAAAAAACCGAAGAAACAAAAGACAACCCCAGCCGATAGTTTGCCATCCTTGGATCCGAGCGTGAAAGAGGCCCTCAATGAAGAAGTCATGGAGGAAAAAACCAATCAAGCCATTGAAGAAGCGGTAGCCAAATCAAGTGATTCGAGCAAATACGCACCAACGCCATTAGCCGACGATCAGCCTCGAAAAACTCCTTCTCCTCCAAAGCGTCCTCCTCGCCCTCAACCAGTATGCATCTTTGCTTTCTTGAAGTTTTGGTAAATTAAATTTTTCTTGAAGTTTCTTTGTTCTTAACCAAACCCCTTTGCTTGCAACGCAAAAAATGGCTTATTGGCAACCACGCCCAGCTTCACCAGTAACTTCAAAACTCTATATCTTCTATTTTTATTGGCTTGCCGATTTCAACTAACCCTTCTCTTTTTTATGTAGCCCCCTCGTTCTCCATCGGCTGCCCCCATGTATCAAGTGAGCACACTCCATCAGCTAGGGGTAGCCACCATGTCGAAGAAGAAGAACCGGCACCGGCTCCCACTGTCAAGGCAAGAAACTTTCCCAAGAACAGAATCGGTTAGTTAAATCTCTTTACACTTCAATAAATTTGACTTGTATCTTGCAGGCTTTAGCCTATATGTTCTCTTTTGATATAAGGGAGTTCATTGGTGAAGAAGAGGAGAGCATTAGCAAGGCCCAAGCTCCTATAGCCGATGAGTTGAAAGAGAAACTCCTAGACTTAACCTGTCGGCTAGATGCCTCTCTGGATTACTAGGATCCAGCTCTGTCGTAACGCCTATATATGGTTGCAATATGGCTATTTTGGTTGCAATACGGATCAATTGCATCTATGTAAGATCGTTGAGAGGTGGTTGCATTTGGAACGGTGCAATAGGTTCTTGCATCCTCTTGAATGTGGAGTTGCAATAAAGTAGTTTTGCAATGCACAAAAATAACTATTGCAACCAACAGAATGGTTGTGTTAGTTACTGTTGCGATGAAACACGTGGCTGCAATATGACAGTGTTGTCATGGATGAACTTGTGGCAAAATAATGTTATTTCAACTCTGTAGTTATGTGGGAATATGGCCATATTGCCATGCATCGTGCTCCATTGCATTATAGAGATTTTGCAAAGTAACAAATTTGGTGGCTAGAGTAGAAATTGCCATGGTGATTTGTTAGTGGTAATATATAGGAGGTGCAATGGATTCATTGTTGGTGGTAATAGATAGAAAATGCAATGAAGTATTGTTGGTGGTAATAGATAAAAAATACAATAAATCATTGTTGGTGGTAATAGATGGGAAATGCAATGAGTCATTGTTGGTGGTAGACAGGTCCTTTAGCAATGCATAAAGTTTATGGCAAAAATGTATATTGCAACTACAAATAGGGGTTGCGTGGTAGTTTGTTGCAATGAGGGCATTTTAACCAGCATATTTTTTGTTTCATAGCTAGAAATTTAATTCTTGAAACAAAATAGTTATGCTACGATTATAGATTTCATCATCACATATAAGAACTCAAACCTTTATTAACTTTAAATATATGTCTCAACCAAAGTAATAACACAATAACTAGAGTACTACTAGAATAAAGATGACCACAATAGAATAAAAACATCATCTTCGTATACAAGTTTGCAACTATGTTTTGAGTATTACATAATAAAATAGAACTCAATATGATTTCACTTATTGATTGCTCCATGCTCCATGGCCCATCACACTTCATTCTTCTAGCTATCCATCACTATCATATAGGCATAAACCTTTCTCTAAATATTTTGGGTATGCGCGCTTTTCTGCAATTCATGAACACAATAGAATTTATTATTTTTATGAAGCCAAATAGAATTTATTATTAATTTAATATAAGAACCCTAGTGATTAAGTGCATGGAAAAATAAGTATGTGCAAATTTAATGATCATAGTGGCATGGCAACGATATAAAGTAAATTAAGGAACACCCTCCAAAAATATCATATACCGTTTGGATGATAAGATCCCCACCAATTTGATGAACTTTACTAACACATCATACATAGCATAATAACCACCATTTCAAAGACAAACCACATTGGTATTCATACCTTATGTTGCTTCATTTGATTACGAGTCCTCAATAATTGTTGGGTAGAAATTACATTAGCACCATTGTTTTTCTGGAAAAGAGGCCTGATTGCAGCAATCTTTGTTGCCATGGTAGTACCTTCACCAACTATCTTTTCTATGGTCAACACGCTTGCTGGTCCATTATTCTGCCAAAATGAACACTTTCATGTAAACAAGTTGCATTTTATATGTAAACATGTTGCACCTTTTGTAAGTAATTTTGCTGCATTTTTATTACCTCTATAGTTGTATCCTCTATGTGTGGTGGTGTGATGAAGTTGTTGTCGACACTTGGGCCATTAAGAACCTGCGTGGTGTTGATGGTTCCTGTCATAGCCTGTGCAGCCCAAAAGACAAGGAACATTAGCTAAAGTAGAGGAGCCAGAAAAAGAAGAATCATGTTCCAAAGTTAATACCTACTGCAATGCCAATTGTATTTGTTGTTGTAGTGTTGACTGGAATTCTTTCCTAATTTCTTCAATTTGTTTCATACTTTCTTCCTTATCTTTTTCCCTTGCTGAAACTTCTCTGCAAGCTTTTCTTTTAACTCTTCAACCTCTTGTTCGTGCTGCATTCTTTCTTGTCGGGCTAAGACTTCATTACGGGTTGCATCTTCTTCTCTTTGCTTTAGTAGAGCTCTTCGTGTTGGATATTTGGCCATGTATCCATGCCCATGACATCTGTACGATTTTGTTCCAAGAGTTTTAGAGTAGCTGAGTTGGAAAACTGTGTTTTCCTCCTCAGCTGTAAGGAAAGGCCTACCCTTCCTTCTTTTTGCTGCTGTAACTTGGATGCAGGCATTTTCCTAAGCGGAACATGAGAAATAAATTAGGATCATGTAATTTCAAACAGTTCCAACAAGTTTGAATCATGCTGTAATTTTAAAGCTGCAATAATATACAAGCACTCACGTAGACATCCCTAGAGTCGTCATTTGACCATTGCCCGTCCTTGGTGTGTGTCTTCATCCAAAGTTGCAAATCAGTAAGTTGTTGACCATCAGTCTGGTTTCTCTGAGATGACAACAATAAAATGTAGCATTAGGTAACGGCCATATATTTAAGTAAGTAATCAGCTTAGTTAATATTGTCATCACCTGTTCAAAACCGACTTGGGAAAATGGTTTCGATCCCGTGAAATGCTTAGTCTTCGTTTATGTCGGTTTTCAGAGTTCTTGGTTCTAATATTCTACAAAAGGTGTACAAATAGAGCTCTGTTAATTACGTTGTACTTAGCAGTGGAATTGCAAAAGAAGCTAGACACCAACGAACCTGGAATCTCTCACTTCCAAAATATTGGATCAAGTAGTACCACTCTACGTTGTCTAAATCTTCAGGCTTATGCTTCATTCGTTGAGCATCAGTGGAGTATGCCTTGTATGTTGAACTAAATGAAGCTCTCCATCCTGTGTACCTCGCTCTGGCAATTGCCAATATCTTTTCACTAGCATCATCAATGTCGTCCAAGTCCCATACTTTCTGTTTGAATGGAAAAAACAAATGGAATAGTAAAGTGGAGGTACTGAATTCAAAACATTTGGCTAAACAAAACAATTAACTCACCAGCATCTCATCTACTATTGCTATTTTCACATCGTCCTTCACGTCCTTCCAAGATTTCACTCCTATAAGTGGAGCCTTTTTCCTAGTAAACACTACAATCTCATCGACGAATGTGCGGCTATTCTCACCATAGGGGCCTCCTGTCTCTGAGTCAAATTCGATCTTTAATTTCTGAGAGCCGCTCTTAATTCTCTTGATAGTTGCTTTGAAGCCTTTGAGGCATCCACGTCCACGAGTTTTGGGTCCACCTTATTAACATATGAAATAAATATAACATACAAGATTAGCAAAAGAGTTTTGAACGTACAATGCAAAATGGAAAGACCAGCACATACCATTCCCTTGTTGTTTTGGCTTTCTTGCATGAGCTGGCCTATCTTTGTTTGCCATGCTCCTTTCCTGATTTCCCTCCTCCCTAAATGATCTTCGTCCGCATTTTCTTCCAATAATGACACCGAAAAGAAATAGATCAGCATGTGTCAATTATTTTATTAAATGCACAAGAGTTAGTAGTATATTTGATGACATGATGAAAGCAATTTAATTACACATATGTCGACGACGTGCAGTATGCCTTAGCCATTCCTTGTATGTTTCAATTGTTTCTTCCTTGAAGTCATCCATGTAGTCTGCAAGTCATGATTAACCGAATGCACTTGTCAAAGCAACATTGTGTTATAACAATTTGAATGAATGATGCAAAGAACCATCTTACCTATGTCTGGATTTTCAGCTCGCAAATTTTCTAGCCACACCTTGTAGGCATCAAGGTGTTCATTTGTTTGATCATGTTTTCGCTTCCCCCATGTCGCTTAATTGGTGTTATGCTAACATTTTCCTCCAGTTGCTCCCTTGACAATACCAACCTGATTTGCCTATCTACGCATTGTCATGTAATATTGCTTCGCATGCCGTAAATATTCGATGGGCTCAAGTCTAGCTACATCCCCACCACAACGCTTCTTGTAGTATAAGAAGTCCCTCGCTCCATACCCAAGCTGTTCTTTGATATTCATCAGGTTAAAAAATGAGATATGAGCTCTATCCATATCGGCGGAGGTGAATTCGTCTTCCTCAGGTCTCCCCTTGCATTGGAAATGAATTGTCCACATGTCACCCGTCATTGGTTCACTGTGTGCATATAGAGAGCAGAATCATCAAAGTGTGTGCATAGCATAATCACCGAGAATATATATTAGGAGTAAACTTTGTCATTTGCAGCAGCAAGCTCAACCATTATCTTAGGTTCTGTTCTTTTAGGTTGCAAATTCTCTTCATTTATCGGTAATTTTACAAGCCTATGCATAAGTGTTGATAGGAACAGAGTAGTTCAGACCCATAGTTATTTTCAGAGAGTTCAGAGTATTTTTGCTTCGTGGCAATTCGGTATGGATGCAAAGTATGGGGCAAGTATGGATGCATTAGTTTTTTACTTTACTATTATTGATACGTATGAAGGTATTTTAACACAATCTATCTATTTAATTAATGGACTGCATTCAGTATGGTACTCGGATTACACTGTTCTTTATACATTCTAATGATATATTTTGCTTTAGTCAAAAAAGATATATCTTGCTCTATGAAAACAGAACATTCTAATGATATATTTAGAGAAGAAAATAAAGTCTAAAGCTCGAAATACTTCCTACTTTTTTATCGGGATATGGGGTGGGCATAAGTTATACTGTTGCTTGCAACATTTGAATATTCTATTTTTCTAACATGTTAGTCGTAATAAAAACTCCGAATTTCATGCGTGCACTTGGTTTATGCTATATGCTTTTCTCTTCTCGTTTTGCTTAGAATCTACAGTAATCAACTAACATGTTAGTCTTAATAAAAACTTCGAATTTCATGCGTGCACTTTTTATGCTATATGCTTTTCTCTTCGCCCGCTTAGAATCTACAGAATCGTGAATATTAAGATATACCTAGTGTGGAGAAAATGTAGTGTTCTTTCGGAGCCATCGTCGTCGTGCCTGTCATCTCTGTCATCTTGTTCTTCGCGGATGGCTTCATTAGGAGGACGACGCCTCTCTTGTGAAGCAGACGACGACTGATGATCAAGCACGGAAGATGAAGGGGCGAACGAAGGAGGCGGCATCGCGATGCGCTTGTGTCCGGCGTCGTCGGAGGCAGCCGCCGTCATGTAGTCTCTACGAAAAGGTTATGACCCTGACACCCACGAAGGAAACTGATTACGCATATGGCATGGTGGGACTTATACGCCGTGATTATTGGATCTGGGCGCCTGCTACCAATTGGCGCGTTGCGCTCTCCCGCCTTCTCCCGTCCGGCGCGCCGCCCCGCATCCACCTCTCGCACCCGCCCACCCTCCCATCCGGCGCGCCATCCCGCCTCAACCGCCGCACCAGGCCGCCCCCTCCCATCCGGCGCGCTGCGTGCCATCCCCACCTCCACCACCGCACCCGTCCGCCCCTCCCATCTCGCGCCGCGCGCCATCCCATCTGGAACCGCCGAATCCCCGCGCCCGCCGCCGCATCCCCGCCTCCGCCGGCCGGGAGACGGCCGTCGGAGTCACCCTGGAGTCCGCCGCCAGCCTCCCTCCCGTCGGCGTCTCCCCGAATCCCCGTCTGCTCTCCCCTCCGCTGTCCACCCCATCCGCCGCGTTGCCGTCCAGCTCCCGTCCGCCACAGGAGACGGCCCCGACGTCTCGTAGTGCGCCGCCCCTGTCGGCCGGCGTCTCCCCCACCTCCGGCACACAAGGAGGCCGTGCGAATCCCTCTGCCCCGCCGTCAGCCACGCTCGGCCCCGACTCCGTCCGCCCGCCTCCATCCCGTCCCGAACTGGTATGCTTTACTTTGAATCTCCTAGTATTACCAAACTAATAACCTCCCAATCTTCTGAATACCTTGTTCATGTATACGAGCAATTGATTCATAGATGGTACCCGCAAACCATTATTTATTTAGGCCATTTGTAAAAAAAATTTGATTTAAATCATGAGATAAACATTTATTTAAATTTACATGAGGCTTTGTAATCAAGACATTCAGAATTGACAATCGTCTTGAAATGGAGATGATATATATGTGTCGAGCAATGCTGATTTAATCAAGGTCGATCGTCGACGCATCCGCATGTGCATCCTTTTTTGGCATGTGATTCTATTCCATTAATTTACTTGCATTGCATGCGTGTATAGATCATATGCTTAATCATGCCTCCTAGCTACATTTGCTAGTGACTGGATATCTAAATGCAATTAATTAATCCAGTCGATATAAGGCTCATTTCGGAGCGTGCTCATTGACCAAGGTGGCTAACAGATGGCATTTCTCTTTTGCTCAATATATATCATCGCAAAAACACATAAAAAGTACCAGGATTTAGAGCTGAACATCATATTACCTTCACTTGTAGTGCTTGTAGAAGCTTGCCCGGCTTTTTTGGGCGAGACGCTTGTTTGTGTGTATTGGATGAACCATAAGAAGCAGGGTTGTTTGTTGCCGCTGCAGCCGTCGCTTCTTGTTATGACAGATTTCTTTTTCGCTTGAAGCTCATGAGTGCCTTGCCATCATATTCTACAACATGCATCCAATCTTCGTATGCTTTCTTAACCAATCCATCGGTATATATCGCAATCGAGTTCGGTAGGTTATGCTCTCAATAGACTATTATTTTTCAGCTCTTGGCTGCACAACATTGAATTACAAAGAAAAATACCGGTATCACAAAGACAATTTCCATCAAGAGAGGAACATGATTTATAACAAATTACATCAGCTATCCTAGTCTTCTATAGTAGCAACCGTGGAAGTGTGAGTCCAAAAACTAGTTATGGAGCACCACGATTTATGTATTAACAGGAAAAGCTCTATAAGCAAAAACACGTCAACGACTTACAAGAAAAATATTGTAAGCGACTTATGTGCATCCGCATAATAGCTCTATAAGCGTAGGTGTTTCCTTGATGTATTCATTTTCCAAGAAAGCATATGATAGTATCCTTTGTATGGGTTATTAAGTAAATGACACCCTTTTAATTTCTCCCTTCTTTCATTTGTTAATTTGCAAATTGTTTTGATCAAGTATAGCTGATGTACAAGCAACTTGCCGCCCAAGGGCTCTATGCCAATTAATTAACCGTCGATCAAAGATCGGGTGATGCATCATGTCATATTCTCAATTAACATATATATTTATAATAATTCCTGCTGTCCTAGATTCGAAATACATCCAAGTATGGTTATTGAACCTTGGCTAATATCTAAATCCACATAAGTAGGCTTCCCTTGCTTGCACCCCAGCTAAGGAGCATTTTGCACAATGTACTTTTTCCGAATCACTTGGCATGTAGGCTACTCATCAACTTGTAACTTGTTATTGCTCTAACGCATTGCTTGTTAAAAGAATTAGTTTTACATTGGATTATAATGTTGGAGTACATACTACAGCACGCAATATATTATTTCTAGGAATCTAAAACAAGCAATATTTATAATAATTCCTGCTGTCCTAGATTCGAATTTCCAGAGAATTGTTTATCCAATGTCCGAGCTAGCTCCTTCATAAGAGCTCTATAAACATCTGGACTAACACTGTCAGCAACATAAAAAAATAGTTGAGGTGCCAAAACAGTTGAGTAGAAGAAGAATCCCATCAACTATATCTATAGTCTTCTCAATCAGTGTTGTCGAAATACATCCAGTATGGTTATTGATCCTTGGCTAATATCTAAATCCACATAAGTAGGCTTCAAGCCTTGCTTGGCAGCCCAACTAAGGAGCATTTTGCACAATGTACTTTTTCCAGAATCACTTGGCATGTAGGCTACTCATCAACTTGTAACTTGTTATTGATCTAATGCATTGCTTGTTAGCATGCTAGGAATCTAAAACACCTCATGTGCAACAAACTGTAAAATTAGCATGCTGGCTACCCAATAGTTTTATGCAATTATGTAATACCCTCTAAGAAGGCCGAGGGGCATATACACACACATAACAGAATCAAAGTGTGCATCTCCTACACATAACAGAATCAAATTCTGCATCTCCATAACAGACTTATGTATTGACTGGAACAAACAGTGCCAAATTAGTACTGTAGACCACAAAGGCACAAAAGCATGCTAGTTTCAGACATCAGTTTAGTTTTGACATGATAATGTACCATCTTTGAATCAACTTACTTCAGCACTCTTGTTTTTAGTGGCCAAACTGATGAGACCTAATATATGTTACATGGTAATTATTTTCAGGGACTACAGGGTATATGTTGCTCAATTTCTTCTATTTTGGGCTGTGATGCATCAGAAAGTAATATGCTTTTGGTGAAATGAAGCAAGTAGCTAGCTTTTTTTTTGCTGGAAGTGACTGTAAGTGAATCTAGCTATGTGGCTTTTTGGGTGTATTGATGAATGGTGGATTTTTTTGGATGTATTGATCAATGGCTGATGTATAACAAAATAAAAATATGTTCATCCATGTGTACTGCTGATCCTGATTCGTTAAATGGCAAAATTGAATGTTTACAACTGTTTATGAATGAAACAATGGTTGTATAAATTATTGTCTGGGCTTGTTCTTGAACTATTAAATTCTGAAATAAATTGCATATAAAAGAGCTTTTGTTTTTTGTTTATTTAACTAGTCCGTCGAACTATCAGTCGCTAACACCTATTAATATATGTCTAATAGTTAGTCGACAAAAGTTTTGTCAGTCGGTAAAAGTATTGTAACTGGTAATCAGTCGATAAATCTTGAACAGTCGTTAAAAGTTCACATAGCATTGGACCATCAGTCGATAAAAGTGTCGTCGGTCAGTAAAGACTTTTACCGACGAGGTTTCACCGACTACAACTATCGGTCGGCATATCTTTGTACCGACTGATACTCAGACGCCGAAAACGCTTTTGTCGACTAATCATCGGTTCCAGATTCGGAGTTGTGGTGTAGTGATTTTTTCTTACTTTCATAGTGCCTCCAATAGATTCTTTAACTACCACAGTAGCACACTAAAGAGAACTACTTTCATTTTCACTAAAGAGAACTACTTTCATTTTTCAATTCACTGGTCGAGCATTTCCTTTTGATTTCTTAAACTCATGCAGTTTGTTGAATGCTTGAGAACATCTATTTATTCTATAGCTTTGTGGTCATTGCGGGAGTAGTACTTTGGGCAGATTGTGCTGTTCTTGATCTTTGATAGTGTGAAGAATGTCGATGAAGATAGGAGGTGGATGCGCATGTCCGATTTCGAATGGCAAACGGATTCAAGAACTATGTTCGAGTGTATTTGGAGGCACATCTCAAGAAGAAACAGCTCCATGTCCATGTACTCGATGCCATTGCATGTCTTATCGAACTCAAAAAGAGGTTCGAACTCATTTCGCAATGAGAGGGTTTGATGAGAGTTTCATCCGAGGAGAAGGTAATGGTCCCTTTATTAGTTGAGAAGGACAAAGATGATGAAGGTCCGAGAGGTCATGTGGATGGCTCCCATGAACTGGTTTCTTCACTAATCAGCGGTGTTATACATGGAGAAGTAATAGGAAATGATGAGGAAGACCCAAATGAGAGTGCAAAGAAACTTTATCGGTTACTAGAAGAGGCAAAGAAGGAACCGTATCCAGGTTGCAAGGAGGTTACAAAGGTTTCTTTCATTGTCATGCTATATCGATTAAGTGCATGGATGGTCTTAGCAACGGTTGCTTGGAACGCATACTTCGCTTGTGTCTTGCTTGTGCTCCCTGAAGGCCATTGTCTCCCAACTTCCTTGGACAAAGTGCGTAAGGTTGTTCGAGATCTTGGCCTTGACTACCGAAGATTCATGCGTGTGTGAATGATTGTGTGTTATTCTCGTGGGGATGATTATGCTAAAATGGATAATTGTCCAACATGTGGTGAGTCAAGATGGAAAGAAACTGGGGTACGAAAAGGATGATCCCGTTGTCACTAATGGTGGACATAAACGTTTTCCACATAAGATCCTTCGTTATTTTCCACTTATTCCTCGTTTGCAAAGATTGTATATGAGAGCATCGACATCTTCACCGATGTGTTGGCATAAGGAAGAACGGTGTGTGATGGGAAAATGCGTCACCCCTGCGACTCGTTTGCATGGAAGCATGTGGATGGCAAGTATAAGGATTTTGCACGACCCTCGCAATGTAAGGCTCGGTCTTGCAGTGATGGCTTCAATCCATTCGGGATGTTGAATGTTGCATACACTACATGGCTGTCATTCTAATCCCTTACAACTTGCCTCCTTGGTTGTGCTTGAAACAACCGTATTGGATGATGTCTATGTTGATACCAGGTCCAAAATCTCCGGGAATGAATATTGATGTCTATTTGCAGCCCCTGATCCATGAGTTGAAGGAATTGTGGAAAGGTGTTGAAACATGGGATGCGAAGCAGAAGAAGAACTTTCCTCTTCGTGCGCTTCTACTGTGGACCATAAATGATATCCCTGCCTATGCCATGCTATCCAGTTGGAGTACTAAAGGCAAGTTTGCATGCCCATACTGCCACAAATATACAGAATACTTATGGTTGAAGTTTGGGTCGAAGCACTGCTACTTGGGTCATCGTCGGTTTCTACCTCAGAACCATAGGTGGCGTAGGAACAAAAACTGCTTCAACAACAAGACTGAGATGAGGGAGGCACCTGTGCCACTGACTGGTGCACAGGTTATACAACATTATGAAAGTTTTGAGCAACCAAAATTTGGAACAACCACAAAGAAGAGGAAACAGCGTGAAGAAGAGAGTAGGTGGCACAACTGGAGGAAGAAGAGCATATTTTTTGAGTTGCCTTACTGGAAACATTTGCTTATAAGGCATAATTTGGATGTTATGCACATTGAGAAAAATATTTGTGAGAGCATAATAGGGACATTGCTTGGCATTGATGGTAAGTGTAAGGATAGTGACAAGGCACGGCTTGACATGCAGCATCTTGGGATAAGGCAGGATCAGCATCCAGTGCTAGAGAATGGTCGGTATACTTTGCCACCATCACTGTACTCCTTAGGCAAGGACGAGAAGAAAATGCTATGTACATTCTTAGAAGGAGTGAGGATGCCTGATGGTTATGCGTCTAATATAAAGAGATGCGTGGATGTCAATGGATGTAAGGTTTCTGGACTAAAATCACATGACTATCATGTTATTTTGCAGAAACTGCTACCCTTAGTTGCACGCCACATATTGCCTGAAGATGTTGCTAGGCCATTGATTGAGCTTAGCAGGTTTTTCAATGCTCTATGTTCAAAGGAGCTGGTGCAAAGTGAAATTGAAAAACTAAGCTCTTCAATTGTAGAGACTTTATGTCAGCTTGAGATGTTATTCCCACCAGCATTTTTTGATATTATGATGCACTTGCCGGTTCATTTAGCTGAGGAGACTAAAATTGGAGGACCAGTGTGTTATCGGTGGACGTATCCGATCGAGAGGTATCTACGTACGCTGAAAGGACATGTTAGGAACAAGGCACATCCGAAGGTTCGATAGCGAGGGATATATCTCGAGGAGTGCATGACATTCGCTCTCGCTTCCTAGAAGACATTGACACGAAGCCGGATCGCCCAACGCGTCATGAGAGGAGCGCAGTGAATGAACCACCGGCCGGGCTTAGCATATTTGGGAGCATCGACTACAGTAAGAAAGGCTGCAAAATTGAGCATATTTCTAGATCTGACATGCTACGGATGCGTCACTATATATTATCAAACTGTGATGAGGCAATCCGATGGATTAAGTAAGCTATTACGTACTACCACTTTTTTTGCATTCTTGTATTTTTTTAATAGTAGATGAGTAAGAGTAGAATAGTACTCATAACTACTGTTACACTAATGTAATCTATTGGATTATTATATATAGTGATCATAAGGAGCTAATGAGAAGAACTAGCGCACACAACGTCGATAAGCGACATAGGGAGCATTTTGTTGGGTGGTTTGAATGTAAGGTGAGTAATGTTGCCATATACATGTAAAAAAATTATAGCAATTGTCTTATTTATTTATTTATTTGAATTGGGTGCGAGATGAAGGAAGTTTATGCGAAAAGAAGATTAGTGAGGAGCTATATGCCCTTTCTCGGGTCCTCATTACATGGCTCGTGTTTTTAGCGATGCTTCATCAATGATTTTCTTTTCGAATAGCTTCTATAGAGGTCAGCTTCAGTACACAAAATTCTGGAGTTTTAGTGAAGGGTGATGATAGTACGGGCAATATGGATTGGTACGATGTCCTTAAAAAATAATCACACTAGATTTTCCTAGTGAAAAGAAGTCATATTGTTTGAGTGTGATTGGTACGACGTTCGCTGCTACTAAGAATAAAAGTAGAGGTTACAACAAGGATCAATATGGGATTATAGATATAGATACAACTCGTCGTCGTTATGTAAATGAACCTTAGGTTCTAGCGACTCAAGTTGAGCGAGTTTTTTTGTCAAATGCGCAAATAAATCCAACCTGGAGCAAGTGTTGTTAGAATGAAGCCTAGGACTTTGTTCTCCATGCCGAATTTGAAGAGGCTGAACAGCAAGGATAGATTGATATTGACTCACTCGATGTCGGTGTGGAGACTATGACCATATCTAGCCAACATGAAGAGTTGACAAATTGGACAAGGAATGACCTCCAAGGAGTGACTGGAGATGCTAGCATCATTGAAAAGCTATACCTATATCGAACCAAATGATGAAGACTTAGTTGATGAAGACGATGATAATGATGACACCTACATTAACGATGGACATGTTGCACTGTCAACTCTTTAGGCCATGGACAGGATGATGAGTTTTTACATAAATATGATTCTATTCTATATGTATTATTGTGATTTTTTTAGTGAAGACTTGGTTCAGAGCTGTACAATTCTTTATTTGATTTCATGCTTGGTTTCTAATTTAATACTTGGAGTAATAAGCTAAGTCTAGTTTGCCATGTTATTCTTCCGTATTTATCTCATGCTATGTTACCTTTTCCTAATTGTCATTGTGATTTTCATTTCAGCTAACATGCCACCACTATTAGTCCTGCATTTGCATTCACATTTCTTTCCAAAGTAGTAGCTACTAGAACTATGTTTAGGCTCCTGCAATCGAACCTTTCGTTCCAAAGCAGTAGCCACTAGAACAATAAGACCGACATCATGGCTTGTTTTGTTGTTTATATTAGGCATATAGGTCATCCGCATATGTTTTATTACCTTATATACTCTAATTAAAAAATAGAGAAATGCTACTCTATTTGTGTTCATGTCATCTTGTTGATTACTATGACATAGGTTTCGTAGAAGATTAGCTTTGTTGATTTATGTAGTATAAGTGTCATTCGAATGCCTAGAAGTTAAATCAGCCCTAGAGAACAGAGAGTATCGACGTGTTGATTTGTTTACTAATTTAATCTTCCGGTTGACAACCGGCCACCGCTTTGTGTGTGTTGTAATTTTTTCCTGTTTTTCTATTTACTAGATTTTAACTTTAGGATGGTAATATGGTCTAAATCCTTCGCTTTTGGCTCACGTGCAATATAAGTAATAACCATGGACAAATTTTAATGGCAATACCACTCTTCTTGCAACGGCACATACTCTAATATATCCATATATAAAGTTGGTGGCAATAGAACCTCAATGGATGCAACGGATGACTTTTGGTTGCAATATAATAAGACCTTTTGCAACCAAAAGTCATAATTAAGGCAACAAAATTTTATCGTGGCTATATTCACAACTACTTGCAACTAATCATTTCTTGGATGCAATATAGATCTGATCTATCGCAACGCGGGTCAAAATTAACACAACGAACTTACTTCATTGCCATATGCACAACTACTTGCAACCACCTTTACACTGGTGGCAACAACACCTAGCTATCACAACGCAACAATAATATTATCACAACTCAACACTAGCTGTGGCAATAGGCACCTGCACTCGCAACCACCCGTTCAACTGTGGCATTAGTTCCCACTTCTTGCAATGAAGCTTATTGCTAATGCAACACAACATTTTGGTCACCATAAGTCCCATATATTGCTACCAAATATGATGTTTGTTGCCATAGAAACAAATATTGCAACCAAATTATTGGTGTTGCGAAAACTAGTGGTGCTATAAGGGTCAAATCCTAGTAGTGATCAGCAATTGTGGGTCGATCGAGACAAGTTCGAAGAGATCGAAGGCCGCTTCCGACAAAATAGCCGATACCATTTCCTGTGCCGCTCACCTCGATCAATATCGTCATAGATTGGAAAGGGCAAGGCAACGGATTGCGACGGGAGGGCGAGAGCCGATCTTGAGGCAATGGTAGAAACCAATCGACAATCTATCATCATTGAGAAAGCTAAACTAGACGAGATGACCGCAAGGCCATCTTCTATTGAAGCCAACATTGATCGGTGAAAAAGCAAGAAGCGCACCTCGTGGCCAAACTTGAAAGATGTCGAGCTGAACTAGCTTCCAAAGAGAAAGGCTTGCCGATCTCCCAAGGGCGATCGAGGAACAAAAAGCCAAAGTGAAATCTTCAATACAATATCTGGGGATCTGAGGAAATTGAAGGGTTACGCGGAGGCTACGCTAGCCGAAAACAAAAACTTTTACCGCGCAAACCAGAACACTTGCAAGTAAGGGGCCGATAGATCGTTACCGATTGGAGTAGAGTGCGCGGAATAACCAATCAGGGCAATCCGATCCGGAAAGTGTAGCCGATTCCGGAGACACCGATTCGCCAATCGCCCGATTCGAGTCGTCCGGCCGCGTTCTCACGCCTCGCTCCGATGCGCCCGACCGCAGCCGATTCCACCACGCCGATCGCTCCGATTGCGGCCGATCCGAAGCCGATCAACAGCGCGCAACGTAGCAGCGCCTCTACCGGTATCCACACGTCCGGGGACGAACGCCGTACACCCGTGTGCTAGCACGCGATGCAAGGCTAGGGTTTGGCTCGAAAGTGGGGAGGGTTTCCGTGGAGATTGATCTCGGCGACTTACGTTGCACGCGATGCAATTGATGTCTCTTCAGCTCTCCACCCCTCCCTCCTTTATATAGAGTTGGCCGACCGGGACTATTGGCCGATTAGGACTCTATTTTGAATCAGATCTCATCCGTATCTCATAGAGTTGGCCGCCCATACGTCGTAAGCCCATAGGACTCTATCCGATCGGATCCCTATCCGATCGAGCCGTATCCGAGTCCAACTTGAATATCTATTCTATCCCCTTAAGCGTGCGACCACTGAGGTTCAGGTATACTCGGTTTCGGCTATAGTCTAACTTAGCCGATCGTCGGCTCGAGTCCAACTCGCCGACCCGTCAACGGCGGCGCCTAGCAGCACATATTGACACCATAGTATACAAGAATAATATCGGCTCGAACCTGTAATGTGTACACAAATCCCTTTGCCTCACGATACCAGCTAAGCTATAGGCAAGATATGTGCCATCCCTTCAATAGCTTAACCATTCACTCGAACCGTATTGGATTATCTGTCTGTTGATTGACTCCTCAATCAACTTAGCATGGCCATGCATTTCCATAATCCATTACCTCGAGGGGCCCAGAGATATCTCTCCAAAGGAGGGGCAAATTCCATCTTGATCACTCACATCCCACTCCATGTTTCATAGCAAACCCGAAAACTACCTTTATAACTACCCAGTTACGGAATAGCGTTTGGTAGTCCCAAAGTAGGCTACTACACATGTTGGAATCCATGGTGATCTCAGGTCTATGGACTTTGTACCAACACTACCCGAGACCAACTAATGGCACATTGATTCTGTAGTGTCTCATGGTGGGTCTATCCAACAATGTGTTCTCTAACACATATGTCCATGTTTATTGATTTGGTATCTCCATACCCATGATCTATGAGACATGATCATCAATCAATAAACATGCCGATCTTAGAATCATATTTGTTCCAACAATATGACATATGATCAGGGATCGTTTAGAAATAGATTCATACATAAAGAGTCTCATAAATAAGTCACGTACTTATTGATCAATACAAGATGTCTATTTCATGGAACCGAATAACACTTTATTCATTTATACATAAACATTGACGTGATATCCAACATCTCCATGTTGCCTCTAGGGCATATCACTAACAGAAATCACTAAAAATGATTCCAGGCACAAATGCAGCCGACGCCCAAACGATAGATGAGATCGAGCAAATCAAACAAAGGGCGATCTCGGCCATTAACCAACTGACCAACAACTGAAGCCGATCTTGTAATAGGGCTAGTTCTTTTATGACCTCAGAACACTTGTAGTATATTCTCTCATATGCATCGGCAAACTTATAAACTTTAGTTTTTTTGGCTTGTAATATATAACCTCTGTCGATTCCTACAACCCATCTTGTCTTGAAAAATTTTCAAAGTCCGCAAAAAATTTTGAAGTCCATTTGATTCTAACTTTGGATATGTATATATATATGCCCCCTAATTTTACCATGTCAACCGATCATTGGTAAAATTATAGCTCGAAGACAACACACGAAGGCGGCCATAACATATACGTTAAATCATAACCGATCATGATAAGAACAAAATGACTAAGGGCGATATACTTCATATCGGCCAACAAATATCGGCAGAGCACAACTGATTATGATAATAATGAAATAACTAAGGGCGATATAACTTATATCGGCCATCTGAAGGCGATGTAAACACATCGGCTACTATATATCGGCTCAATACAGCCGAATCATGAGTTGATCCATATACTGGGATAATACTTCTTCAAATATTTTCAAAGCTCTTCCAAACACCTCTTCATCCAATCCTTCTAACATGTAAGCTCCCTTGGAAACGCATTTGTGGATCTTAAAGGGCATTTTCCAGTTAGGTGACCACTTGCCGAATTTATTATCTCTTGTACCAATTGGCAAGATTAACTTCCAAACTAGTTCGTCTTCTAAAAATGATTTATCCCTGGTCACTTTTTCCAAAGCACGCATCCTGGATAAAACCAAGTCCTCCGATTCATCCACCATTAGATTGTGATAATCATCGACTGTTAACTCATCTTGCAATTGAATCCTTCTTGAGCCGATGACACTTTCCCATGGCAGTACAGCTTCATGCCCATATACCAATTTGTAAGGAAGCACTTGGATTGATCCATGACAAGCCATCCGATAGGACCACAATGCTTTGGCCAATCGGCTATGCCATTGCTTTGGATATTCAGAGATCTTCCTCTTTATCAGTTTGATCAGACTTTTGTTGGATGCTTATGCCTGTCCATTAGCCTGTGCATAGTACGATGAAGAATTCAACAATTTAATCCCCATGATTTCTACAAATTGGACAAACTCCTCCGAGACAAAGATGGACCCCTGATCGGTTGTAATTGTTTGAGGGACGCCGAATTGGTAAATGATTTGTTTTTTGACAAACTCGATTGCATCCCCAGAATCAACCTTCTTCAAAGGAATTGCTTCCATCCACTTCGTAAAATAATCGGTTGCCACCAATATAAACTAGTGTCCTTTACTCGAGGGTGGATTAATCTGGCCGATCATATCAATTCCCCATCCTCTGAACGGCCAAGGCTTGATAATAGGGTTCATAGTTGACGCTGGCGCTCTCTGAATTGCTCCAAATCTTTAACAATCTAGACAACCCTTGTAATATTTGAAACAATCTTCCAGCATTATCGGCCAAAAATATCCTGCTCTCCGAAACAACCACTTCATCTTATGAGCCGATTGATGAGTACCATAGATGCATTTGTGCACTTTTCCCATTACAACTCTGGCTTGATTGGCACTTAGACATTTAAGTAGGACTCCATCAATTGTCCGATAATAGAGATCATCATCGAGCAACACATATCCCAAAGCCTTGTAATGCAATTTTCTTGCAGCCGATTGAGAAGGGTTCTTTAAATAATTGAAAATTTCATACCTCCAATCGTCGGTTGTGATTGTTGCAACTTCAACTTCAATATCTTCAGTCATCAGCTCGTAGCCTGATGCCCCTTGAGCCAAATCGTTTGCTTCAGCATTCTGCTCTCGAGGGATATGTTTGAACGTCACAAGCCAAAATCCATCCATCAATTCTCGGCACTTTTGATTGTAGATCATCAACCGTGTCATTCTTGCATTCATATTCTCCTGCTAATTGGCTGATGACCAACAAGGAATCACCCATGATTTCCACAGCATCGGCTTCAACCTCTTTCAAGAGTTGTAAACCCTTGAGGACTGCTTCATATTTAGCTTGATTGTTTGTAGCGTAGGGTGCAATAGTATAAGCAAACTCAAAACTCGCCCCCTGGGTGATATGATCACCAAGCAGATGCCACAACCATGAGTGCAAACTGATCCCTCAAAAAACAATGTCCAAGGCACCATGTCGATCGAGCCGATTGAATCATCTCGGTGTTCAACAATGAAATCGGCTATAGCTTGACCCTTAACTGCCTTGGGTGTTTGATATCTTAGGTCAAATTCCGTCAAAGCAAAAATCCACTTTCCAACTCGCCCTTTCAAAACTGGAGCCGATAGCATGTATTTGACTACGTCGGCTTTGCAAATAAGGGTGCACTCGTTGGATAATAAATAATGCCTCAACTTTGTACAAGAAAAATACAAGCACAAGCATAACTTTTCCACAGGAGAGTATCTTGTCTCTGCATCCAAATGTCTTCTGCTAAGATAAAATGTTGCTCTTTCCTTGTCTTCAAGCTCTTGGATCAAAACGAGCCGATTGATTTTTCGTCGCCTAACAAATACAACTTAAAAGGCACTCTCTTATGTGGAGGGATCAAACCGGAGGGAGCTTAAATAATCCTTAATGTTATCTAAAGCTTTCTGCTGCTCGCCCCCAAGTGAACTCTTGATCAGCTTTTAGCCTTAGCAAAGGCGTGAACTGCTCCATCTTCTGAGACAAATTAGCAATGAAACACCTGATGAAATTTACCTTGCCGATCGAGATTGAAGCCGCTTCTTGTCCCGTGAAGGTTGAATACTCTTGATTGCATTAATACTTCGTGTGTCACTTCAATCCCCCTTTCATGAACAAGAAAGCCCAATAATTGTCCAGCCGATACACCAAAAGCACATTTGGTAGGATTCATCTTCAAGCCATACTTTCTAGTCCTCTCCAATACCTTCCTTAAATCGGCTATGTGGTCTTCAACTTTCTTGGATTTTACGACAACATCGTCAATGTAGATTTCAACGAGGAAGCCGATTAAGTCGTCAAAAATATAGTTCATGGATCTTTGATAAGTAGCCCTAGCATTTTTCAATCCAAGTGTCATGACGACCCACTCATATAAGCCGATCGCACCAGGACATCGAAACGCAGTTTTGTGGATGTCTTCTTCGACCATAAAAATTTGATTGTAACCAGTATTGTCGTCCATAAAACTTATAATCTTATGTCCTGAAGCTGCATCCACCAATAAATCGATAATCGACATGGGGTACTCGTCCTTAGGGGTGGCCTTATTTAAGTCACGAAAATCGATACACACCCTAAGCTTATTGTTCTTCTTGATTACTGGGACTATGTTCGAAACCCACTCGGCGTATCGGCACGGCCAAATAAAACCAGCATCGTATAGTCGAGTGATTTTGGCATTAATTGCATCATACATATCAGCTTTAAATCTCCTGGGAGGTTGTTTGTATTGTCGATATCATGGTTTAATAGGGAGCCTATGTTCAACAATCGGTCGACTAAGACCGAGATCTCAAAATACTCCCAAGCAAAACAATCTTTATATTCCTTTTGATGTGAACCCGCTAGGGTTGGTGCCCGATCTTTCGATGAGAGGCAGGGGGTAACTCGATTTGGGGGAAGGGGATGACGTTGGCGGTCCGACTACAGCTCTCTCAAGTGCTGCGCCTTAGCAACCGGTACACCACCTCCAAGGATGCCGCACCTTGTGGAGCACGACACCAGCCACTAGGGCTCTCAATCCTGCAAGCAAATCGAAGAAACTTGCAAGAACAAGATAACAGGTATTGAAATTACCAAATAGGAATGAGGGATTCGAATCCAAGATACAATATGTGGGGTTCCGAAGGCGGGAAGTAGGGCAGCTTATCCAAGCATGCGCTATTCCAACAAGCGGCTAGCAACAATGGCTAAGAATGCAACTCAACAAAACCCAACCCTAGAGTGGCGGCTGCTGGGGTATTTGTGAGGTTGGAGACGACCAGGATGTCTCCCCCAAACCCTAGGACGCACCCCTAATGGGCCCAACTTGATACAAGGCCCATCAGCCCAAGTTCTGGTAACACAGTACCAGTCACGACCATTTTGACGATTCCCGTTGACTCAGGGCAAATTTGAAGGTGATTCCAAATCCATTTGAAAATAGACTTGATAGGCTTTCCAGGAAGTCCAAGATCACCCCAATCGGAGTCCGTATGAAGTCGCAGCACCCGTCAGAAGTTGGTGTTGTTCTGCTGCCCGAACCTAGAGCTTGTGAATCCTTTCCCCTTTGGCTCCTGTTCTTCATTCCCGAGCAAAACAACGGTGCAAGTGTCTCCGTTGTCTAAACAAGATGGACAAGTGCTTAAGAAGGAGCTTATCTCGATGGTTAAGTTGTCGAGCACGAGCACGAGTAAGGGGACCAAGTGGAGGGGTGGACGTATCGGTGGCGGTGATGTCCTCATCATCCTCCCTTCTTGCATTTGAGTCGTCCTCGACTCAAGCTCATCTTCTTCTCCCAAGTATGGTTTCAAATCTGCAATGTTAAATGTGGGGTTGACCCCAAAATCTGCAGGAAGATCAAGCTTATATGCATTTTCATTAACACGTTGCAGCACCTTAAAAGGGCCATCAGCTCTAGACATTAGTTTGGATTTTCTCGGTTCAGGAAACCTTTCCTTCCTCAAATGTAACCAAACCAGATCACCCGGTTCAAAATGCATATGCTTCCTACCTTTATCACTAGCATACTTATACTTAGCATTCATGCGCTCTATGTTCTCTTTAGTTGTTTCATGCGGCTTAAGCATCAATTCAGCACGTTGCTTAGCATCAAAGTTTAGTTTTTCGAAGTTGGCAAGGGCATCAAATCAATAGGAGCTCGTGGTATGAAGCCATAGACAATCTCAAAAGGACACATTTTTGTAGTAGAATGCAGCGAACGATTATACGCAAATTCAATATGAGGCAAACATTCTTCCCACATTTTAATGTTCTTTTTAGGACAGCCCTAAGCATGGTTGATAAAGTTCTATTTACAACCTCGGTTTGACCATCGGTTTGAGGGTGGCAAGTAGTGGAGAATAACAGCTTGGTTCCCAACTTAGCCCACAAGGTTCGCCAAAAATGACTAAGGAATTTTGCATCACGATCGAAACAATTGTATTTGGCACACCATGCGAACGAACAATCTCACGAAAGAATAAATCAGCAATGTTGGTAGCGTCATCGGTTTTGTGACACGGTATGAAATGTGCCATTTTAGAAAATCTATCTACCACCACAAACACGCTGTCCCTCCCCTTCTTGGTTCTAGGCAGTCCTAAAACAAAGTCCATAGAGATATCCTCCCAAGGTACACTAGGGACAGGTAGAGGCATGTACAAACCATGAGGGTTAAGACGTGACTTAGCTTTTGGCATGTCGTGCAGCGGGCTATGAATCTCCACGTCTCTCCTCATCCTTGGCCAAAAGAAATGAGCAGCAAGGATGTCCTCTCGTTTCTTCACACCAAAGTGTCCCATCAGCCCTCCTCCATGTGCTTCCTGCAACAATAACAAACGCACGGAGCTAGCTGGAATGCATAGCTTGTTAGCTCTAAACACAAACCCATCATTGAGGATGAATTTGTTCCAAGTCCTTCCTCCTTTACAATTCAGCAATACATCTTTGAAGTCGCATCATGTGCATATTGTTCTTTTATTGTTTCCAAGCCAAAGATTTTGAAATCAAGCTGTGACATGGCATAACGTCTAGACAAAGCATCAGCAATCACATTTTCCTTTCCCTTTTTGTGTTTGATGACATAAGGGAAGGTCTCAATGAATTCTACCCATTTAGCATGTCTACGATTCAGTTTGGCTTGGCTACGAATGTGTTTCAAAGATTCATGATCGAATGTATGACAAACTCCTTGGGCCACAAATAATGCTGCCATGTTTGTAGAGTTCGAACTAAAGCAAACAATTCCTTGTCATAAGTAGAATAGTTCAAACTAGGCCCACTCAATTTCTCACCGAAATATGCTACAGGTTTGCCATCTTGTAAAAGGACACCTCCCAAACCAATTCCACTAGCATCACATTCAAGCTCAAAGGTTTTATTGAAATCAGGAATTGGAGCAAAGGTGCATGTGTTAACTTATCTTTAAGCATGTCGAAGGCGTCTGATGTGCATCTGTCCATTTGAAGATCACTCCCTTCTTGGTAAGCTCATGCAGCGGGGCAGCAAGGGCGCTAAAGTCCTTCACGAAGCGACGATAGAAACCAGCAAGTCCCGAAAACTTCGCACTTGGGTAACGGTTGTAGGTACCGGCCAGCTATGTATCGCTTCAACCTTGGCTTGATCAACTTCAATTCCCTGTGGTGTCACAACATAGCCAAGAAAAGACACCCGATCTGTGCAAAATGTGCACTTCTCAAGGTTACCAAATAAACGTGCATCACGCAATGCATCAAAAACAGCACGCAAGTGTTCAAGATGTTCCTCATGTGATTTGCTATAAATCGGATGTCATCAAAGTATACAACTACAAATCTGCCAATAAAAGCGCGCGAACTTCATTCATCAATCTCATGAATGTGCTAGGTGCATTAGTGAGACCAAAAGGCATGACCAGCCACTCATACAACCCAAACTTTGTTTTAAAAGCAGTTTTCCATTCATCTCCCAATTTCATACGAATCGGTGGTACCCACTACGTAAATCAACCTTAGAAAACACAACAGCACCACTCAACTCATCAAGCATATCATCTAGGCGTGGAATAGGATGACGGTAACGAATGGTGATATTATTGATAGCCCTACAATCCACACACATGCGCCATGTTCCATCTTTCTTTGGCACAAGTAATACAGGAACAACACAAGGACTAAGAGACTCACGCACATAACCTTTGTCGAGTAGCTCCTGCACTTGGCGTTGAATCTCCTTTGTCTCCTCCGGATTGGTCCCGTATGGCGCACGGTTGGGCAATGAAGCTCCAGGAATGAGATCAATTTGATGCTCAATCCCTCGAAATAGGTGGCAGTCCCGGTGGAATCTCACTTGGAAACACATCGAATACTCCTGCAAAAGGTTAGCAATGGCGAGAGGCAAAGTAGGCTGCAATTCATGGAGTGAAATCAATGCTTCTTTACAGACCAAAGCATAAGCAAGGGAGGTAGAAGCAATCAGCTCATTTATTTCAGATTTTGTAGCAATCAAGCAAGCTCCCTTTAACTTAATTTCCTTCTTGTTATCATGAGCAGATTTGCTATTCTTGTGTTTATGCTTCTCAAGATCATTTACTACAATCTGATTTTCACTCTTAGCATGCTCCAATTTTTTCAATTTGTTAGCTCTAGCAAGTTCATCCTTTAAAATCATTTCGGGGGACATAGGATGTAACACAATCTTCTTCTCATGGTATGAAAAGGAGTACTGATTTGATCTACCATGATGCATGGAGTCTCTATCAAATTGCCATGGTCTACCTAGCAGGATACTACATGCTTGCATAGGCACAACATCACATTCAATAACATCTTTGTAGGATCCAATGGCAAAGTTGATTCTCACAAGTTTAGTTACCTTCGCCTTACCACTTGTTGTTGAGCCACCGAATGTAGTATGGATGAGGATGTGGCTGTGTAGGGAGTGCCAATTTCTCCACCATCTCGCTGCTAGCTAAGTTGTTGCAGCTCCCTCCATCAATGATCATGCGGCAAGATCTCTCTTTAACCACACACTTTGTTTGGAACAAGGTGTGCCGCTGATTTTGCTCCGCTTGTTCCATTTGTGCACTAAGCACACGCTGCACAACAAGGCTCTCATAGTGTCTGCATCGTCCGCACCAATGTGCTCCTCCTCTTCTTCACCTACATGGTCAGCCGCAAGCAAAGCAAGTGTATCTTCATCAAAATCACTAGCAGAGGAGTACTCACCATCATCTCTAACAATCATCACGCGCTTGCTTGGACAATCACGCATCATATGTCCATAGCCCTTGCAGCGGTGGCACTGAATGTCTCTTGTTCTACCCGTGGAGGCAACAGATGAAGAGCTCTCTACGGGTTTTGGACGGTCTTTGCTGCTGAATTTGATGGAGCAGCACGGGACTTGTCACTGGATGGAGGAGGTGTTGCCCTACTCAATGAAGAGGATGGTGCAGCAGCACGTGTGGCGAAGTAGAAGTTGTGCGTGGCTGCCACGAGCTAGTCTTTCCTGCAGAAATGTTAGTCTTGGTGCGGCACGTCGTCCCCGCACTTCTCTTTCAGCTTTGCAAGCAAGGTGAAATAAACGGGTGACATTGTTATAATCCTTATAGGCAAGAATGTCCTGAATCTCCCTATTTAATCCACCCAAAAATCTAGCCATAGCAGGTTCCTCATCCTCCTCTAGATTACAACGCAGCATGCCCATTTGCAATTCCTGAAAGTACTCTTCTACACTTTTAGTTCCTTGTCTCAATTCTTGCAACCTATTCAACATGTCTCGGGCATAGTAAGAAGGAACAAATCTAGCCCGCATGACCCTTTTCAAAGCATCCCAAGTAGGTGGTATGTTATCGGGATTTTTCTTGCAATGTTCAATCCACC
Source organism: Oryza australiensis (assembly GCA_019925245.2). NCBI lineage: Eukaryota > Viridiplantae > Streptophyta > Magnoliopsida > Poales > Poaceae > Oryza > Oryza australiensis. Next base: position 318,534 of record JAIFGZ020000764.1, read on the forward strand.
AAACGAAGCAAAATCAGTAAATTCACTAGTAGCAGCCCTAACACGAGTGTTTTCGGGAAATTCATGACATGTAAATTTTTGATCAACAGCAATTTCCCAAGTAAGGTAAGCATCGGGGTCATATTTGCCATCAAAGGGTGGTACCTTGAATTTAATCTTGTGGAAAGCTTCGTTGTTGTTGTTGTTATGGTGCACTTCACGGCGGCGGTGTCCTCCGCCCACACCACGACGGTCTTGTGCAGGCGTCGATGGCGTCTTTCTTCATCTTCGGTGTCGGCGGGTAGTTGTTCTCATCCCCTTCATCTTCAAGATGGTGCTGATCATGGTGGTGATCCGGGTGACGGTTGTGATTGCCTCGAGCCGCAAAGTCATCGAATCGCCTCAAGAGAGCAGCAAGGCTGGTGTCCACTCGTTGAATGGATGCCTCCAAGGTACCAAGCCGATTGTTGGTAGTAATCTGTGCATCCTCCAATTGCCCAAGCTTCTCATTTGTGGTCCTGCAAATCTGCATCAAGGCCTTCGGTGTGCAGCCTCACTCGACGCAGATACATCATGAATAAGAGCACCGGTGCGGGGAGAATGTCGACGATCGTCTTCTTCCTCGGTTCCGCCATAGTAAGAAAGACAAGAGCAAACAAGCAAGTGAAAGGAAACAGGCCCTACACCTATTGGGTTTGTGTTCAAGTGGAGTCGCTCACTCTCAACCTATTAAGCAAGCTCTTACAAGTTCTTACCTTGCCAATCGGGATGTGAAGGCAACCAGCAAGGAGGCACCTAGGAAGCAATGTATCGGTGCAGCAGCAATACAAGCACTTGGAGAAGCTGTAGTTGTGTGTGTGGAGTTGTAGGAAGGATGAAAAATTGCACAAGGAAAATACTAGCACCACATTAGTCTCAAGCAAGCTGAATAATTGTTCAAATGATGGTAAGTGCTGGTCCTAGGCTAAACCAAGCTAGAGACGCGAGCCTAGCCACAAATGACAGCACCTAATATGACCAATTGACACAAGCTATCAAGTACCTATGACATTGAACTGCTGCAAACAACACAACCTTTCTTGGTCTGAATTCAGCTCAATGTTGTTGTGGTTTCTTTTTTCTTTTGGTGCGGCTTTTTCTTTCATTCTTTCTTTGCACCTTTCTGCCTTTTTCCTCTTTGTTTCTCCCCTTTCAGACTAGCAAATATGCAGAAGGAGGTCCTCAAAGCACACAAGACAACTAGTGCAGAGTTGGACAGCACAAGTAACAGATACAGCACTAACTTGACGGGCGAGTTACAGCAGGAATGAGGCCGAATTAGAACTTGTGGCCAAAAGCAATCTTGTAAAGCTACTCGTAGCCTTTCCAGCCTGTATCTAAACACCAAGATCCGAGCTCGTATGTGGAAGATATGTAACTCAAGAAACCAGATACAGATCTGATTCCGAATCAACTCGAACTCAACATTCAGATCTGAGTTCTAAACGCAACAGATTGGTAACTTGGTGCTAAGGGGTGACAAGAACTCGAAACTCTAGTGGATTAGACCAAAGGAACCAGCAACTTGACACAACCAAAGCAACCAAAAACTCAGCAAGCCCTAACCAAGTAGTACTAGCAAAGGCTCAAAGGGCTGAAACGAAATCTCTCACCGATAAACCTTGAGCTCGATACCAAATGATGTGAACCCGCTAGGTTGGTGCCCGATCTTTCGATGAGAGGCAGGGGTAACTCGATTTGGGGAAGGGGATGACGTTGGCGGTCCGACTACAGCTCTCTCAAGTGTTGCGCCTTAGCAACCGGTACACCACCTCCAAGGATGCCGCACCTTGTGGAGCACGACACCACCACTAGGGCTCTCAATCCTGCAAGCAAATCGAAGAAACTTGCAAGAACAAGATAACAGGTATTTAAATTACCAAATAGGAATGAGGGATTCGAATCCAAGATATCGAAGAAACTTGCAAGAACAAGATAACAGGTATTGAAATTACCAAATAGGAATGAGGGATTCGAATCCAAGATACAATATGTGGGGTTCCGAAGGCGGAAGTAGGGCAGCTTATCCAGCATGCGCTATTCCAACAAGCACTAGCAACAATGGCTAAGAATGCAACTCAACAAAACCCAACCCTAGAGTGGCGGCTGCTGGGGTATTTGTGAGGTTGGAGACGACCAGGATGTCTCCCCCAAACCCTAGGACGCGCCCCTAATGGGCCCAACTTGATACAAGGCCCATCAGCCCAAGTTCTGGTAACACAGTACCAGTCACGACCATTTTGACGATTCCCGTTGACTCAGGGCAAATTTGAAGGTGATTCCAAATCCATTTGAAAATAGACTTGATAGGCTTTCCAGGAAGTCCAAGATCACCCCAATCGGAGTCCGTATGAAGTCGCAGCACCCGTCAGAAGTTGGTGTTGTTCTGCTGCCCGAACCTGGAGCTTGTGAATCCTTTCCCCTTTGGCTCCTGTTCTTCATTCCTGAGCAAAACAACAGTGCAAGTGTCTCCGTTGTCTAAACAAGATGGACAAGTGCTTAAGAAGGAGCTTATCTGATGGTTAAGTTGTCGAGCACGAGCACGAGTAAGGGGACCAAGTGGAGGGGTGGACGTATCGGTGGCGGTGATGTCCTCATCACCTTTAGTAAATCGATAAGCTTGGTTCTAAAACGACAAGACAACTTTTTACTAATGTATGTCAGGCTAGGCCTATCTCCTGGACCTATATCAACCTCTTCAAGCTCGTCGGCCGACATAAAACCCTGACCTAGCTTGCCATCGAGATCGTCCACGGTGTCCTTGGCATAGATGCTTGAGCCCTCCACAACACCCTCAAAGTAATAATTGAGGTTCTTCATCTCCAATTGACTGTATAGAAGAATCGGACACATTTAGAAAATCAGCCTCCCAAACCTTGCCGGACAAGCAATCGATGCCGTCGATTTCCCAAAGGGTTAAATCAGCATCACCTACGTTTACTAACCTGCCAGCTAAAACGATTTCGATCTTGTCGCCTTGCCATCGGATCAACCTCTGGTGCATGGTAGAAGGGATGCAACAATTGGCGTGGATCCAATCCCTCCCCAGAAGAAGGGCTTTACCCCTTCCCATCGATGACAAAAAGGTGGTAGGCACTGTCTTACTACCGACGGTCAACTCAACATTAAGAACCTCTTTTGTTTTAGATGGGTTCCCGCCAAAATCTTTAAGGACCATATTTGTCTTGATGAGGTGATCGGAACCCTTGCCCACTTTCTAAAAGTAGCATAGGGCATGAGATTGGCCTCCCATCAACTAGCCATTTTGACATCGGCCTCCCATTGACAAATCCTTTGATATAAAGGGGCTTAAGATGCCGATGTTCGTCCCTTCTAGTTTTTCAAAGATTGCTTGCTCTGGGGACAACACGAGTTTGGCCGGTGACTCCTCCACGACATACGCATCGGCTTGAGCCGCTTCAAATTCGGCAAAGCACAAAAACCATATTAACCGATGCAAGGCCACGCCTTTCCCTTGGCCTTCCTCTTTGCTTGGTCGGCTTGGTCTTCATCGGTTGCAACGGCATTGTTCTTTATGCGCCATTGCTTCGTCGGGCGCTTTTGCTCCTTCTTATTTCTTAGCCGATAATCAATTTTGGCTTGAACTTCTTGCACCGGCCCTCGCTCTTCATCCGTTGTACCTTCCGTTTCTCGGATCTTTGTAAAAGTGTCGGAGGGGCACCATCGTGGGTTGGCGCTTGTTCTTAGTCATCCTAGAAACCCTCCTGAAAGAAATCTTCATGGATTGGGCCCAGCCTTTGGTGAACAGGGCGCTTCCTTTGCCTCAACCAGTTTTCTCTGGGCGGCAATCGGCTGGAGCTTTCAGCCTACTCATCCTCATAACCACTGCAAGCTGGGCAGTCTCGGATTGATGGTAGCCTTATCCCCGATTCCAAAAAATCAAGAACTCATAGCTCCAATGGGGATTGAAGCCATCATGTTGCCGATGGTAAACCTCTTCTGCCGATCATGTTTTCTTGGATGCACTGTCTCTCTTTCTTCATGCCCCTTACCGAATTTGACCAAGTTGTCCATCTCTGGGGTGATGATCGGGCGATCGACGGCTGGTATAAACCATGTTAAACGGGAAAAGGATTCCCATCAACCTTCATCGGCTTCTTTGGATCGTCAAATTTAATTTTCCTAGCCTCTATAACCGACTGGATTTGCTGACGAAACATCTTGCAGTCGTTTGTGCTATGGGAACCGGTGTTGTGCCACTTGCAGTATTTTCTCTTTTTCAACTCCTCAGCCGATGGGATGACGTGATTGGTGGAAGTTGGATCTGCTTTTTCCGAAGCGTAGATCAAAGATTTTGTCGGCTTTAGTAATGTCAAAATCGTACTTCTCCTCTTTAGCTGAATTCTTCACCCATTGACAGGTTATGATCTTATTTTTCCCGGCCCATTCGGTGCTACCACTTCGGTTTCTTGTTAGTCGAATCGGAGTCGGAAGCGTAGGCAACGCGGCTAACCTTCTTGAAGGTTTTCTTGGCTTCCCTGGAAACGTTGGTCATGGGCGTGGATTTTTGGGCCATGTGCGCCAAGCTTTCAAAATCTTGAGCCGAAAATCTCTCCCCGATGGGTGTTATCAAACCCCGGAAGGCTAGATTGGCTAGTTGGGAATCGGATAGCACCAGATCGTAGCATCGATTTCTCATGTCTTCGAACCTTTGAATATAATGTTGGACCGACTCGTCATGCTTTTGCCTGATGCTAGTTAGGTCGGACAGCTTCATCTCATTGATGCTGGTGTAGAAGTAGTGATAAAACTGCTTTTCTAGATCGGACCAACTCTGTACAGAGTTGTATGGGAGCGAAGAAAACTAAGTAAAAGCCGATCCGAGAGAGGGAGGGGAAAAGCCTAACCCTCGGGGCGTCGTAGCCGATGCTTCTCCACACCGGGCTAAAAATCGGCTAACATGCTCATAGGTAGAAACATTGTCCCGCCTTGAAAATTTAGAGAAATTTGGTACTTTGTATCGGTTGGACAATGGAACCCTCTCAAAATACTCTGGATATGGATATCGATACATGTTGCTAGTGTCCTTGGGCTTGAGACCGAATGTCTCTCTCATCACATCGGCAATCAGGTCCACCCAGGGCTTGCTTTGTTCAAGTGCCTCTTGCGCTTGCCGTTGTATTGGTTCATAATGATCAAACTGCAAGTGGTCTCCGTCGATAAGGCATCTAAGGCGTGTGAGGTGGTATTGCTGGCTGAAATTGCCTCTTGCGTGTTGCTTGAGGAGATTGATGCGTCATGTGAGGCTCCCGATCATGTAGAGGCTAAGAGCTGACAGGATGTTGAGGAAAGCTTGACGGGTAGGTTCCTATCGGCACCTTGGGCACAGCAGGTGGCCGATCTGCACTGAACATGGCCCCAATCTGTTCTGGAGAGATTTGAGGAATCTCATAGCCCGCATGCTGAGGTTGTGGCCTCATCATGACCCCGGGTTGAAATTCGCGGCTTCGATGCCGATGGTGGCACAAATGGCTTGAGGGGAGCCGATCTGGTGCGATCGGCGGTTACGGAGGAATTATCGAAGCACTTGACAACCCATCTCGTTGCCAAGGCCCCATGCGAGGAAATTTGCCCTCGGGGAGGAATACTGGTCCCCCGGCTTGATGTTCAGCTATCCTAGAGTCGACAACTGTACTAATCATGTTGTTGAGGGTATTGACCAATATTCCAGACTGATTGATCAAAGCATGATGGAAAACATAATCGATCCTGTCTTGGAGATTGTTTAGCTCTAGCCCATCCTCCTGTTTGATTTCTTGAGGCTTTTTGCACTTGTCGGCGCTAGATTTGGGTTCGTCATCAACCGACAATTTCACTTTGTACCTTTGGACGACCGTGCTTGGACCAAGTTTGGGTAAAAGAATGCGGATCGACACCGTAGTTTGTTCATTATCTCCTCATGCTCGGCCGTGTGTTCTAGCGTCAACTTATCCATGGTGATTGGGATGATGTTTTCTGGATCAACATCGAAAGTCTTGATGTCTACCATGGTGTCTATCATGTGATCTGGGTCCCAATGGGCGTGCCAAAAGCGTGTTGACAAGAAAATTTCCCACACACTGGTCTGAGAGATTTGCTTTACTCTAGTGCAGGTCCAAATTTATTACTTCAGGTTCGTAGGCATGCCAGTTGGGTTGTTCCTACAACCAACAAGAAACTAACAAAAGAAAACAATGTTAGATTGATAGCCGATCGGCTAGTGGCCGATGACGTATCACTTTAGTATTGTGCCGATGCAACTTGCATTGAATCGACAGTAACTAGATTCGTCTGATCGGCTGTAGACGTTAACAAAATGTAATTCAAGCCTCAAAGCATATTTAAATCAAGTGACTGGGATAGATCGGTAGTGTACCGAGACAGTATAAATCACTTAGATCTAAAAATACCATAATATAAGAATTATATTTGTTTACAGCATAGCCGAAGAGATAAACCTAATGCGTATCGGCTAGTACTACGATACCACTTTATACTGAGATATCATAATAAACTAAATACATTAAATAAACAGTAATCAAATGTTAAGGTTCTTTAACAAATTGATGACAGGCTTAACATATTTAATATGATGAGATCTAAATATAAAGGGTGGATTTAACATATCAAGCAGAATAAAAACATGCAAGATGGTTAAATCAGGTAAGGTAGGCTGAAACCCCGATACTATCTCTAATAGGAATCATGAAGCAAATTAGATCTTTATGATTCTAAGGATGACTTAATAGATCGAACCTAACCGATGCAACATTAAGTACCAAAAGAAGCATAGGATCTAAAACAACTTAATGATTGTCTTTCAAGATGGTAGATATACTATATAATCCAAATCAACAATGAGATCTAATCTTGTCGGCTATCATCGGCAATTGATGCTAGGCGATTGAGGATTAGATCGTAACATTGATCTAAATTATATAAAATATATGATAACTGTGCAGATTACGATAACGAGATTAGAGTATCATGACGATGGAAGCACTAATCCCAAGAGCGCAAGCCGCTTGTAACAATAATTACCTCTCGTCGGAGATCGGAACCCGATGCAGCCCAACAAGAAGCAAGAACTTGTCGAGATTAAACTAAAAGGAAAAGGTAGCGATGCACCGAGATTGCATTGATTGTGTCTCATTGATTGATTACAGGGTCTTGGGTCATATTTATACCCAGATACACAATGAGTCCGTAATGGACATGATTCCTATCTCTATTATAGATTGAATTACGATATGCCTAAAACAAACCGACATTATCTATAAGGAAACTATACAAAATATCCTAATTAATAGATACAATTGCCTTTTCGGGACTTTATCCATAGATGACAATATCTCGAAGCACTAGAAACCAAATCTAATAATGATTTTCATGCTTTCCTACTAGGATCGGTCACATTTAATTACCCCAATCGGAATCGGCTATGTCGATATCCTTGTCCGACTCGGTCTCGCCCGACCGTGTCCTTAGCTGATTCGGACTCGGCGATATACGCTCGACTCGAGAATCACACGTTCCTTCAATTCCGCTTCAATCGTAGCTTCAAACCGGGGATTAGCTCGCCAAATTTGGTCATCAACACATACCCATTTGTAATTCCCGATAATACTCTTCTACACTTTTTGTACCCTGTCTCAATTGTTGCAACTTACATACAGATTACGTGCATAATAAGAATGTACAAATCTAACCCGCATGACCCATTTTAAAGCATCCCAAGTTTGAGGCATGTTATCATGATTTTTCTTACCATGTTCAATCCACCAAATAGAAGCAAAATCGTAAAGTCGCTAGGGGCACTGAACAAGTAGGTTTTCGGAAACTCATGACAAGCAAATTTTTGACCAACAACAATTTCCCAAGTAATTTATGCATCGAGTCATATTTTCCATCAAAAGGAGGTATCTTTAATTTTATATTATCAAAAGCATCATCATTATTGCATACCTCGCGTCGGCGGTGTCCTCCATCCATACCTCGTGGATTACGATTTACGTGCATGTGGTTACTCTCATCATAAAAGTTGTCAAAACACCTAAGAAGATGAGTAAGATTGTTGTTGATGGTGTCACAGATACCTCCAAACCAAACATCGGGTGTTGGTTGCAAACCTGCGTAGCCTCTAATTGTCCCATCTTTTCATTCGTCACCTGCAAGTCATTATCAACACCTTCCATGTGTGCCCTCACTTGCCTTTCAAAATATTGCATAATGCCCTTCGTATGAGGAGAATATGCCATATCTTTGCCATCCTCCGATACTTCCATGATCAAACAAATAGATACAACAAAGAAAACAAGTGAAGGAATAAAAGCCCTATAAATAATTGGATGTAGGTACTGCAAGGCACTCGCTCACAACATGCTCACACAAGCTCTTACCAGTTCTTATCTTCCCTAACAGGAGAATAACGACAACCAACAAGTCGGTAACCTTGGAAGAGGTGTATCGGTGCAGCAGCGGCAAGAACAACCTATGAAGTTGTAGCGGGAAGGTGGAGCTGTAGTTGGGCTGCTAGTGCTCAAAGGAATCTAGAAACCACGTTAGTCAAAGCAAGTTGAATAATATATTGTTCAATGGCGGTACTATGCTGGTCCTATCCTAGACCGTGCTAGAGATGCGAGCCTACACACAAAGAAAGTCACATCGAAACCACCGAGAACGAAGCGAAGAACAATAAAAATCAGCCTCTTCTTTTTTTTTCTTTTTCAGCCCTTTATTTTTATTCTTTTCACTTTTTCAGGATCCTCAAAACTGAAGATATGAACCAAAAGATCACTAATGAACAATTTCCACACACACACACTCTCTCTCTGAAGTAAGGCTGAACCAATCTTTTATATGACGATGGCAAAATCAAGTCGGATTTGGACTCCAACTTGTATATGAACCGGTCTCGTCTACTAAGAGCACAAAATAGCGCTTGGCCAATGAAATTCAAGTCGGATTAGATCTTCAACTACACTTCAGATTTGGCCAACAAATAGATCAAAATTAATACACGGCTGTGACAAAACGTGTTAAGAACTCAAAACTCTAAAGGACTAAAACTAAGACTAGCAACTTGACACAACCGAAGCAACAGAAAACTCAACAAGCTACGACCAACTAGTAACTAATAAATAGGCTCAAGGGTTTATAGGATCATGAAAACAAATCTAATCTATTTTTTTGGGTTTTTCGGACAATAGGAATATAATAGATGCAAAAATAAAATCTCTCACCGATCAACTTGGCGCTCGATACCACCGATGTGCACTAGGGTGTCCCAATCTTTCGGTCGTTGATAACCTCGATTTGATGGAGCGACATTCACGGCCCGGCTACAAAACTCCACGGAGGATTTACGCCTTAGCAACCGATACACCGACTCCACTGGTTGACGCGATCTTGCGGAAGCCCGATCAACCGAACCACTAGGGTTATTGCTGCAAGCAATCAAAGAACTTGTAGGGTTACGCGGAAATTACGCTAGCCGAAAACAAAAATTTCTACCGCGCAAACCAGGAACACTTGCAAGTAAGGGCCGATAGATCGTTACCGATTGGAGTAGAGTGCGGCGGAATAGCCAATCGGGGCAATCCGATCCGGAACAGTGTAGCTGATTCCTGAGACGGCCGATTCGCCAATCAGCCGATTCGAGTCGTCCGGCGCGCTCACGCCTCGCTCCGATGCGCCCGACCGCGCACCGATCAAGAGCGCGCAACGTAGCGCCTCTACCGGTATCCACACATCCGAGGACAGAACGCCGTACACCCGTGTGCTAGCACGCGATGCAAGGCTAGGGTTTGGCTCGAAAGTGGGGAGGGTTTCCGTGGAGATTGATCTCGGCAACTTCGTTGCACGCGATGCAATTGACGTCTATTCAGCTCTCCACCCCTCCCTCCTTTATATAGAGTTGGACGACGGGACTAGTGGCCGATTAGGACTCTATTTTGAATCGGATCTCATCTCGTATCTCATAGAGTTGGCCGCCCATACGTCGTAAGCCCATAGGACTCTATCCGATCGGATCCCTATCCGATCGAGCCGTATCCGAGTCCAACTCGAATATCTATTCTATCCCCTTAAGCGTGCGACCAGTAGGTTCAGGTATACTCGGTTTCGGCTATAGTCTAACTTAGCCGATCGTCGGCTCGAGTCCAACTCACGACTGTCAATAGCGGCGCCTAGCGGCACATATTGACACCATAGTATACAAGAATATAATATCGGCTCGAACCTGTAATGTGTACACAAATCCCTTTGCCTCACGATACCAGTTAAGCTATAGGCAAGATGTGTGCCATCCCTTCAATAGCTTAACCATTCACTCGAACCGTATTGGATTATCGTCCGTTGATTGACTCCTCAATCAACTTAGCATGGCCATGCATTTCCATAATCCATTACCTCGAGGGCCCAGATATCTCTCTAACGGAGGGGCAAATTCCATCTTGATCACTCACATCCCACTCCATGTTTCATAGCAAACCCGAAAACTACCTTTATAACTACCCGATTACGGAATAGCGTTTGGTAGTCCCAAAGTAGGCTACTACACATGTTGGAATCCATGGTGATCTCAGTCTAAGGACATTGTACCAACACTACCTCGAGACCAACTAATGGCACATTAATTCTGTAGTGTCTCATGGTGGGTCTATCCAACAATGTGTTCTCCAACACATATGTCCATGTTTATTGATTTGGTATCTCCATACCCATGATCTATGAGACATGATCATCAATCAATAAACATGCCGATCTTAGAATCATATTTGTTCCAGCAATATGACATATGATCGGGATCGTTTAGAAATAGATTCATACATATCGAGTCTCATAAATAAGTCACGTACTTATTGATCAATACAAGATGTCTATTTCATGGAACGAATAACACTTTATTCATTTATACATAAACATTGACGTGATATCCAACATCTCCATGTTGCCTCTAGGGCATATCACTAACAATCTCCCACTTGCACTAGAGTCAATCATGTAAGTATCTAATACCCATTGCTCTTGTGTGCGCCTCATGCTTCGGTGAGGAGAGGTTTTGTCGGCGGATCGGCTATGTTGAGATCCGTGTGCACTTTGCATATCTTGACATCACCTCGTCCACAATCTCGCGGATGAGATGATATCGCCGAAGTATGTGTTTGGACTTCCGATGTGACCTCGGCTCCTTGGCTTGCGCAATGGCTCCACTATTATCACAATAGAGAGACATTGGACCGTCGTACTAGTCATCACACCAAGCTCGAAACGAATTTCTTGATCCAAACAGCCTCCTTGCGGCTTCCGAAGCAGCAATGTACTCGGCCTCCGTTGTAGAATCGCAACGTATCCCGCTTGGAACTCTTCCACTGATCGCGCTCCGTTCGGGCGAACACGAACCCGCATTGCGATCTATAATCATCCTTGTCCTGTTTGGAAGCTAGCATCGGTGTAACCACTTACAACGAGCTCTTCCTCACCTCCATAGACTAGGAACATATCCTTAGTTCTTCTCAAGTACTTAAGGATATTCTTTACTAGCTGATCCAGTGACCTTCACTGGATTCGACGGTATCTGCTCGTAGCACTCAAAGCGTACGAGACATCAGGCGTGTACAAAGCATGGCATACATGATGGATCCAATTGCCGAAGCATATGGAACCATACCCATCTTATTCCGCTCATCATGTGTCCGAGGACACCGATTCTTGCTAAGATTGATGCCATGTGACATAGGCAAGAAACCTTTCTTGGAATCATGCATGTTGAACCTTTTCAACACCTTGTCAATGTATGTACTTTGGCTTAATCCAATTAGCCTCTTGGATCTATCTCTATAGATCCGAATGCCAATATATATGTGCCTCCCTAAGTCTTTCATGGAAAACTATTTTTCAATGAAGACTTGACGGATTCAAGCATAGGGATATCATTTCCAATCAGTAATATGTCATCCACATATAAGATTAGAAATACAATTGCGCTCCCACCGACCTTTTTGTAAACACAGCCTCTTCTTCGTTTTTGATGAAACCAAACCCTTTGATTACTTCATCAAAACGAATATTCCAACTCCGAGATGCTTGCTTCAATCCATAAATGGATTTTCGTAGCTTGCATATCTTTCCAGCGATTCGGATCGACAAAACCCTAAGGTTGTATCATGTATACATCCTCGCTTAGGTTTCCATTTAGGAAAGCCGTTTTGACATCCATCTGCCATATCTCATAATCGAAATATGCAGCAATCGCTAGGATAATCCGAATAGATTTAAGCATTGCGACGGGCGAGAAGGTTTCATCATAATCAACTCCTTGAATCTGTTTAAAACCTTTCGCCACCAATCGCGCCTTATAGATGTGAACATTTCCATCCATATCGGTCTTTTTCTTAAAAACCCATTTACACTCAATGGTTTTGACACCATCAGGTGGATCAACCAAGTTCCAAACTTGATTGTCGTACATGGATTCTATTTCGGATTTCATGGCTCCAAGCCACTTGTTGGAATCGGTTCCCACCATTGCTTCCTCATAGGTCTTAGGTTCATCGTTGTCCAACAACAATATATCACGTTGTTCCGCACCTGTGTACCTGTCAGGCGCACGACGTGATCTTTCGCACCTCCGTGGGCTGGTGTATCTACAACCGGTGGCGCAACACTTTGCACCTCCTGTTGTGGTTCGTGGTCGCCGAAACATTTTCTCGGTGTTTCTTGAACTTCTTCAAGATGCACCCTGCTCCCACTAACCCTTCTTGAAAGAAACTCTTTCTCCAAGAAGACACCGTGTCGGGCGACAAACACTTTGCCTTGTTCCCGATTATAAAAGTAATATCCCTTAGTTTCCTTAGGATATCCCACAAAGAAGCACTTGTCGATTTGGGTGTGAGCTTGTCGATCAGAACGTTTTACATAAGCTTCGCATCCCCAAATTTTGAGAAAAGACAAACTAGGGGGTTGCCCTGTCCATATCTCATATGGTGTCTTTTCAACGACTTAGATGGAACTCTATTTAGTGTGAGCGCAGTGTTTCAAGAGCATATCCCCGAAGGATAACGGAAGATCACTTTGGCTCATCATCGACCGCACCATGTCCAACAAGGTGCGATTTCTCCGTTCGGACACTCCGTTCCATGTGGAGTTCTGGCGGAGTCAACGTGGAACAATTCCACAATCTTTCGATGATTACCAAACTCTTGGCTCAAGTATTCCCCTCCACGATCCGATCGTAGAAACTTGATTGTTTTCCCTAAATGATTCTGTACTTCATTCCGGAATTCTTTGAACTTTTCAAAGGATTCAGACTTATGCCTCATTAAGTAGATATAACCATATCTACTAAAGTCATCGGTAAAGGTAATGAAGTACCGATAACCACCTCTCGCCGTTGAGCTCATTGGTCCACATACATCGTATGTACGAGTGCCAATAAGTCACTTGCTCTCTCACTATGTCCCGTGAAAGGTGCCTTTGTCATCTTACCAAGTAAACAAGACTCACATGTCTCAAATGATTCAAAATCAAAAGAGTGAAGCAATCCATCCTTATGGAGCTTCTCCATGCGTTTCTTATTTATATGGCCTAAGCGACAATGCCGGATAAACGTGGGGTTTATATCATTAGAGAGTTGCCTTTCTCGTATTAATGTTATAGATGGGAGACGCTTCAAGATTCAAAACGTATAATCCATTCACCAATGGAGCATGAAAATAGAACATATCTCGAGATATATTGAACAACCATTGTTCATTGATCTAAAATCATATCCTTCCGCTTGCAAACATGAAGCGGAAATAACGTTTTGACATAGTGTTGGAACACAATAACAATTATTTAATTCCAAAACTAATCCGAAGGTAGATGAAGTGGTATCGTGCCGACAAAGAACCGTAGCAACGCTTGCTCCATTGCCGACGCGCGAGGTTCACCTCGCCCCTTCTCAATCCTCTACTTCTTCTCATTCCCCGCAACGATTTGCAAATATGAGCTACGATCCGGTATCAAATACCCAAGAGTCGTAGGTGAAGTAGCAAGATTAATGTCTATAACATTAATACCTGGCGAAGTCGTACTTTGCTTCTTCTTGAGATCCTCCATGTACTTCTTGCAGTTCCTTTTCCAAAGGGCCTGTCTCCTTGCAAGAGAAGCAAACGGCATCCGATGCCGCCGACCCCTTCTTGCCCTTCTTTGCATTAGAGGCACTCGCGATCTCATCGGGAGTTAACTTCCTCTTGGTGCAAAGTTTCTTGACAGTGGTTTGCGCTTAGCCTTCGCATCATCATCACATGATGACCGTTTTTCGGATACTCTCCTCACTTGTCTTTAGCATCCCATGCAATTCAGCCAAGGTCCTATCCATATTGTTCATGTGATAATTCAATATGAATGGCTCGAAGCTCGGAGGAGCGACCGGAGAATCACATCGCAGCCAACTCTTGGCTAAGGGGAAAACCTAGTTTTTCCGGACTCGATATAGCCAATCATCTTTATCACATGCGGACGACGGGATTCCCTTCAACAAGCTCGCACGCAAACAAGGACTTTGAGGTGTTGAACCTCTCGGCCCGAGCTTGGTTCTCAAACATACCACGCAGTCCCGAATAATAGTGTGAGCATCGCCGCTCTCATATTGCTTCGAAGCTCGGAGACATTGTAGCAAGCATGAGACAGCCTTATATCTAGGGCATCATTAGTGTGCTTCTCATAAGCCCTCCGTGCGCTGCAAGCGGTGGCGTTATTAGGCAAATCCTCGGGATAGGGTACTTCAAGAACGTACTCTTACGCTCTTGCTTGAGAACAATTCTCAAGTTGCGATACCAATCCATAAAGTTTGTTCCATTTAATTTTTCCTTTTCGAGAATAGATCGCAAATTAAAGGTACTGGGTGTAGTATTAGCCGCCATTTATTCTACAACAGAAAAAGCAAAGTTTAGCACAATGTTTATGCTATGTCTATTGTTAAACAATTTAACATTAGACTCCCATTACGTATTTTCCACCTTCCCTCTAGGTTACGTATTGGGTCAAGATCCACATGTTAATTAATTTTCTAGTGAGCTTTGGCATCACTGCTAGAAGATTAATAACATCGGTAAGCAACTCCTTGCTAATCACATCTCTATGTGACTCTTGTTGTTGGTGTGGCATCTCCATGCCCCGGCCCCAACCTATGCCCCAAGGCCCAAAACTGCTTTTGATAGCCTTGTTAAGTAAACCAAATGCTCCCCGCCGTATATGTCCGACATATACCCTCGTGTTATGATAGAGAATGACACTGCTTTGGCAGACCCACCATTGACGAGCATAACGGTGACGGGTGCAACATTTGGAAGGGCATCATTACTACTTAATTTTGCGAGGGATGCTATCCTATCAAACAAACATATCACATATATGAAAGCAGATAGAATAGCATATAATGAAATAGTATGGCCCCCTTCACATGGTGATCTCCATCTCCATGCCGGTGTAGAGGATCTCCATCTTCATCACCGTTCTTTCGAGTGCCGAATGCTTGATTTCTTCAAACTAAGCTACTACCATAGAAGCTCTAATTGAAGATTACATCGACTCGCAGGTCGTGAAAGAATATTACAAGCATTGCACGTATGAAAGAATATTACAGGGATTGCACATATGAAAGAATATTACATGCATCACATGCATCTCATACATCTCATACATACAATAGGGCCATACCATCTCAAAGCATTCTCTGCAAAAACAAGTTAGGCGTAGAAACGTTTTCTACTTATCGCAGAGCTACGGCATCGAGATGACCTATAAGGGGGTACGCACACGGCGCCGGAACACCACACAAAATTCATAGATCCAATCTATGAAATCGCTTATGGAAAACCATATCGGCATAATCATATTATGCCGTCCCGATACACTATCAAGGGAGATGGTTTCCGTAGGCGCGAGGCAGCAACAAAGTCGGACTACGAGATAGCTTCGGTATAATCACATTATACCGTTCCGATACACTATCAAGGAACGCTATCTCGAACCCAACTCAAACCGAGTTATTTGGAACTTGCTTCGACGTAATCACATTACGTGTTCCGATACACTATCAAGGAACGCAATTACCATCTACTCTCCTCAACAGATCCCGTAAAACCGATTGATCTAATCAACCCGTGCGCAAAACTTGTTCCAGATCCAATCTAAAACCCGAACTAAGCAAGATTAGCTCTGATACCACTGTAGGGTTACGCGGAAATTACGCTAGCCGAAAACAAAAATTTCTACCGCGCAAACCAGGAACACTTGCAAGTAAGGGCCGATAGATCGTTACCGATTGGAGTAGAGTGCAGCGGAATAGCCAATCGGGCAATCCGATCCGAAGCAGGTGTAGCCGATTCCGGAGACGGCCGATTCGCCAATCAGCCCGATTCGAGTCGTCCGGCCGCGTTCTCACGCCTCGCTCCGATGCGCCCGACCGCAGCCTCGATCAAGAGCGCGCAACGTAGCAGCGCCTCCACGGTATCCACACATCCGAGGCGGACGAACGCCGTACACCCGTGTGCTAGCACGCGATGCAAGGCTAGGGTTTGGCTCGAAAGTGGGGAGGGTTTCGTGGAGATTGATCTCGGCAACCACGTTGCACGCGATGCAATTGACGTCTATTCAGCTCTCCACCCCTCCCTCCTTTATATAGAGTTGGACGACTGGGACTAGTGGCCGATTAGGACTCTATTTTGAATCGGATCTCATCTGTATCTCATAGAGTTGGCCGCCCATACGTCGTAAGCCCATAGGACTCTATCCGATCGGATCCCTATCCGATCGAGCCGTATCCGAGTCCAACTCGAATATCTATTCTATCCCCTTAAGCGTGCGACCCGTAGGTTCAGGTATACTCGGTTTCGGCTATAGTCTAACTTAGCCGATCGTCGGCTCGAGTCCAACTCAGCACTGATCACAAGCGGCGCCTAGCAAGCACATATTGACACCATAGTATACAAGAATATAATATCGGCTCGAACCTGTAATGTGTACACAAATCCCTTTGCCTCACGATACCGGTTAAGCTATAGGCAAGATGTGTGCCATCCCTTCAATAGCTTAACCATTCACTCGAACCGTATTGGATTATCCGTCCGTTGATTGACTCCTCAATCAACTTAGCATGGCCATGCATTTCCATAATCCATTACCTCGAGGGCCCGAGAGATATCTCTCCAAAGGAGGGGCAAATTCCATCTTGATCACTCACATCCCACTCCATGTTTCATAGCAAACCCGAAAACTACCTTTATAACTACCCGATTACGGAATAGCGTTTGGTAGTCCCAAAGTAGGCTACTACACATGTTGGAATCCATGGTGATCTCGGGTCTAAGGACATTGTACCAACACTACCCGAGACCAACTAATGGCACATTAATTCCTGTAGTGTCTCATGGTGGGTCTATCCAACAATGTGTTCTCCAACACATATGTCCATGTTTATTGATTTGGTATCTCCATACCCATGATCTATGAGACATGATCATCAATCAATAAACATGCCGATCTTAGAATCATATTTGTTCCAGCAATATGACATATGATCGAGGATCGTTTAGAAATAGATTCATACATATCGAGTCTCATAAATAAGTCACGTACTTATTGATCAATACAAGATGTCTATTTCATGGAACTGAATAACACTTTATTCATTTATACATAAACATTGACGTGATATCCAACATCTCCATGTTGCCTCTAGGGCATATCACTAACAGAACTCGCAATAAAAAGATGAATAGCAACTCAAATTGCAAATAGGGATTTCAGATCTGAATCACACAAGAAAAGTGGGGTTCTGATACAAATAGAACGGATGGTCTAGCCGACATACGCGTCTATCAGGAAGTAGCTATAGCTAAACTTACATAATCAAAACCCAAATTATTCTAGGTGGCTATGGGTGTATTTATACAGGTGGAAGGAGGAGTTGGGGTCATTCTCCAACCCTAGGACACATCCGTAATGGACTCAGCTTGATACAAGACCCATCGGCCCAATTTTGGTGGCGCAGCACCTCGGGCAGAACAAGGTATCTATAGTAAATTAATGATTGCGGACGGCTCGTAATGAATATGGAAAGTAGACTTCATAAGCTTTCCACGAAGTAATAAAACACCCAAATCAAAGTTCGTATGAAGCCGTGGCAACCATCACAAGTTGGTGCTGTCCTACAATCTGAACTCAGCCTCAAATTGTGTTGGATTAGATCTCTTTCTTTATTTGGGCCAAAAGTGACGTGGTGACCTGGTGGAGGACTTTGGGAATACTTGGATTTGGAGGTTGGGGTGCATCCCACTTGGGCCCTTCTTGGCTAGGGTCCCAGATAAAGTTACAAGCCCATAGGCCCATTATAGGTAATGTAATATATTGTTTCTGTGATTACGGTTGATTGGGATGGAATTTGGAGATGAGGTTGGATCCGTTGGAAAGAGGACTCCGAGAGATTTCCATCAAGTACTCATGGACCCAAATCGGAGCACATATGCATATTTGACGGCGTTTGAATTCACCACTATTAGACTTGGATGAATTGGATTCCAAAATTTTTGAAGCTTGAACTTGATGTCTTCCTGTGGACATATGATGTGAGCAACGGTTGTATCCATAGTAGCCATGGTCACATCAGAATGGGTCTTTCGGGCAGTGTTTGTTCAAGTCGATATAATCAACACATATTCTCCATTTCCCATTCTTTTTATTTACAAGGACCTGGTTGGCAAGCCACTCCGGATCGTACACCTCTTTAATGAAGCCAACATCTAATAGCCTAGCTAGCTCCTTATTGATTTCATCTTTGTGCTCTTGGGTGAATCGCCTAAGTCTCTGGCTAACCGGCTTGGCATTGGGGAAGACATGGAGTTCGTGCTCGATCAGCTCCCTAGGTACTCTTAGCATGTTGGCCAGTTTCCAGGCAAACATGTCGATGTTTGCATGCAGGAAGCCGACGAGCACGCCTTTCTATTTATTGCCGAGGCCTGTGCCAATCAGCATGGTCTTGGAGGGGTCGACGTCGGAGATGGAGACAACCTTATACTCAAGGGGACTGCGGTGAGCCCTGGAGCGGTTGGCGAATAAGGCTTCATTAGCCCTCGACGCTTTGCCCTTGTGGTCAGCAGCTTAGGCCATGAACTCGTCCATGCTGACCGAGAGGTCAACGGCCTCGCCCAGAGCGAGACTGTCCTTTTCGTAGGCATGAGAAAAAAGCCCCTATGGGTCATGGCACCTTGAGCATCAAGTATGTATAATGCGGGACCGGCATAAACTTGGCAAGGGCAGGGCGCCCGAGCACCGCATGGTAAGCAGTCTTGAAGTCCACCACATAGAACTTGATGAACTCGGTGCGGTAGTTTTCTCGCATCCCAAATGTTATGGTGAGGGAAACCATGCCGAGTGGCACACTGGCCTTGCCAGGGACGATCCTGTAGAAGGACGAGTCGGTGGGCTCCAAGGTGTCGATGGGAGGCCGAGGTAGCGCAGAGTTCCTCGGAAGAGGACGTTGATGCCGCTCCCCTATCAATGAGCGCACGCTTGAGGTGCACCTTGAGTACTGCACCGGGTCAACCACCGGCGGGAAGCGTCCGGGCTTCGGGACGTTGGTCCCTTTGAGTGCGCTTTCGGGAGAGAAGGAGATCGAGACCTCGGACGACCTGAGACGCTCGGTTGGCTCCGTGGAGATCGTGTTTACCTGCCGAGCAAGCAGCTTCTGTTGTCGGCAATTCTCCGAGGCAGCTTTCCTCCTCCCGTAGATCATGCCGATCGTACGAGTCGGCTTGTGGAAGTCGTCATTCTTCGGGTGGTCTTCCTTTTGGCGTTTGGCACCATCCTTTTTCCCCTCTAACCCCTTGGGGGTCGGGGGTCGTTCTATGCCTCTCGGACCAACTGGTCGGAGAGTGTAGCATTGACGGATGGTGTGCTTACCATTCGCATGCAGGGAATCACGGCTTTGTCTAGTGCCTCCCGGAGAGATTCACCCGGGTCTCACCTCGGCCTCGGCTTGGCCTCATCGATGGCCGCGACCTCAAGGCTCGACTTCCGCTTCACGACGTCCCACAGAGATGACTCGGGCGGTCGAGTGATTGACTCTCTCGGAGACTGCGACCGGGCTCTACCGCTCCTTGCCGGTGCTCCTTCGGGGTGAAGGGTTACGCGGAGGCTACGCTAGCCAAAAACAAAAACTTTTACCGCGCAAACCAGGAACACTTGCAAGTAAGGGCCGATAGATCGTTACCGATTGGAGTAGAGTGCAGCGGAATAACCAATCGGGGCAATCCGATCCGGAACAAAGCAGCCGATTCCGGAGAGCACTCGATTCGCCAATCGCCGATTCGAGTCGTCCGGCCGCGTTCTCACGCCCGCTCGATGCACCCGACCGCAGCCGATTCCACCACAGCCCGATTGCTCCGATTGCAGCCGATCCAAGCCGATCAACGCGCAACGTAGCAGCGCCTACCGGTATCCACACGTCCGGGGACGTAACGCCGACACCGTGTGCTAGCACGCGATGCAAGGCTAGGGTTTGGCTCGAAAGTGGGGAGGGTTCCGTGGAGATTGATCTCGGCGACTTACGTTGCACGCGATGCAATTGACCTCTCGCAACTCTCCACCCCTCCCTCCTTTATATAGAGTTGGCCGATCGGGACTAGTGGCCGATTAGGACTCTATTTTGAATCGGATCTCATCCGTATCTCATAGAGTTGGCCGCCCATACGTCGTAAGCCCATAGGACTCTATCCGATCGGATCCCTATCCGATCGAGCCGTATCCGAGTCCAACTCGAATATCTATTCTATCCCCTTAAGCATGCGACCACGTAGGTTCAGGTATACTCGGTTTCGGCTATAGTCTAACTTAGCCGATCGTCGGCTCGAGTCCAACTCGCCGACATCAATGCAATAGCGCCTAGCAGCACATATTGACACCATAGTATACAAGAATAATATCGGCTCGAACCTGTAATGTGTACACAAATCCCTTTGCCTCACGATACCGGTTAAGCTATAGGCAAGATGTGTGCCATCCTTTCAATAGCTTAACCATTCACTCGAACCGTATTGGATTATCGTCGTTGATTGACTCCTCAATCAACTTAGCATGGCCATGCATTTCCATAATCCATTACCTCGAGGGGCCCAGAGATATCTCTCCAAAGGAGGGGCAAATTCCATCTTGATCACTCACATCCCACTCCATGTTTCATAGCAAACCCGAAAACTACCTTTATAACTACCCGATTACGAATAGCGTTTGGTAGTCCCAAAGTAAGCTACTACACATGTTGGAATCCATGGTGATCTCAGGTCTAAGGACTTTGTACCAACACTACCGAGACCAACTAATGGCACATTAATTCCTGTAGTGTCTCATGGTGGGTCTATCCAACAATGTGTTCTCCAACACATATGTCCATGTTTATTGATTTGGTATCTTCATACCCATGATCTATGAGACATGATCATCAATCAATAAACATGCAGATCTTAGAATCATATTTGTTCCAACAATATGACATATGATCAGGGATCGTTTAGAAATAGATTCATACATAAAGAGTCTCATAAATAAGTCACGTACTTATTGATCAATACGAGATGTCTATTTCATGGAACTGAATAACACTTTATTCATAAATACATAAACATTGACGTGATATCCAACATCTCCATGTTGCCTCTAGGGCATATCACTAACAATCTCCCACTTGCACTAGAGTCAATCATGTAAGTATCTAATACCCATTGCTCTTGTGTGTGCCTCATGCTTCGGCTGAGGGAGAGGTTTTGTCAGCGGATCGGCTATGTTGAGATCCGTGTGCACTTTGCATATCTTGACATCACCTCGTCCACTATCTCGCGGATGAGATGATATCGCCGAAGTATGTGTTTGGACTTCGATGTGACCTCGGCTCCTTGGCTTGCGCAATGGCTCCACTATTGTCACAATAGAGAGACATTGGACCGTCGTACTAGTCATTACACCAAGCTCGAAACGAATTTCTTGATCCAAACAGCCTCCTTTGCAGCTTAGAAGCAGCAATGTACTCGGCCTCCGTTGTAGAATCGCAACGGTATCTGCTTGGAACTCTTCCAGTGATTGCGCCTCCGTTCGGGCGAGAACACGAACCGATTGCGATCTATAATCATCCTTGTCTGTTTGGAAGCTAGCATCGGTGTAACCACTTACAACGAGCTCTTCCTCACCTCCATAGACTAGGAACATATCCTTAGTTCTTCTCAAGTACTTAAGGATATTCTTTACGGCAGTCCATTGACCTTCACTGGATCGGCGGTATCTCGCTCGTAGCACTCATAAGCGTACGAGACATGCGGCGTGTACAAAGCATGGCATACATGATGGATCCAATTGCCGAAGCATATGGAACCATACCCATCTTATTCCACTCATCATGTGTCTGAGGACACTGATTCTTGCTAAGATTGATGCCATGTGACATAGGCAAGAAACCTTTCTTGGAATCATGCATGTTGAACCTTTTCAACACCTTGTCAATGTATGTACTTTGGCTTAATCCAATTAGCCTCTTGGATCTATCTCTATAGATCCGAATGCCTAATATATATCTTTGCCTCCCTAAGTCTTTCATGGAAAAACTATTTTTCAATGAAGACTTGACGGATTCAAGCATAGGGATATCATTTCCAATCGTAATATGTCATCCACATATAAGATTAGAAATACAATTGCGCTCCCACTGACCTTTTTGTAAACACAGGCCTCTTCTTCATTTTTGATGAAACCAAACCCTTTGATTACTTCATCAAAACAAATATTCCAACTCCGAGATGCTTGCTTCAATCCATAAATGGATTTACGTAGCTTGCATATCTTTCAGTGATTCTGGATCGACAAAACCCGAGGTTGTATCATGTATACATCCTCGCTTAGGTTTCCATTTAGGAAAGCCGTTTTGACATCCATCGCCATATCTCATAATCGAAATATGCAGCAATCGCTAGGATAATCCGAATAGATTTAAGCATTGCGACGGGCGAGAAGGTTTCATCATAATCAACTCCTTGAATCTGTTTAAAACCTTTCGCCACCAATCGCGCCTTATAGATGTGAACATTTCCATCCATATCGGCCTTTTTCTTAAAAACCCATTTGCACTCAATGGTTTTGACACCATCAGTGGATCAACCAAGTTCCAAACTTGATTGTCGTACATGGATTTTATTTCGGATTTCATGGCTCCAAGCCACTTGTTGGAATCGGGTCCCACCATCGCTTCCTCATAGGTCTTAGGTTCATCGTTGTCCAACAACAATATATCACATTGTTCCGCTTTGTGTACATCGGGTGCACGACGTGATCTTTCAGGACCTCAGTGAATTTGGTGTATCTACAAGCGGTGGCGCAACACTTTGCACCTCTGTTGTGGTTACGTGGTCTGAAACATTTTACGGTGTTTCTTGAACTTCTTCAAGATGCACCCTGCTCCCACTAACCCTTCTTGAAAGAAATTCTTTCTCCAAGAAGACACCGTGTCGGGCGACAAACACTTTGCCTTGTTCCCGATTATAAAAGTAATATCCCTTAGTTTCCTTAGGATATCCCACAAAGAAGCACTTGTCGATTTGGGTGTGAGCTTGTCGATTGTAAACGTTTTACATAAGCCTCACATCCCCAAATTTTGAGAAAAGACAAACTAGGGGTTGCCTGTCCATATCTCATATGGTGTCTTTTCAGCCGACTTAGATGGAACTCTATTTAGTGTGAGCGCATGTTTCAAGAGCATATCCCCGGAAGGATAACGGAAGATCACTTTGGCTCATCATCGGCCGCACCATGTCCAACAAGGTGCGATTTCTCCGTTCGGACACCCCATTCCATTGTGGAGTTCTGGCGGAGTCAGCGTGGAACAATTCCACAATTTTCGAGATGATTACCAAACACTTGGCTCAAGTATTCCCTCCACGATCGATCGTAGAAACTTGATTGTTTTCCCTAAATGATTTTGTACTTCATTCGGAATTCTTTGAACTTTTGAAAGGATTCGGACTTATGCCTCATTAAGTAGATATAACCATATCTACTAAAGTCATCAGTAAAGGTAATGAAGTACTTATAACCACCTCGGCCGTTGAGCTCATTGGTCCACATACATCGGTATGTACGAGTGCAACAAGTCACTTGCTCTTTCACGTGTCCCGTGAAAGGTGCCTTTGTCATCTTACCAAGTAAACAAGACTCACATGTCTCAAATGATTCAAAATCAAAAGAGTGAAGCAATCCATCCTTATGGAGCTTCTCCATGCGTTTCTTATTTACATGGCCTAAGCGACAATGCCGGATAAACGTGGGGTTTATATCATTAGAGAGTTGCCTTTTACGTATTAATGTTATAGATGGGAGACGCTTCAAGTTTCAAAAACGTATAATCCATTCACCAATGGAGCATGAAAATAGAACATATCTCGAGATATATTGAACAACCATTGTTCATTGATCTAAAATCATATCCTTCCGCTTGCAAACATGAAGCGGAAATAACGTTTTGACATAGTGTTGGAACACAATAACAATTATTTAATTCCAAAACTAATCCTGAAGGTAGATGAAGTGGTGCTTGCCGACAACAAGCGTAGCAACGCTTGCTCCATTGCCGACGCGCGGCAGTTCACCTCGCCCCTTCTCAATCCTCTACTTCTTCTCATTCCTGCAACGATTTGCAAATATGAGCTACGATCCGGTATCAAATACCCAAGAGTCGTAGGTGAAGTAGCAAGATTAATGTCTATAACATTAATACCTGAAGGCGAGAAGTCGTACTTTGCTTCTTCTTGAGATCCTCCATGTACTTCTTGCAGTTCCTTTTCCGGTGGCTTTTCTGTCTCCTTGCGGTAGAAGCAAACGGCATCGATGCCGCCGACCCCTTCTTGCCCTTCTTTGCATTAGAGGCACTCGCGATCTCATCGGGAGTTAACTTCCTCTTGGTGCAAAGTTTCTTGGCAGTGGTTTGCGCTTAGCCTTACGCATCATCATCACATGATGACCGTTTTTCTGGATACTCTCCTCGTGTCTTTAGCATCCCATGCAATTCAGCCAAGGTCCTATCCATATTGTTCATGTGATAATTTAATATGAATGGCTCGAAGCTCGGAGGAGCGGCGGAGAATCACATCGTAGCCAACTCTTGGCTAAGGGGAAAACCAGTTTTCCGGACTCTCAATGTAGCCAATCATCTTTATCACATGCGGTGACGGGATTCCCTCAACAAGCACGCACGCAAACAAGGACTTTGAGGTGTTGAACCTCTCGGCCGAGCTTGGTTCTCAAACATGCCACGCGATCCCTAAATAATAGTGTGAGCATCATTGCTCTCATATTGCTTACGAAGCTCGGGAGACATTGTAGCAAGCATGAGACGAGCTTATATCTAGGGCATCATTAGTGTGCTTCTCATAAGCCCTCCGTGCGATTGCGGTGGCATTAGTTGGCAAATCCTCGGATAGGGTACTTCAAGAACGTACTCTCCTTACGCTCTTGCTTGAGAACAATTCTCAAGTTGCGATACCAATCCATAAAGTTTGTTCCATTTAATTTTTCCTTTTCGAGAATAGATCGCAAATTAAAGGTCTTGGGTGTAGTATTAGCCGCCATTTATTCTACAACATGAAAAGCAAAGTTTAGCACAATGTTTATGCTATGTCTATTGTTAAACAATTTAACATTAGACTCCCATTACGTATTTTCCACCTTCCCTCTAGGTTACGTATTGGGTCAAGATCCACATGTTAATTAATTTTCTAGTGAGCTTTGGCATCACCGCTAGAAAATTAATAACATCGGTAAGCAACACCTTGCTAATCACATCTCTATGTGACTCTTGTTGTTGGTGTGGCATCTCCATGCCCCGGCGCCAACCTATGCCCCAAGGCCCAAAAGCTGTTTTGATAGCCTTGTTAAGTAAACCAAATGCTCCTGCATGTATATGTCTGACATATACCCCCTCGTGTTATGATAGAGAATGGCACTCGCTTTGGCGAGACCCACCATTGACGAGCATAACGGTGGCGGGTGCAACATTTGGAAGGGCATCATTACTACTTAATTTTGAGAGGGATGCTATCCTATCAAACATATCACATATGAAAGCAAGAAGAATAGCATATAATGAAATAGTATGGCCCCCTTCACATGGTGATCTCCATCTCCATGTCGGCGCTGAGGATCTCCATCTTCGGCACCATCTTCCAAGTGTCGAATGCTTGATATCTTCAAACTAAGCTACTACTATAGAAGCTCTAATTGAAGATTACATCGACTCGCGGTCGTGAAAGAATATTACAAGCATTGCACGTATGAAAGAATATTACGGGGATTGCACATATGAAAGAATATTACATGCATCACATGCATCTCATACATACAATAGGGCCATACCATCTCAAAGCATTCTCGCAAAAACAAGTTAGGCGTAGAAACGTTTTCTACCTATCGCAGAGATACGGCATCGAGACGACCTATAAGGGGTACGCACACGGCGGTCCCGCTAGCCGGTTAGCGGGCGGGGTCGAGGGGAAGCGCTCGAACACCACACGAAATTCATAGATCCAATCTATGAAATCGCTATGGAAACCATATCGGCATAATCATATTATGTCGTCCCGATACACTATCAAGGGAGATGGTTTGCGTAGGCGCGAGGCAACAAAGTCGGACTACGAGATAGCTTCGGTATAATCACATTATACCGTTCCGATACACTATCAAGGAACGCTATCTCGAACCCAACTCAAACCGAGTTATTTGGAAATTGCTTCGACGTAATCACATTACGTCGTTCCGATACACTATCAAGGAACACAATTACCATCTACTCTCCTCAACGAGATCCCGTAAAACCGATTGATCTAATCAACCCATGCGCAAAACTTGTTCCAGATCCAATCTAAAACCCGAACTAAGCAAGATTAGCTCGATACCTGAAGGGTTACGCGGAGGCTACGCTAGCCAAAAACAAAAACTTTTTACCGCGCAAACCGGGAACACTTGCAAGTAAGGGCCGATAGATCGTTACCGATTGGAGTAGAGTGCGGCGGAATAACCAATCAGGGCAATCCGATCCGGAACAGTGTAGCCGATTCCGGAGACAGCCGATTCGCCAATCAGCCGATTCGAGTCGTCGGCCGCGTTCTCACGCCTCGCTCGATGCACCCGCCGCGGCCGATTCCACCACGGCCGATATGCTCGCTGCAGGTGATCCGAAGCCGATCAACGGCGCGCAACGTAGCGGCGCCTCCGGTATCCACACGTCGGGGGGAAGCAGCCGTACACCGGTGTGCTAGCACGCGATGCAAGGCTAGGGTTTGGCTCGAAAGTGGGGAGGGTTCCCGTGGAGATTGATCTCGGCGACTTCGTTGCACGCGATGCAATTGATGCTCTTCGGCTCTCCACCCCTCCCTCCTTTATATAGAGTTGTGGCCCGGGACTAGTGGCCGATTAGGACTCTATTTTGAATCGGATCTCATCCGTATCTCATAGAGTTGGCCGCCCATACGTCGTAAGCCCATAGGACTCTATCCGATCGGATCCTATCCGATCGAGCCGTATCCGAGTCCAACTCGAATATCTATTCTATCCCCTTAAGCGTGCGACCACAGGGGATTCGAGGTATACTCGGTTTCGGCTATAGTCTAGCTTAGCCGATCGTCGGCTCGAGTCCAACTCGGCCGGCTTGTCAACGAGCGGCGCCTAGCGGCACATATTGACACCATAGTATACAAGAATAATATCGGCTCACGAACTGTAATGTGTACACAAATCCCTTTGCCTCACGATACCGGTTAAGCTATAGGCAAGATGTGTGCCATCCCTTCAATAGCTTAACCATTCACTCGAACCGTATTGGATTATGCGTACATTTGATTGACTCCTCAATCAACTTAGCATGGCCATGCATTTCCATAATCCATTACCTCGGGGGCGAAGATATCTCTCCAAAGGAGGGCAAATTCCATCTTGATCACTCACATCCCACTCCATGTTTCATAGCAAACCCGAAAACTACCTTTATAACTACCCGATTACGGAATAGCGTTTGGTAGTCCCAAAGTAGGCTACTACACATGTTGGAATCCATGGTGATCTCGAGGTCTAAGGACTTTGTACCAACACTACTGAGACCAACTAATGGCACATTGATTCTGTAGTGTCTCATGGTGGGTCTATCCAACAATGTGTTCTCTAACACATATGTCCATGTTTATTGATTTGGTATCTCCATACCCATGATCTATGAGACATGATCATCAATCAATAAACATGCCGATCTTAGAATCATATTTGTTCCAACAATATGACATATGATCGGGGATCGTTTAGAAATAGATTCATACATAAAGAGTCTCATAAATAAGTCACGTACTTATTGATCAATACGAGATGTCTATTTCATGGAACTGAATAACACTTTATTCATAAATACATAAACACTGACGTGATATCCAACATCTCCATGTTGCCTCTAGGGCATATCACTAACACGGGGTCGCGCTTAGGAGCACAAATCTACTCCCACTCGGCATCCAAGGCTTCGGTGAAGCGCTCGGCAATGGTAATCATCACGACGGGCGAGGTCGACCGGTTCATGACCAGGTGCTGAAGCAGCTCGGAGGGCTTGCGGAGGCCCTTGGAGAAGATGCAGATGACGTCATTGTCGAAGATGCTCGCGACAAAATTGCGACGCTCGGAGAAGTGGCACATGTACTCCGAATCGACTCGTCGACCCCCTGTCCGACCTGTCGAAAGTCGTAGCAGGAGGCCGGGCGCTGCCAAGTGCCCAGGTAGTTGGCGATGAAGGCGTCGTAGAGCTCATCCCACGTGTCAATGGAGTTCTTGGGGAGCCCTGCAAGCCAGTTGATAGTTCACCATCACGTGGGAGTCGCCACCGACCGCCGACGGCCATGCGGCATAGTTGGAGCCACATGGATGGGTCGGTCTTGCCGTCGTAGGGCTCGATGCCGATCGGGCGAAATCCCTTGGGCCATGTCACTCGGCGGTTGTGCCGGGATGGGGCCTCAAAGACGTTGTCTCCCTTGGGTGGGCCATGCTCCGGTCATAGTTCTCTCGACACCGCAACTCCTAGCATCAGTGATCGGTGCCACAGAGCGTGATGATGTTCCGAGCATCAAGCCTCTACATGATGATCTCTCGCGTGTCACCGATGTAGGAGCTTGTTAGTGATATGCCCTAGAGGCAACATGGAGATGTTGGATATCACGTCAATGTTTATGTATTTATGAATAAAGTGTTATTCAGCCCATGAAATAGACATCTTGTATTGATCAATAAGTACGTGACTTATTTATGAGACTCTTTTATGTATGAATCTATTTCTAAACGATCCCCTCGGTCATATGTCATATTGTTGGAACAAATATGATTCTAAGATCGGCATGTTTATTGATTGATGATCATGTCTCATAGATCATGGGTATGGAGATACCAAATCAATAAACATGGACACATGTGTTAGAGAACACAAGTGTTGATAGACCCACCATGAGACACTACAGAATTAATGTGCCATTAGTTGGTCTCAGTGTAGTGTTGGTACAAAGTCCTTAGACCCTGAGATCACCATGGATTCCAACATGTGTAGTAGCCTACTTTAGGACTACCAAACGCTATTCCGTGAATCGGGTAGTTATAAAGGTAGTTTTCGGGTTTGCATATGAAACATGGAGTGGGATGTGAGTGATCAAGATGGAATTTGCCCCTCCTTTGGAGAGATATCTCCAAGGCCCTCGAGGTAATGGATTATGGAAATGCATGGCCATGCTAAGTTGATTGGAGGAGTCAATCATGCATGTATAATCCAATATGGTTCGAGTGAATGGTTAAGCTTTTGAAGGGATGGCACACATCTTGCCTAGCTTTATCTGCATTTGTATCGTGAACAAGCCTGTCTTGGCCCATACTATGATATCAGCTTATGTCTTTTGCTGGCTGCCCGTGTGGCAGTCGAGGATTCGGCTTTCCAGCCAAACCAAACATTATGCCGACTTATAGCGCGCCCCAAGGGGATAAATTGAGCATTCGAGTTGGACTCGGATCGCTCGATCGGATAGGGATCCGATCGGATAAAGTCCTATGGGCTACGTGTGTGGCGGCCAACTCTATGAGATCGGAATTCAAAATAGGTCCTCGGCCACTACTGATCGGCCAACTCTAGGAGGAGGGTGGAAGCGTGACTTTGCGTCAATTGCATCGCGTGCACGAAAGTCCCGCCGATCTCCACGGCCGCTTTCGAAGCTGCCCCATGCGTCTGCTGATTGCTGCGAGCATTGTGTGCCCACTCGACCACGCAGCCAGCCATCGGCGTGAATCGAGGCTGCGATTAGCTT
This sequence comes from Oryza australiensis, assembly GCA_019925245.2. Lineage (NCBI taxonomy): Eukaryota > Viridiplantae > Streptophyta > Magnoliopsida > Poales > Poaceae > Oryza > Oryza australiensis. Next base: position 348,950 of record JAIFGZ020000764.1, read on the forward strand.
TTGCTGTCAGGCAAGGCGTGAGCGCGAGGCGACTCGAATCGGCGCGCGATGTCGGCGTGAATCGGCTTCACTGCTGATCGGATCGCCTTCGATTGGCTATTGCACTGCACTCTACTCCAAGTAACGATCCATCGGCCCACTTGCAAGTGTTCCCGGTTTGCTGCAAGATAAGTTTTTTTTCGGCAAGCGTAGCCTCCGTAACCATATAAATGGTATATATACATGGGAGCATTTGGTTTACTTAACAAGGCTATCAAAGCAGCTTTTGGACCTTGGGGCATAGGTTGGCGCCGGGGCATGGAGATGCCACACCAACAACAAGAGTCACATAGAGATGTGATTAGCAAGGTGTTGCTTACCGATGTTACTAATTTTCTAGCAGTGATGCCAAAGCTCACTAGAAAATTAACTAACATGTGGATCTTGACCCAATACGTAACCTAGAGGGAAGGTGGAAAATACGTAATGGGAGTCTAATGTTAAAATTGTTTAACAATAGACATAGCATAAACATTGTGCTAAACTTTGCTTTTTCTGTTGTAGAATAAATGGCAGCTAATACTACACCCAGTACCTTTAATTTGCGATCTATGTTCGAAAAGGAAAAATTAAATGGAACAAACTTTATGGATTGGTATCGCAACTTGAGAATTGTTCTCAAGCAAGAGCGTAAGGAGTACGTTCTTGAAGTACCCTATCCCGAGGATTTGCCAAATAATGCCACCGCAACCGCACGGAGGGCTTAATGAGAAGCACACTAATGATGCCCTAGATATAAGTCCGTCTCATGCTTGCTACAATGTCCCCGAGCTTCGTAAGCAATATGAGAGCAGCGATGCTCACACTATTATTCAGGGACTGCGTGGCATGTTTGAGAACCAAGCTCGGGCCGAGAGGTTCAACACCTCAAAGTCCTTGTTTGCGTGCAGGTTTGTTGAGGGGAATCCCGTCAGTCCACATGTGATAAAAATGATTGGCTACATTGAGAGTCCGGAAAACTAGGTTTTCCCCTTAGCCAAGAGTTGGCTACGATGTGATTCTCTAGTCGCTCCCTCCGAGCTTCGAGCCATTCATATTGAATTATCACAAGAACAATATGGATAGAACCTTGGTTGAATTGCATGGGATGCTAAAGACAAATTTGAGGAGAGTATCCGTAAGAATGGTCATCATGTGATGATGATGTAGAAGGCTAAGCGCAAACCACTGGCCAAGAAACTTTGCACCAAGAGGAAGTTAACTCCCGATGAGATCGCGAGTGCCTCTAATGCAAAGAAGGGCAAGAAGGGGCCTGCGGCATCGATGCCGTTTGCTTCTATTACAAGGAGACAAAGCCACGGAAGAGGAACTCGCAAGAAGTACATGGAGGATCTCAAAAAGAAGCAAAGTACGATTTCGCTTTAGGTATTAATGTTATAGACATTAATCTTGCTACTTCACCTATTGACTCATGGGTATTTGATACCGGATCAGTAGCTCATATTTGCAAGTCGTTGCACGTGGAATGAGAAGAAGTAGAGGATTGAGAAGGGCGAGGTGAACTCGCGCGTCGGCAATGGAGCAAGTAGAGGATTAGTTTTGGAATTGAATAATTGTTATTGTGTTCCAACACTATGTCAAACGTTATTTTCGCTATGTTTGCAAGCGAAGGATATGATTTTAGATCAATGGACAATGGTTGTTCAATATATCTCGGAGATATGTTCTATTTTCATGCTCCATTGGTGAATGGATTATACGTTTTGAATCTTGAAGCATCTCCATCTATAACATTAATGCGTAAAGGCAACTCTCTAATGATATAAACCCCACGTTTATCCGGCATTGTCGCTTAGGCCATATAAATAAGAAACGCATGGAGAAGCTCCATAAGGATGGATTGCTTCACTCTTTTGATTTTGAATCATTTGAGACATGTGAGTCTTGTTTACTTGGTAAGATGACCAAGGCACCTTTCACGGGACATAGTGAGAGAGCAAGTGACTTATTGGCACTCGTACATACCGATGTATGTGGACCAATGAGCTCAACGGCGAGAGGTGGTTATCAGATTTCATTACCTTTACATGATGACTTTAGTAGATATGGTTATATCTACTTAATGAGGCATATGTCCGAATCCTTTGAAAAGTTCAAAGAATTCCAATGAAGTACGAGAACCATTTAGGAAAACAATCAAGTTTCTACGATCGATCGTGGAGGAGAATACTTGAGCCAAGAGTTTGGTAATCATCTCAAAGATTGTGGAATTGTTCCACACGCCTGACTCGCCAGAACTCCACAATGGAATGGGGTGTCCGAACGGAGAAATCGCACCTTGTTGGACATGGTGCGGTCGATGATGAGCCAAAGTGATCTTCCGTTATCCTTCGGGGATATGCTTTTGAAAACATTTGCGCTCACACTAAATAGAGTTCCATCTAAGTCGTTGAAAAGACACCATATGAGATATGGACAGGGCAACCCCTAGTTTGTCTTTTCAAAATTTTGGGATGCTAAGCTTATGTATAACGTTTTACGATCGACAAGCTCACACCCAAATCGACAAGTGCTTCTTTGTGGGATATCCTAAGGAAACCAAGGAATATTACTTTTATAATCGGGAACAAGGCAAAGTGTTTGTCGCCCGACACGGTGTCTTCTTGGAGAAAGAGTTTCTTTCAAGAAGGGTTAGTGGGAGCAGGGTGCATCTTGAAGAAGTTTAAGAAACACCGATGTAAAATGTTTCGGCGACCACGTAACCACAACAGGAGGAGCAAAGTGTTGCGCCACCGAGCTTGTAGATACACTAGCCCCACTGGGAGTAGTCCGAAAGATCACGTCGTGCACCCTGTGTACACAGGTGCGGAACAACGTGATATATTGTTGTTAGACAACGATGAACCTAAGACCTATGAGGAAGCGATGGTGGGACCCGATTCCAACAAGTGGCTTGGAGCCATGAAATCCGAAATAGAATCCATGTACGACAATCAAGTTTGGAACTTGGTTGATCCACACGATGGTGTCAAAACCATTGAGTGTAAATGGGTTTTTAAGAAAAGGCCGATATGGATGGAAATGTTCACATCTATAAGGCGCGCATTGGTGGCGAAAGGTTTTAAACAGATTCAAGGAGTTGATTATGATGAAACCTTCTCGCCCGTCGCAATGCTTAAATCTATTCGGATTATCCTAGCGATTGCTGCATATTTCGACTATGAGATATGGCAGATGGATGTCAAAACGGCTTTCCTGAATGAAAACCTAAGCGAGGATGTATACATGATACAACCTCAGGGTTTTGTCAATCCAGAATCGCCTGGAAAGATATGCAAGCTACAGAAATCCACTTATGGATTGAAGCAAGCATCTCGGAGTTGGAATATTCGTTTTGATGAAGTAATCAAAGGGTTTGGTTTCATCAAAAACGAAGAAGAGGCTCGTGTTTACAAAAACGCCGATGGGAGTGCAATTGTATTTCTAATCTTATATGTGGATGACATATTGCTGATTGGAAATGATATCCCTATGCTAGAATCCATCAAGTCTTCATTGAAAAATAGTTTTTCCATGAAAGACTTAGGGGAGGCAGCATACATATTGGGCATTCGGATCTATAGAGATAGATCCAAGAGGCTAATTGGATTAAGCCAAAGTACATACATTGACAAGGTGTTGAAAAGGTTCAACATGCATGATTCCAAGAAAGTTTTCTTGCCCATGTCACATGGCATTAATCTTAGTAAGAATCAGTGTCCCCAGACACATGATGAGCGGAATAAGATGGGTATGGTTCCATATGCTTCGGCGATTGGATCCATCATGTATGCCATGCTTTGTACACGCCCAGATGTCTCGTACGCTTTGAGTGCTACGAGCGGATACTCGCCGTATCCAGTGAATGTCACCGGATTAACAAAGAATATCCTTAAGTACTTGAGAAGAACTAAGGATATGTTCCTAGTCTATGGAGGTGAAGAAGAGCTCGTTGTAAGTGGTTACACCGATGCTAGCTTCCAAACGAAAAGGATGATTATAGATCGCAACTGGGTTGTTCGGCTACCGAACGGAGGCGCAGTCACTTTGGAAGAGTTCCAAGCGGATACGATGCTGATTCTACAACGGAGGCCGAGTACATTGCGCTTCTAAGCCGCAAAGGAGGCGTTTTGGATCAAGAAAATTCGTTTCGAGCTTGGTGTGATGACTAGTATGACGGGTCCAATGTCTCTCTATTGTGATAATAGTGGAGCCATTGCGCAAGCCAAGGAGCCGAGGTCACATCAGAAGTCCAAACACATACTACGGCAATATCATCTCATCAGCGAGATAGTGGACAGAGGTGATGTCAAGATATGCAAGTGCACACGGATCTCAACATAGCCGATCCGCCGACAAACCTCTCCTCGCCCGAAAGCATGAGGCGCACACAAGAGCAATGGGTATTAGATACTTACATGATTGACTCTAGTGCAAGTGGGAGATTGTTAGTGATATGCCCTAGAGGCAACATGGAGATGTTGGATATCACGTCAATGTTTATGTATTTATGAATAAAGTGTTATTCGGCCCCATGAAATAGACATCTTGTATTGATCAATAAGCACGTGACTTATTTATGAGACTCTTTATGTATGAATCTATTTCTAAACGATCCTCGATCATATGTCATATTGTTGGAACAAATATGATTCTAAGATCGGCATGTTTATTGATTGATGATCATGTCTCATAGATCATGGGTATGGAGATACCAAATCAATAAACATGGACACATGTGTTAGAGAACACATTGTTGGATAGACCCACCATGAGACACACAGAATTAATGTGCCATTAGTTGGTCTCGTGTAGTGTTGGTACAAAGTCCTTAGACCTGAGATCACCATGGATTCCAACATGTGTAGTAGCCTACTTTGGGACTACCAAACGCTATTCCAGAATCGGTAGTTATAAAGGTAGTTTTCGGGGTTTGCTATGAAACATGGAGTGGGATGTGAGTGATCAAGATGGAATTTGCCCCTCCTTGGAGAGATATCTTCGGGTTCCTCGAGGTAATGGATTATGGAAATGCATGGCCATGCTAAGTTGATTGAGGAGTCAATCAACGTATTTAATCCAATACGGTTCGAGTGAATGGTTAAGCTATTGAAGGATGGCACACATCTTGCCTATAGCTTAGCGGTATCGTGAGGCAAAGGGATTTGTGTACACATTACAGTTCGTGAGCCGATATTATTCTTGTATACTATGATGTCAATATGTGCTACTAGGCGCGCCGCGTTGACAGGCTCGCCTGAGTTAGACTCGAGGCGACGACGTGCTGCTAGACCTAGCCAAACCGAGTACCACTGAACTGCTGTGGTCGCACGCTAAGGATAAGAACAGCATCGTCGAGTTGGACTCGGATATGGCTCGATCGGATAGGGATCCGATCGGATAGATCCTAAGGGCTTACGTACGTGTGGGCGGCCATCCTATGAGATACGGATGAGATCCGATTCAAAATAGAGTCCTAATTCGGCCACTAGTGCCGCCCGCCAACTCTATATAAATGAGGGAGGGGGGTGGAGAGTCAAGCACGTCAATTGCATCGCGTGCCGGGTCGCCGAGATCAATCTCCACTGGAAACCCTCCGCACTTTCGAGCTAAACCCTAGCCTTGCATCACGTGCTAGCACACGGTGTACGGCGTCATCGTCCCCTAGACGTGTGGATACCGCAGAGGCGCTGCTACGTTGCACGTTGTTCATCGGCCGTGGAGGAATCGGCCGCGGTCGGGCAGCACGGAGCGAGGCGTGAGAACGCGGCCTGACGACTTTCGAATCGGCGATTGACAAATTGACCGTCTCCGTGTGGCTTCACTGCTCGGGATCGGGATCATTGCCCGATTGGCTATTCCGCCGCACTCTACTCCAATCGGTAACGATCTATCGGCCCTTACTTGCAAGTGTTCCCGGTTTGCGCGGTAAAAAGTTTTTGTTTTCGTCAGCGTAGGCCTCCGCGCAGAACCCTTTAGACTGCTGCTCTTGTCGCTTCCCGGGCGGTGCCTTTTTTGGCCCCCACCCAAGGCCACATGTGGACTCCGGATCTCGGCCTTCGCTCGCCCTGTCATGGGTGTTGCGTATGGTGATGGAGTGGTCGCGCTCTACTATTGCCGAGATCACGGAGCCGACGAGTGCCCCAGCGGGCGCTCGGATGAGCCAAGGGCGTTGAGCCGAGCAGCCGCCGCCTTTGTCATGTGGCCACGCCTTCCGCACCTCCCGGGAGTTAGGGAAGGCCGATGAGTGCTCACTCGATGGAGATCAAGTTGGCCGCTGGAGTGCGGAACACCTAGTGCCACTCGAACTCCATGGTGAAGTCGGGCTCAGGCTTCGAGGTAGTACGCGGCACACTGGGCTCACTGCGTGTCGCGCGACCCGGCAAGGTGTGCGTGACGGCGGGCGTTGTAGTGGGCATCGGACTCCCGGGAGCCCGTGGCCTCGTCCTCCGAGATCACATCCACCATCATGACAAAATTCACAAGCCGGCGGTTGCCGGGGACAAACTCCGATCGACGCGGCCTCTTGGTGTGCGTCGTGAAGCGAGGTGGGAGCGCGTTGAGCGGGCTTCAGGAGCTTGTTTCGAAACCAGAGAGAGGATGGAGACGCATCCCAGAGTAGACACGGGTGAGGAAGACGCCTTGAGCCTAGGAAGCTGGTTGCAGCACGGCGCCCTGCGGCATGCTCGATCCATGTCCATGTAGAGTCCACCCTCGGGACCGCCGTGCGGCGGTAGTGGGGTTGGCCCGCCAGTCGAGGGTGCACGGCACAGAGTCGCCGCACCCCGCTGACTCATCGTCGCGTGCCGCCAACACTCCGGTGCGCTCCACCTCCTGCCAGGTGGCCTCCTGGGAGGGGGTAAGGCGGTCAAGTCATCGACAGCGGAAAATCAAGCTCCCTATGATGAAAGGTGTCCTTGAGGGCACAAAGCTGAAGCCGGAGGTGGGAGAACGAAGCATGCCATCAAGAACGACTCGAGATGGTGAGGGCAGCCTTACCCAGGTGTGCCAACCGTCGACGGGATGGTTGCGCTCCCCTCAAGGGGCTACCCGAGAAGGTAAAAGAATGGTCGGGCCCACCCAATGGGCCTCCGATGGTCGACTCATGAGTACACAATGAGTCAAGATTTTTAGATAGGTTTGGCCCTCCTAGAGGATAACAAGCCTATCTCCGTGTTCTTTGTTAGGGTGGTGTGAGATTAAGGTTTGAGTACAAGTGTGAGAGAGAGTTCTTGAATGCGGGACCCGGCCTCTCATGTGCACACCCTACCCTCCCTTTTATAGTCCAAGGAGGCGCTTACATAGGGCTTGGCGTGCAAGGAAGCGTGGTTATAAAGTGAAAACAAGTAAAGATCAAGGCTGAAAAAACATAACATAATTTCTCAGATCCACTTGCCACAGTGGGCATCTTGTGTGCGAGTCTGTCAGGTGATGTCATCCTCTCGCCGGCTTGTCCCATCCTTGCTTTACCCTCGCGAGCCTTGCGTGGAAGCCTCTCTCTCCAGAGGATGACTCCGCTCCTTTTACGGTCAAGGCCGTGTGAGCATGTCGGGCCGGGAGAAGCCGTGGTCGAGTTCAAGGGCGAGGTCGGGCCGGCCTGTCACCATGCCGAGCTCGACCGTAGCTCGAGGACTCGTGGTCCTACCCATCCGACCTTATTCCCGACTCTACACCGAGGTGACAAACCCCACAACGAGCAACAAATTTCTCCACTTCTCTCCTCATCTTTGGCCAAAAGAAATTACCAAAGAAGTATATCCTCGGTCTTATTTGACCCAAAATATCCCATCAAACCACCTCCATGCGCTTCCTTCAACAACAACAAATGAATGAAGCTTGCCAAGGAATGCATAGCCTGTTAGCCCTAAAGAAACTCATTACTAATAATGAATTTGTTCCATCGTTTTTCATCTTTACAATGTAGCAACACATCTTTAAAATCTGGATCATCAACATATTGGTCTTTAATTGTTTCCTTGAAACAAAGATTTTGTTATCAAGTTGATTCAAGAGGGTATATCTCTTAGATAAAGCATCAAGAATGACATTTTCTTTCCCTTTCTTGTGCTTAATAATATAAGGAAAGATTCTATAAATTTAATCATCTTAGCATTTCTACGATTCATTTTCCTTGACTACTCTAATATGCTTTAAAGATTCATGATTAGAATGAATAACAAACTCTTTCGATCACAATAATGCTTTCATGTTTCTAAAATGCACACACAAAGATATACTTCCTTATCATAAGTGGAATAATTTAGAACAGGCCCACTCAACTTCTCACTAAAGTATGCAAATGGTTTGTCTTCTTGTAAAAACACCACCCAATCCAATTCCACTAGCATCACATTCAAGCTCAAAAGTTTTATTAAAATTAGGAAGTTGGAGGAGAGGTGCATGTGTAACTTATCTTTTAACATGTTAAAGGCAAGGACTTGTGGTGAATCCCAAACAAAAGGCACTTCCTTATTTGTAAGCTCATGCAACAAAGTGCAGCAATGGTGCTGAAATCCCTCACAAAGCGTGATAGAATCCCGCAAGGCCCAAAAGCTTTGAACTTGTGAGATAGTCTTGATCGCCATCCTTGTATAGCATCAACCTTGGCTTGATCAACTTCACCCCTGTAGTCACAACATATCCAAGAAAAGATACTCGATCCAGTGCAAAAGGTGCACTTCTCAAGGTTACCAAATAAATGTGCATCACATAAAGCAAAAGAAACAACAGGTAAGTGGTCTAAATGTTCAACCATAAACTAGCCATAATTCAATATATCATCAAAATAGACCACCACGATCTCAAAACCTTATTCATTAATCGCATGAAAGTGCTAGGTGCATTAGTTAAACCAAAAGACATGACTAACCACTCATATAAACCAAATTTAGTTTAAAACCAAGTCTTCCATTCATCTCCTAACTTCATGCGAATTTGGTAGTAGCCACTACGCAAATCAACATTTGAAAACACAACAACACCACTCAATTCATCAAGCATATCATCTAAGCGTGGAATAGGATGACGATATCGAATTGAGATGTTATTAATGGCTCTACAACCCACACACATACGCCATGAACCATCTTTTTGGTACTAAAATATCTGAAACAAAGACAAGGACTAAGAGACTCACGTACATAACCTTTGTCGAGCAAATCTTACACTTGGCGTTGAATCTCTTTAGTTTCCTCTAGATTGGTCCTATAAGGCGCATGGTTGGGCAATGAAGCACCAGAATGAGGTCGATTTCATGTTCAATCCCATTAATTGGAGGCAACCCGAGTGACATCTTACTTGGGAAGACATTCCCATTTTCTGTAAAACGTTAGCAACAAAGCAGGAAGCAAAGAGTGTTGCATATCATGAAGTGAGACCAAAACATCTTTGCATACCAAAACATATGAAGTAGAAGTGGAAACAATCAAGTCATTTATATCAGATTTGGTAGCAATCAAACAAGTCTCTTTCAGCTTAATCTCATTTTTCTTATCACATTTAGTATGTTCTTGAGATTTAATTTTTCTAGCTCTAGCAACATCATCTTGACAAATAGCTTTAGGAGACATAGGCTGCAACAAAAATTTCTTATCATGGTGAAGAAAGAGTACTGATTTAACCTACCATGATGCACAAAATCTCTACCAAATTGCCATAGTCGACCTAGCAAAATGCTACATGCTTGCATAGGTACGACATCACACTCAACAACATCTTTATACGATCCAATGCCAAAATTGATGTGCACAAGTTTAGTTACCTTTGCCTTACCATTTGTTTAGCCACTCAATGTAATATGAATATGGGTGTGGTTTCGTGGTGAGTGCAAGCTTCTCCACCATGTCGTCGCTAGCCAAATTGTTGCAGCTTCCTCCATCAATGATCACAAGGAAAGATCGCTTAACAACACACTTTGTCCGGAAATAACGTGTATCGCTGATTTTTCTCCGGTTGCTCCATCTATGCACTAAGTACCAAATGCACAATGAGGCTCTCATAGTGTGCCACGTCATGCGCACCAATATGTTTTCCTTCTCATCATTATTTGCATGGTCGACCGCAGTGCAAAACACATGTATCATCTTCAAATTCACTAGCGAGAGGAGTACTCACAATCATCTTTAACAACCAAGACAAGCTTTTTAGGGCAGTCCCTTCCACATGCCCATAGCCCTTGCATCGATGACACCGAATATCCCTAGTTCTCCCCAAGAAGCAAATGTAATGAAACACCCTCTCGGGGGTGGTAGGCTTTTATGAAGCCTTCGGAGCTGAATTTGTTGGAGAAGCACGTGGCTTGCTGCTGGAGGTGGAAGGAAAACTCGACTTGGTGATGCGAGATGGCGGGGAACATGTGCGGTTGGCATGAAGTAGTTGTGCATGTCGGCCAAGTGTTAGTTTTTCCGCGTAAACATTAATCCTCGCGGAGGCTGCACGTCGTCCCCGCACTTCGTGTTCAGTTTTTGAAGCAAGATGAAACAAACGAGTAACGCTATTGTATTCTTTATAAGCAAGATATCCCGAATCTCACGGTTCAAATCACCCAAAAATCTAGCCATAGCGAGGCTCCTCATCCACCTCTAAATTACAACTCAACATACCCATTTGTAAATCCTAATAATACTCTTACGCACTTTTAGTACATTGCCTCAATTGTTGCAACTTATGTAACAAATCACATGCATAATAGGAAGGAACAAATCTAGGCTGGAGCATGACCTATTTCAAAGCATCCCAAGTTTGAGGCATATTATCTTGATTTTTCTTTCTATGTTCGATCCACCAAACGAAGGCAAAATCAAGTAAACTCACTAGTGGCAAAAGCCGAACATGCGTGTTTTAAGGAAACTCATGACATGCAAATTTTTGGTCAACAACATTTTCCCAAGTAATGTATGCATCGGGATCATATTTTCCATCAAAAGGAGGTATTTTTAAATTTAATCTTATGAAAAGCATCATCATTATTGCGTACCTCACATCGGCGGTGTCCTCCATCCATACCTTATCGATTACGATTTAAGCGCCGATGGTTACACTCATGTTCTCTATCGATCGAGTAGGCAACCAAATTGTCATCGCATATCCATCATCTTCATGAAGTGATGGGTCATTCTCATCACAAAAGTTGTCAAAATGCCTTTGCAAATTAGTAAGATTATTGTTGATGGCTATCACGGATGCCTCCAAACCAGCAAGCCGGGTGTTGGTTGCAACCTACATAGCCTCCAATTGTCCAATCTTGTCGTTCGTCGCACGCAAGTCATTATCAACACCTTCCGTGTGCACCCTCACTATCCTTTCAAAATGTTGCATAATGCCCTTGGTGCGAGGACAATGTGTGATATCCTTTTGTCTTCCCGATCCGCAATGGTCAAACAAACAAAGACAACAAGGAAAATAGGTGAAGGAATAAAAGTCCTACAAACCAATAGGATATCTCTCAAGAGCACTCGGCTCACAACATGCTCACACAAGCTCTTACCGCAGGTTCTTACCTAGCCCGACAGGGAGGTGATGGCAACCAGCAAGTCGACAACCTTGAGAGAGGTGTGTCGTGTAGCAAGCGGAACAAAAATAACCTATGAAGGTGTGGCAGGGAGGTGGAGCCGTAGGTGGGCTAGTGTTCAAAGAAAATTAGAAACCATGTTAGTCAAAGCAAGTTGAATAATCGTTCCATGGCGCATCGTGGCTTTGGTCCTAGCCTAGACCATGCTAGAGACGCGAGCTACGCACAAAGGAAGTCACAACACACACCACCGAGAAAAAAAAGGAAGAACAGAACAAATCAAGCCCCTTTTCTTCTTTTCTTTTCAATTTTTCATTCTTTTCTTTACTATTGAGCTATTTTCCACACACACTTTTACGGAATGATGATGAACGCTTGGTCCCAATCTTCACAACGTATGATCCCGATCTTGATAACTATCTAAAGATTAGTCGATAATTTGCTGCAAGGAGCGATAACTCACCGCAACTTTGACGACACGCACAAGGAGCCAACCACCGTCTCTATGGGCCCGATGGACCAAGGATTCGCTCAATCACACTCCCAAAAAAACCAACCTACGCAACTCGGAATCGATGGACCAGAGAATGGATTGGGTGCCATAACACGGTTGGCTTCTGTGGTCTTTACTAAATTACTCATAACTTTTGATTGGGGACTCCATTTGATGAACCGTTTGTTGGACGTGAAACTAGACTTGATAAGATTTCCTTCCATAAATCGCACACATTCTAACCGTTTGTATTCTGGGCTGGCCATGTTTGCAATGTTGTTGTACAGCTCGTTCTCCGCCGATCAACAGGAGTGAATAGTTTCCACGAGTCCGAACTCCGATGTCCGAACTCTATGCAAAAGTAATGTGCACAAATTCGGCGAGTATATAATTCTTATTAACATTTAAATGGAGTTTACAAAGTAGCACGTTCATCTCTTGTTGTAGTTTCTTTGTTCAACTACGTGTAATCCATCCTTGATTTGTATCTTTGATGTTGGTTTGTGGGGTTGTTGACATTTGAGGAAGCATGTATGGTTGAGGTGACCTCATCATCCTACCCTTTTCTTGAAAAGGAGTCATCCTCAACTCTAATCCTTCGAGTACGTGACTTGTGCTAGGCCAACAAGGATAGATGCTATGTTTCTATTATAATCTTCTTCCATCACACCAAGGTGTTTGAATATGCAATCATATAAACCAAGTAGTAGTATTGTATATGGAAACCAAAAGGATTTTGAATTAAGTTTAGCTTTCACCTTGAATTGATGCTTGGAATTTGGAGCGAATATTGATGTCCTCGGGATGGTCTTATCATCGTCCCTCCTTCAAGAAAAGTCATCCTTGACTTTTGTTCAAAATCAGCTTTGACAATATAGAGCGTGGATTTATATGGTTATTCTTATAACATTTTATTTTAGTTCATATTTTCACCTTTCCTTCCCCATGAAAGATTTTTTTTTTCAACTTTGGTGAACTAGGAAATAGGTTATAAGATGGCAAGAGACAAGCATTTCCTTTAGGCCACATATGTGATTCATGTTATCTTGTTTTATCTTATTTGATCAACCATATCAAATGATTGGAAACAAAACATTCATGGCATTATAAAGATTCTTATTGCACAATTTTATTAAAATATTTAGAGATGTACCTTTCAAACTCTATGGTTCCGAACGTAGGTGAAAAAACTTTGGGTGAATGAACCAGAACATGTTTGCACTAGATTTCTTTATTTTCATAGAAAATAGGAGCAAGAGAAAATTATTTGTGTTTTTGTATAGAAAGAAATAAGCAATCTCTTTATGCCAAGTGTAGAGAAATATGGTTCACAACGGTACTATTGATTATATTTAACTTCAAATCATCAAGCTTGTCACATGTTATTCAAAGAGCACAAACATAAAACTTGTTTACAACAAAATGTACAATGATGTTAAATGTGAACTTGCAGCTATAGGCTCTATTAAAAGTTCTCATAGATGATATGTCAAGAACACTTTCAAGCATTTTATCAATCTCAACAAATTCATCAAACTTAACATAGAACACACATTTAGTAATGGGATATTCGTGTGAAAAATTTAGCATGAGTTATCAATTTCACATTGTCCACATTATTAGCATGTAAAGTATCACATATACTAATCGAAGCATAGAAATAATCTATCATGGTTGAATAATTGTTATTAACTTGCAAATTTTCAGAACTCATATGAACATATGAATCTATCAAAACAGTACACATATTTTGTGTCTGCTCAATCCTAGTTGAAACAAGTGGGTCAACATCATTGTTTACCAATTTATTTTGTAAGTTTAGATTTGAACAATAATTGTCATTAACATTCAGATTTGGTGATGGTGTAAGTGCGGTAGAATGTATATCTGAATTTCTACCTTTTTTCTTGTCATGATTCAATCTTTGGACAACATAGCGTTGATTCTCTAGAATGACTACCATCTCATTTCTCTTACCAAGTATCATGGTATTATGAGGAGCAATCCGTTCCTCCTTTCCCTTGCACACTCCGCACTTTTGGAGAGACAACGCTAATAATAGACATTAGTGGGTTAGTGTTAAAAATATCCTCACATGTTTTGCATTGAACTCTCTTTTATGTGGTGTATCTCTCACACTCATAATGTTGATGCTCTCAATATCATATCTTGTGAAATCACACAACTCACTTTTGTTTTCACCCTCACTCAATTTGGCTATGTGGCTCTCATTCTCATATAGGTTGTGATGCTCAATCACTTCAACATCTTGAGGAGCAACATATGAATATGTGCCGTCATTTGTAATGTAATCCATTGTCATTGGGGCATCAATGGTGACAAAGTGGAACCATCATGTTTAATCTTCGTAAAAGACAATGATCTTTCATTTCTAAAGTGGAATCATCTTCATCAATCTTGCCTTCAATCTACGAACATTTTGTGACATGTTAGAGCACATACTTTCAGCACCACGTCCAATACTTTCTCACGTAATGAGGCTGATGGTACAACATATCGTGGCATCACATTCATGCTTGGAATAGCCTTGGTATGAAATTTTAGATTTGTTGAAACATGATGAACTTTACCTCGGGACAGATTTATCATTTGCACTTCTGGTAGCACAACACTAGGTTCTTTCTTCTCATATTTAGCTCTCAAACTATCAATACGATCGACCTTCAAATTCAGATTTGATGAACCTTCAAAATCAAAGTGTTGCTAACCTCTTGATGACATTTTGGCAATTCGCTTTTTCACCATGTTGCATAGAAAAATTGTGGATAGTTTCAGAACATGCATCTTCACCACAAACGGCACTAGAACAAGGCACAAGACTTGTAGGATCTGCATCACTTGTGTTAACGAATTGCGATGGTGCTTATGCTAAATAATTCTCAGACTTGCATGATGTGGAGCTACAACATCTTCCTCTTCAATTCAACACACAAAGGATCAGCTTTCAAAAGAGAAAGATGTTCTCTAATTTCACAACTCGGTTCATGATCTTCCACAACTTGCATAGTGGCTCTTCTAGCTCAACTTGTGGGGCATGTGCAACAAAATTTTCTTCTTTATGTTGCTCAAAGTTGAGACAACCAGTGATGGGAATATTTACAACTTCCTCCTTATCAATTTCCTTATCAACTTGGGGAACAAAGTTGTATTCTTGCTGCACAATAGAGTCCTTGCAAATGAATTGTGGATGTTCTACCCTTTTAGCTCTAGAGTGAGCTAAAGAAAACTTTGGGAAAACATGTCCTTTCTTCTTGCATGGAATTGATGCTTGCTTCTCAACAACAGAAGATACGGAGGGTTGTAGCTTAGCACATATGTCCTACAAGTAATGCACATTATGATTTTGTCTTCTGCGCACCTTCATAATTTTCTTCTCCTCTTTGATTGCATAACTTAGAAGAACTGCTACTTCTAAAATGTTTTCTATATCTCAATTGCAGCAGCGTAGGATTAAGACATCTGTTGAAGTATGTCATTGCATTCATGTCATCAACAATATTTGCTCGATGCAAGGAAGAATATAGCTCATCATAATATGCTTGGACAGATTTTTACCTTGCTTTTGGCCGCAAGCGACGAAGAAAAATCAGCCCCATATTCTCTTGGAACAAATTCTTTCTCATGGTCTTCTTCTAATCTTCTCAATTATTGATGAAGTGTTTGTGTTGATATTGCTTCCACCAATCAAGAGCATAATCTTCAAACTCAAATACAGCTCATGATATCTTCTTGGCTTTTAGAAAAAATCTTGGACTTCAAGTTCAATCCCGTTTGTTCTTGCCAATCAAGAAATTCCTCCGGATCAGTACTTCCATAAAATGGAAGATTGGTATATCTTTGGCCTATCATGGTTAATTCATATAACAAAAGAACAAGCTTGTATGTGGTATGGGATAATATAGTTGGAATCTCACAACCTCACCTCTCTTTTGCCAGAAGCTCTTATGAATTCCTGCGGATTACGAGAGGGCCAATGCGCGGTGGTAACAAGAAAGTGATGGTTAAGAGAATACAAGATCAGCATTCGTATGACGGTGGCTTGTATGTGGAACTTGGTGGGAAATAATTCGCAATGAAAGCAATGTGAACTCTAGTTGTAAAAGCTAAATCACGCGTCAAACTAGAAGATCAATGCCTAGTGCTTGACCACAAGATATGAGTAATGTAAATTGATCAAACACACGTGCAAAGATAATTTCAGATTTGATGCAAACAAGGAGTATGCTTAGGATGCAAGTGTTGCAATCAAACCCAAGCAAAATTTTGCACCAAAGGATGAATAGCAATCCGGTTGTGTCACTTGATGAAAAATTCAAAACTTGTGCACATGAACAAACCACATCTTTCAACTCTTCTTTCTCAACCTTTCTCAACTTTTTTCCCAACTTTTCTTTCTTCTTTTTTTTTTGACACTTTCTTCTTTTAGAACTAAGAACAAGATCAGATATAACACTTGCACACTTTTTTGCCAAAAAGAGGACACAGTGAGCTATAACTTGATATGATGAAAGTTAACATGAAGGATGATACCTGGGTTTGATTTTCTTTTTGGGGATTTCAGATATATGAAAGAGGCACAAGGGGACACACGAAGGATAATATGATCAAAAGTAACTAAACATGACTCTAGTAGACCAAAACATAACAAAACTAACTATAATAACATATTGAAACAAAAGGCTATGGCAAAATATTTTTGTGGCTTCTTGGTGGATAGGACAAACACAAAATATATATGCTACAGGATAAAGAATCCTACCGTGGCAACGAAAGCTCGATATAAGATGATGAAGGCTTGGTCTCGATCTTCATGACGTAGGATCCGATCTTGATAACTAGCTGAAGATCAACTTGGAGTAATTTCTGCTGCAAGCAGCGATAACTAGCGCAACCCGATGACACGCACAAGTATCCAACCACCTTCTGCTATACGGCGGCTTTGAACCAAGGATTCGCCCAATCACACTCCCAAAGAAACAAACCTATGCAACCTGAAATCGAAGAGCCACGCTGGGATCACGGATTGGGTGCCAATGAAGCGAAACACGTTTCTGCCTCGCGAAGGAAAATTAAAGAGCAAACGGTAGAGATCTCTCTCGGATTTGTTAACACATAGCCCGAACAAAAGGTTTTGTGTTTGGATTATCAAAGGGTTCTATGCTTCAGAGAAAAGGGATATTTATACTAGGAACCACCTTCCTAGATGGGTGCAAAACCGAAATGAGAATGAAGAGGCATAGTATGTGAAAAGGCTTCCAAAAATAACTCCCGAAGTGGCCTCGAGAGGCTTTTGGACTTACGGTCTTCACTAATTTGGCCATAACTTCATCTTGAAACTCCAAATGATACGATCCGTTTTGTTGGGTGTGAAAGTAGACTCAATAAGCTTTTTAGCCTTGTGCAGCATACAATATGAATTGTTGTAGAATGACGAGTTTTGCATGGAAACTTAAACATCAAATAGACTGTGGCCTTCTTGTAGTCTCCTTAATGGCTCATAACTTTTTAATCTCGAACTCCAATTGATGAACCGTTTGTTGGATGTGAAACTAGACTTGATAAGTTTCCATCCATAGGTCGCACACCTTCTTACTCTTTGTATTCTGTGCGATGTTTGCAATCTGTTGTCCGAACCTGTTGTCCGAACTCCGATCAGCGAGAGAGTGAATAGTTTCACGTGTCCGAACCCGATGTCCGGGCAAAAGCAATGTGCACAAATTACGCATTAGATAATTCTTATTAACATTTAAATGGACTTCACCAAGTAGTGTGTTCACCTCTTGTTGTAGTTTCTTTGTTTGACTGCGTGTAATCGGTCCTTGATTTGTATCTTGATGTTGGTTTGTGGGTTTTGATGCATGAGGAAGCATGTATGGTTGAGATGACCTCATCAAATGAGGAGGGGTATTACTGCGAGTTATTTTCACACTGCCGAGACGACCCGCACCTCTCATTATGTTTGCAAGATGAAGTGATTCTCTTCAAATCATCTAGGTGCATATAATGAAACGTCCTATGTCCCAGAGAGAAAAATATCGAAGGCATTGTTGGGCCTTTTGCCGGTCCAACTTCGGCTTGAGATGTGCCAAAGTCAAACGACATGAAAGGCGGCGACCAGATATGTTACACATTCAGGAGACTTGACGAAATGGCTAAAGATCTACAACACCTCAAATATTCTTAACTCTTACTCATGTGAATCTAGCTCCCAGGTTGTGCGCTAGACTCACATTTTCATCTTAAGCATGGGCATTCATCGCAAAACACAAGTAAAGGTCAACGGAAAGTAAAGACTTACATCAACATAATATTACATAGGCCAACTAGTCATATAAACACATTAGAGAACGGCGGAGCTTGCTACGCCACTCTCACAAGCACACCGATCTGGGGTTTACCCCCGTTAAGTTCAATTCCTAGAAGAAGCGAAATCGCAAACCCGCATCATTCCGAACTAAATCTAACCTACAAGAAAATGGATATTCCAAAGAGCAAGGGTCAAATACATTAAACGGATTAATGTACTCGCAAGTGCACAATCAACCCTACGTACATGAAGGCTATATCACAAAGGAAGGCTATTTGTGTAGTTTATTTTCAGCATTAAGCAAGTTTTGTTTCGCAATTCTTTTACAAAAGAGTTGATGCTTCAATTAACAAAGACAAGTTTTAGGTTTCATCTTTAATTTAAGTGTGGTTCCATCATAACATTACCTTGTCATCCTCCATGACAACAAGTCACAATATATATATAAAAACATCATCACTCTTGCACAACTCAACACATTTTTGTTGAAAACACATGAACACATTTTTAAATAATCAGTCTATACTCATGACACTTCACCAAAGCACTCTTGACCATGTGAGCACGGCTAATCGATTAGTTTTAATAACTCTGTAGAGAGTTTATACGGCTTTACCCACATGATATGAACACTCTAGTTTGTTTTGTCCTCGCGACGCACTACCACACTCTTCATGTTGAATGGCCTAGAGGTCATAACGAAGCCTTTAGACTACTCGGTTCCTAGCCTTGCACCGGCATGATACGTGTTTCCTCCATCCTAGGTCACACCGGAATGTGACCTAGAACCGTGGCGAGCCCACGCCTTAAACATAACGCCATGGTGGCGGACATGAACCCATCCACGTGGCACAAAATCGTTGTATTGAATGAGACTTAGTCGCCTAAACTACCACATCGGTGGTAAATAGGAAGTTTCTCTGCGTTATCGAGACCTATACTCACCGCGCCTACCATAATGCAAGGCTAGGTGCTAGCGAGACACTTGGCTAAGGCTATCCCATACTAGCACATGTGGTTGTACGGTAATCTTTAAGTTGGTGACACAAGTTCGGGTCCTTACGGACTCGGGCAAACACTCCCCATATCGACAAAGCAAATACATAAATTGCACGCCACAAGTCGCCCAAGTCAAAATCATATTTTTACACATTTTAGTTTGCAAGTACTTTTCAAGTGTAACCCATTTCAGCAAGGGTAAACATATCAAAATATGTTCGATATACGATGGAATAAGTATTTGCATAATCTCTAGGCATGGCTAAGCAAGTGTTGCATAAAGCATGTAATAACCCATTCAGGGAGCACAAGGTAAGTACTCTAACTATCTCTAGGATTACAAACAGCAAGGGTTTCAAATATTCAAGGTAGGAAATGCAAGCAAATTGGTCATAACTACCATAACCAAGTTTTAAATACCAATATAGTCTAAGTTCTCATGCAATTTTGCAAACAAATAATTTTCATCCTCAAAACATGGGATTCAAGGTGTTCAAAGGGAAGAGGGAAAGAACTTGCCTTGGTGCGGAGAAATGTTAGCATCTAATCCCATTTCATCACCGTTTAAGCAATTACCTAAACGAACGTCATGATATGCAATTAAACACCAAAAATAGGCGAAAATCCAAATGCTCTAAATGCATGATTTGTGCATGGTGGGTAGGTTCTAACGTAAGATGAAATTTGGTGAAAGAATTTTTAATTTATCTTATTCTATTTAGGAGTTATGATTTTTTTAGTTTTATCGGACCGTAGCGGCATAGCGGTAGGCGATGTTTGGACAAGAGTGCTTTTATAATTTGGTCTCTATTATTTTGACTTCACGGGGGCAGGGAATACATTTTATAAATCTAACACAATTGGTTTTCATAATTTTAGAGCTATTGTAAATCTCTTAGGCATTTTACAAACTTATAGTGTGTTCTAGGCCTATAATGTTCTATAGATGTGGCCTAGGGATTTTGGGTCCAGGAACGATCCATTATGTTCATGATGTGTAAAATAAACTATTTGGTCAACCTGTTCTAATCTTAGTTAATAATTTTAGGACTTAGTTTGTTTTGCTACACATTCTATGAACTACGGGTATTATGTGTTATAAACTTTATATATTAACTTAGAGATTGCTTTGTGAGCTATGGGTACTATGTTTTGGTAACTAGGGATGGATCTTAAGGTTTCGGTCCAACATGTTCTATCCTAATTTACTTAGGGCTAGGATTCAATTCATGTGTATACATATTTACATACACATGGTGTTTAGCTTATTTAGGTGATTTGCACTTAGGTTATCTTTTAGGGTTCTCCTACATATTTAGTGTATGAATTGCCATATTTTATTTTACCTAATTGAAACTCATTAGTTGCTGGTTTTATAGAAACTTGGTTCATCCTATGTGGATTAAAAATGAATTTTACGCAATTTTACAAGTTGGAGTGTGCATTAAAGGGTTTATTCCTTATATAAATATTTAGGTGATACTTGATATGTAGGCATATAATTTTATTTTATAATTGGAAAATATGTGTTGGTGAATATAGAGAACTTGAGTTTACTCCAAAAGGATTTAAAATGAATTTTATATAAATCCCTAAAGTTCAGATTACTTGTAATTCATCATTTTAATGTAAATAATTTTAAAGGTATTTGGTACAAGGTAGGATTTAAGTTGGTCCAAAAATATGTTAAATTGAACTTTCTATGTATTTTATAATTTGTGCAAGCTTTATGTATGATTTAAATTAGAAAAATTTTAGAGACAAAAATTGTACAGTAAGGGTCAAGTTTTCTAATTATAAATTAAATTTAATCATTTTGTAAGTTCACAGAAATTTGTTTCACTCAAAATGATTTAAATTGGATTTTATATGGATTTTACAAGTTGTGCTAACTTTTCGGCAAATTTGAAAACGTTTTGGTCCTTTTGCGCGCGTGAAACAAATTTCATTAAGAGTCCTTGAGTTTTAGTGTATTTACGAGATGGATCCATGTCTGAGATGTCATTGAATGGTATGTTTACATATTGAACCCTAGAGTTGTTCAAATTTTCAAAGACTAGTCCTCGCATTCTAACATAGCCGTAGTAGATCGTTGTTGAGAATTTTAGCCGTGGTTTGGCGAGTTCACTAGGCGGCGATTGATGGCTCGGTTGGGGTTGAGGTCAAAAGAGAAAACGAAGAGCACGCATCGTTGTGGTTCCATTCCTCTACTTACCTCGGCTAGTAGAGGTCGGAGTAGCGCACTGGCGCCATCGGCGGGAGGTCTGGCTAGGCTGCGGCCTTCAAGATGGTGGCCGATCTCCCTCCTCGGTGCTCCATCTTCCGGGCTTTTGAGGGAAGTGAAGAGGAGGCCGAGACGAAGACGATGGCGCAGTGGCTCGGCTTGGCATGGTCCAGATTGGCGACGGTTGTTGTCTTGGCGGCGGTGCTCGGAGCATGCTCCAGGGATGTCGGAAGGCGCCAGGCGGCGTTCAAGTTGATTAGGCGCACGAAATGCGAAGGGGTCAAAAAGGAAGAGTTTCAACATTGCATGGTGAGTGTGGAACACGATAGAAATGATGAGGACGTCGCTCGTCGGATTTTGTGTTGTCGTTTTCGACGGCCAAGCGGCGGTGAGGAGAGGTGGGAAAGAGAGAGGCTGGGAGCTCTCTCCTTGTTTCTTCAGCCACGGGGTGATAAGTGAGGAGAGGCGACACAAATTGGGATAGTTTGGGGACGAAAGCGGCAGGAAACTTGACACGTCAAAGGCACGCGTCGAGCATGTCGGTAACGGCACTCCTTTTGCCTCTCTCCCATCTCACGGTTGCTCTTTGGCGGTCGAACTTTTTGCTCAGGTGGAGCCGGCTTGTGAGTTTGACGGTGGGTCCACTTTGTGGTAGGCTAGGCTAAGGGGACGGGTATGGATTGAAACTCAAGTATAACTGATTTTAGCTATATTTTCAAAATTATTTCTCTCCCCAAACTTTGTAGCTTCTTAACAAAATGTGTGGATATGATAATTTTTAAAATTTTTACTTTGGAGGTAGATGATCATTCATAGATTTCATTTTATTTTGTTTCACTCAAAAATCATTTGTGGTTTGTTCTCAGAAATTCAACAAAATAGGGTATTTGGAGATTTGTTTGAATTTTTAGAGGACCTAAGGCGAGAAGAAAAATTCTAGAAAAATTATATTTATTCATGTTAATTAAACTAGTATTTGAATAAAGTATTTCCTATATACATTTATGTGCATTTTAATTAAATTTTAGATAGGATGTCATTTTAGCGGTAAGAATATTAATTAACCTAATATTTGACTGTTTTGTCTAATTTGTTTGGGGCACCAAACTTAGTTTTTAAATTTCACAAAATTTATGTTGAGTTGTATATAATATTTGGCATCTACATGAGTTTTTCAATGATTTTATCTTGCATGGATTGTATTAGAAAATTAGGGTACCCTTTTGATGTATAAGTGTTCCTATTTTCGTAAATGCATCTAAATCGTCATAAGAGATTATATTAGGACATCTCCTCGTATGAGGTTATATTATTAAGTTTGGTTTCAGTCCTATAGCATAGATCTCTATTTGTACATATATATTTATATACAATTGTTCACTTAGGTTTTGAGTTGGGAGGATGTTTATGAAGGTAAGTAAGGTGGAATATTTCCTTTATGAGACACGTTATTTATTCACCTCCACATTTGCGATTGTTTTCAGATGAGTGGTTCATTTAATTTAGTGAGGCTTATTATTAGTATTGTCGATATATTTTAAGGTGTATCGTCCCTATGGTAACTTCTTCTAGTGAGCACTAGGCCCTAATGGTTTAGTTGTTTATCTAGAATCTTAGTTGTTATTCATGAGACCTATTATGAAATGCATATCGAAAATCCAAATGCACATGAATGACGAGGTCAAAACATATATTTATGCATATGCATACATTTATGTTTGATGGCATTTATGTTCTAGGTTAGGAATGAAAAGGTTTTAATTTATTCTCAAATATTTTTCATGAAGTAGGTTGAAATACCTCACCTAATTAGAAAAGCAAAATTTTGGTTCTCAAAATTGAAAAGCTTCTTTGTCATGTGATTTTGACA